>OY728138.1:2073595477-2074195477 GCA_963277665.1 Viscum album
TGGATCTTTAGAAGAGGAGGGGTCGCCTGCTAGGAACAGAACACCGCCCTGGTGGGGAAAATCTATCTATCAAATCTGGAAAGAGAAATGGTGGCTCGGGCTTATTTGGGACAAAAATTTCCCAACATTTTTAAAAAACCATTAGGAAACATCTCTATACCCCCAATATATCCCAACGGTTTAGATAAACTATTGGTGAAAATCCTTATAACCCATTTGTTTTCACAAACCAGTGGGAAATACTATACTCAATCAATATATTCAAATAGTTATCAAAAACCATGGGGAAAAACTCTCTATTCCAATGGTTTAAAGAAACCATTAGGAAAATGGTGTTGGTATAACTATGATTTCCAGTATTGATACCTTTGAAATTTCTACATTTTCACTAGATAGGCTATGGAAAAGTAAATACTGATCATGAAATTTACCATTTAAATGTCCTCATTTTCATGAGACAGTCTAAGGATAAGTCATATCGCTCATAAGAAGCACCTGTTAATTGTCCACCTTGATTATGTGAAGATATCCTAGACAACGCACATTGATCATGCGAAGGATTATTTGACATGCTGGAAGGATAATTTGATTTCACCTAGACATGTCAACATTTACATGTGATAGTAGGAAGATAAGTGAGTTCAATGATGCAATAAAGTATAGTTGTGTATGTTTTGATCATGTGAAGGTCCCCAGAGATGCCTCCTTTGATTGTGCAACGCATCTCGAGCATGCCCAATTTGATTATACGAGGACATCTGAGACAAGTCAATTGATCAGGCAGACACCCTTAGATGTGTCTACCACAATAGTTTGATACCTTGAACATGTCAGGAGGACAACAAATACATGTCTAGAAGATAGCTAGGACATGTCTGGAAGATCCCTTTTGGCATGTCAACATCCTCTTGCAGACCCACATGGACTCATTCCATGTGGACCCCAACTTTGAACCTTTGGCCACATACCCCATTAATAAGGGAAGTGTCCTTGATGATCTAAGGTTTTGTACTCATGTGACCCTATGGGTGTCATTCTCTTGGGAATGTTTTTTATGGTTGTCATCTATATTTATCCATTAGAGGATATAGATTGAGTATATGATAGGGTGTCCTCAGTGTGTAAGCCTCTATCAAAGGGACTCCATCATGGTATACTCCCATAACATTCCAGAAATGTCAGGGGCAATAATAATGTCTCCAAGTATTATCATTTACCTTAACCCATCATCGGTTTAGGGATCCACTGAACTATGACAACCCTAATTCCTATAATAACTAGGACACATAGGATGTCATTCTAAGGCCCAATCTTAAATGGGATGGTAATTTAGTTTAATTCCCCTCATATTTCCAACATTTCAACCATCGATATCCAATAATTACATTGGTTTTATCTCTCTCTGTTTTCTATCATCAGATGAGAAGTGGGATCATACTCGAGCATTGTTTTATGTATTATCCATGATCATTCCCTTGAGTACCTCAAACCCATCAGTCGGACAGGGTTGAATTGAACTACAATTAATCTGATTCCAGTTATAAAATTGGATACATAAGACACCTTCAAAAGTCCCTATATCTGTACCATATCCTCCATGAGATGACTAATCATACCTCTTAAAGGGTAACTATAATGTATATGTCATGCACAAATATTCTCTAATACAATGTGTCTAATCTTTTTTTATATCTTGTTTCTCACACCAATTATAACTCACAAGGGATTAGATGCTGAAAATTATTACACCAATAAAATTATAATAATTACCTTGTGTGGGATCAACAATTAGGAGTAAGTCGGATTAAATCCCATCTACACTCAAAAACTCCAAAGTGCCCAAATTTGGGACCATTGGGAGTTTCTAAAAAAGATTAAAAAAATGGTAAATTTGGTTTGAATGATTGAGAAAGGCCTTTAACCCCCATACAATCAATCTAATTGTTGGGAATAGTCCCATAAATGTCTTTACAATTGAAATAATATTTCAAAATAAATCATTTCAAAAATAAACATCTCATATTATATAAAAAAAAATCTGGAGGATTTATGAAACACCTTGTGTTTAAAAATAGTTCAAATCATAGTTTTAAGACACTTTCATATAAATACATTTTTATATCATGTATATACCATAAATAATAATAATAAAAATTAAATTCATTATAAATATTTAATTATTTATTAATATGATGGATAACTATTTTTTAAACCCAAGTCATTCAAGGAAATGCTAAATAAAGTGAAGAGTATATAACCACCTACCATTTGTGAAATTTTATAATTTTCAAAGAGTATTATCGACAAAACAACCCCCCTTGGAACCTGTCATTACATATAAATATATAAATATTATTATATTATTATATAGATCAGTTTAATAAAATTTAATAAGATTTATTAGGAAATAACTTATTTTAGACTAGAATGGTAGATAAACCAATCCAAACTGGGTGAGGAATATTAAATAAATAATTATCTAGAAATAATAATAAAAATACCACTCCTATTTATGTGTATCAATGTCATTTGGAAATATATAAATTTATCTATAAACCATAATACATGAGGTAGAGGAAGATAGAGACAGAGATAATAGAAGTAAAATGATAAGAACAATGAGATGAGAGATAGAGAGAGATACATTTCCCTCCCATTAAGAGAAGAAGATGAATCTTGAATATTGGAGAATAAAGGGTCTATCCACTCCTTGGGATGTCAACCAAATAAATGGAAAAGGAAGAGTTCCACCTTTTTCATCAAATAATATTAATAATAGTTATAAATAATTAAAATAATTAAAAAGGAGTTGTTATTATTATAATAATAGCACAGAATCCCCTAACCCATGAGTGTTATTAATAATTATACCATCATGATTCTATTTAAAATATAAATTTACACATAATATACAGAGAATTAATAATAATAATAATAATAATAATAATATCCCAAAATACACATAATATAAAATACATCAGTATTTAATAAAACATAATTAAAATATTTAAACCAGAATCATCAACTATATAGCCATATAAAATATTCAAAAATAACATCATAATAAACTATAAATCAATTATTTATGTTCTCGTGAAATCTTGGCATGACATCATTGGCCCAATTCAACTCCCTTGTGACTGAATCAGGTGCCACATACCTAAAGTGTACAACCTTGTATACCAGACGCCATCAATCGGTATTGAGGGTCTATGTATTTATGGGAAAATTATAATCTCAATGGTATGGAGGACCATAAATCATAGTGGAATAAATATATAAATAAATACTATAGTATAAAATCATTTATGGAAATTAGAGCTATAATACAACCATAAATAAATAAATAAATGTATTCTATAATGAAAAAGAAAATTTTAATGTCACACATGTCATATAAATATAAACAGGACCACCAATGGGCCCATCAGATGCAAAATGGTCCAAAAATAAACAAAATATTGGGGTCATGTTCCAATTCCCTAGTGGGCCTTATCTTCTAACTCCAACAATGATTCATATATCAACCATCAATAGTTGGGATCTTTCCTGTACATGTTTTATAAATCATGATTTTTTTTGGTAACAGCATGCCTGAGAAGGGTATGAGTACAACTCAGTAGGCCACTACCAATGATGTCCCTAAATGATCTTGAATATCCAACTAAATTTCTGAGGTGATATGTTAGCATAATAAACAATAATAATAACCATGTGTAATGCCATACCATTGAGTGATCAATTAACCATATAGGGTGTGACCATACCAACTTTTTCTAGTGTCAGGGTTTCTCTAAACATATCATAACAAACCATAAGGCCAACAGGGAATTATATTCCCTTGTCTATAAGGATCTCATCCAATATGAAATCTTTAATACTATGTATAATGATGAAAATACAACAGGATTAGAGGACCCATGCATGTACTAGTCTCACTACTTAAACATATCATCCAAAAGTGATAACAATTTCACGATAGTGTGAGAGGTATTCCAACATCTTTATCAGTCTCAAATCATTGGAATATTGACCTCGACATAGTGATATAAGGTCAATGGAAAATTAATCCCCTACCTATATGGCCTTATCTCTCAGGATTCTCTAACCATGATCAACACAGTACTAGACCATTGATAAAGTGGATTATGGATATAATGATCTCAATCTATAGTAACTCAATCACAACACATTAATATTAATACAGAGGGTAGAGTCACCCCTTGTATATGTGGTCTCACCACATGAGAATATTGGCCCTAGATTAAGACAATAGTAATACCAATGGGAAAAAAATACAAGATCTAGAATGATATCAACCCTCAAGAATCTTGATCATATCTCATATCAACATAAAGGTGGTGCGGAAAATTGTCCCCAAGTCTATACTAATCTCAGTATATCAATATATCAATCCATCTCACAAAAGTAAGAAGATCATGGGAAGAGTGTACTGGGTATATATTAGTCTAAACCAATCAATTTCTTATACTTTAAAATTACCCTTCTATTGTTTACAATATAATATGATTTTATAAATCATTAAGATTCGGAATAACATCCACAATTCTATAATCCATACTCACTTGGTTCACAAAGAAATATCCCTCTCTTTGAATTACCCATGGTACGGTCCCGTAGAGACAATTTAATTTAAATTTGTGGATCACACACCCCTTATACAGTCTAACAATCCAAAAGTGGTTATACAATAGCTTCCATTCTAACTAAGAGATAAACCCCATTTATCTATGAGAGTGAGTAAACATCTCCAAATTAAATATTTTAATTAGAATATAACAATATCTAATAGATAAAAACAAAACTCATGGAATCCATCATTAGGTCCTGAGAATAGGTATCAACCCACTTTATATTGAGAATGTGACCTTCAGTGGTATGCAAGCCAAAACATAACAATTAGAGGGTCCATCATCATCCTATATATCCTTACCATACTCATACAGTGTGAATGGAAACTTGTTAGAATAGTTTTAGGTTAATCTCACATAAGTGATGGGATCATAGAGCACATTTTTTATGCAAACGTGTATTAACCATTGAAAATTTTTTGTTACCACCAACCCTATAACCGTAGGATAATTACCAAGACATGTCATCTAAAAATTGAACTCTCAGGGATGAGGTTAAATAATTCAAAAGTAAAATCCCAAATTAATGAATTATCAATTGAGAATATTGAATGAGTGATAAAAACCAAGAATATAGGGAATAATGTTGATATATATACCATAGGATGTCTATTAGTATAGACATCATTTAAAATAAACCATTGATAGAAGATATCCAGACATGAATAAGGAAGAAAATGGGGGGAGGGGGAGCTTGTGTTGAGTAGTTGTGAGTGTAAAATGAGGGAGTTCTTATTTTTGTTAAATTGTAATCAATTAAATTATTTTATTTTTATTTTAAAAAACAACCTAGAAAGACGCGAAGTACCAAGTCACCCATCACCGTGTACTCGCTATAATTTTTTACAAAATGGAAACCCCCGCACATTGTTTGATTTCTTGAAAACTCACACCCATCCTATGCCAACTCCTATAATAGTCCAAAACTATTAAAATAGATTTGGTGTAGAAATAATTTAAATGAATTCATACCTCATGATGAGATAGGTGTTACACTATAAAAGAAAAGGTATTTTTTAGGTATATTTTTAAGGGATTAATAGTTAGTATATACAGTTTCTGAAACCATGAGTCAAAACCATGTGATTCATCAAAATTTTAAATTTTTCAAAATTTTCCCCAAAAATAGATAAATAATAAGATATATATAAAATTTAAAAAATTTATGTTTCACATTATCACTTAATAATAATAAAACATTTGATAAGGTCTATTAAAATGGCTTTAAATTTGAATAATGACTTGGTCAAAGGGAGCCACATCAAATAATATTTTATTATATCCTATTAATATAGTATAGTGATGACCATAGGTTATTTCCAAGGATCCATATCTATTACTCACTATTCATTTTTTAACTTTTTTTTTTATTTAATTTCTTATTATTAAAATCATTAAAAGGATGAAAAAAACAAAGAAATTAATAGAGTGAGGGTTTGAATGGTGATATTTAAATATAAAATACATTAAATAAATTCAAGTTTTAGTGATGAATAATGGGTTTTCTTCAATTCATTCATGAAATATCATAGATTTTCATAATTCTCATTGAGTATCACAACATACTCACCCATAATATCCTCAAAAGATAACATGCACTCTTTGGTTCCTTAAAAATACTAATAAACATCCATAATTTGAGATGATTCTAAAAAATCTGAGTAAGAAAGTTCAATTCAAAATTTAATTTGTGTAAAATTTAGATAAAATTAATTAAAATTTAATTTTATCCTACTTGTATTCCATTTTTTCAAGAATATATTTTACAAAAACCATTTATAGTGGTAAAAGTGATAGGAACCATAAAATGTTTCTCAAAATATTCCACTTTTAGTGTGTTTTCTTCCACTTATTCCATTTTAGTTTGTTTTGTAGTATTTCCGAAATCATTTTTTTGATCTAGGATGTTCAAACTTCTATGGTTAGGGATCTTGGTGGGTTTTATCTCTTTAACAGTGGTGGTTTCATTTTTTTTGTCTATGATTTTATGTTTTGTATCTTTTTGGTTGTCTCAATGGACCTACGAAAATGACTCAAATTTCTTATTTCTATTCAATGATGGAGAAACTAATTTGATGATGGTTCAATTTTTATTTGGTATCATGTTCAAATATAATTCATGAAAAGAAATTTTTATCTGGGTCTTTAATAATCTCAATTTGTATAGGGTGAAGAAGATGACCAATAATGTTGGTATATTTGATTCGTTATGGTTTAGGTTTTTGTTTCATTTTATTATTCATGTTTCTTATTCTCATGGTTGTGTTGGATGTTTTTTTTATTTAACATCTCGATTTCTAGTGATAGAATTCCAATATTACACATTTGGTGTGTCTTTTAGTGAGCATCTCTATATGTTCCTAGAGCTAAGGTGATAATTGATTTATAGAGAGATCATTGTGTATATGGATTTTAGGCTCTATGTGTTTTGATACTGTCATTTTTGAGTTTGTTTTGTGAGGTTTGGGGACTGGTAAGACAATTGTTGGGTTTGTTAGGATATGGGATTGGTTGGGTCGGTGGTTGATAGGTTTTTACTTTGTGATTATGTGTGTATATATGGTAACTCATAGATGGAATTAGAAATTGAAGTCTCATTTTAGATAGTTTATGGTCCTTGTGTTATGGGTTATAAATTTTTTATATTTGATGGTGTTTGATGTTGTTTGCTGGTGTGTTTTTGGTTTATAATTTGGGAGATTGTTCTCAGAATCCTTTGATCTAACATTCTATGTAATTTTCTAGAGAATTAGGAATAAATACATTAATTTTTTTATAAATAACACTAAGTCATATTTTTTATCAACTCCCTTTAATTTCAAATCCTAAATCTATTATTCCTCATTGAGTACATATAGAATATAACTGGATGGGTTAAGAAGTAAATAAGATTCAAAAACCTCCTAAACGTCTTTTATGTATTCATTACATTTGAGATGAGTAATTTATTCTTATTATGGAATTTATTATTACTCTATAACACTAGAATTAAAATGAATATAATTTTTATAAAACTCACTAAGTTCCTCAGAAAATTCTTTTTGTATAAAACCCATGAACCCACACTCTCAAATAAGATTCTAAAAACATAATCTTTACATTTATGGATTACATACCAAAAAAATACCCAATTTTATCCATCCAAAATGTCCAACATTAAATATATTTTTTGGATCACTTATGTACCCAAGGACATTTCGGGTTTAGATTTTAGAAAACTAGGACAAACCCTTTCACAATATAGTGAATATTTCCACACATTATCCATTTATCATAAAAAATACTTTATAAAGACACAATTTCTTAATTTAGGGTAAATATTATATCTACAACTATTACTTTATTAAAATTTCTATTAAAATTAATACTTTTGAAAAAATATTTTAAAATATGGGCTGAGAAAAATAAATATCAGTATGGTAAATTCATAAAAATGAAAAGAATCTCGTCAGTCTATTTAAAAACCATGAGGTCGTATAAAAGATTTTTTATTTAACATAATAAAATTTGATAAAAAATAATCATTTAATTGAACAATAAATAATATTTAATTCTAAAAAATATCATAAAATACTATATAAGAAAACATAATGGAAAAATCCTAATTACAAGGGTTTTTTTAAAACATGAGAATCCATACAAAAACATTCTTAAAAACACACTATTTACCATTAAATGGATTAATCATTTATCTAAACAAAATATAATTATATTAAATTATGATATCAAAATATTTCTATGACAATAAATTTTCACGAATTAAAAATCCATTTAAGTTATTCAAGAACACTTAAAAATATAATAACTTACTCAACTAATTCCAACATAATTCTCCAGACAACGTAATCATTACCCAATACACTCGAGGGATATATTAGGCTCACCCATCATCATGACCATAACATAAATAAAACACATTGAATATTTTATTTCAATTATAAATTCTCATAAAATATTTTGTCTAATGAAAATTTTCAAGAACGTTTTGTATTTATAACAAAATAAGGATAAAAATCACTTTTCCTTTGAAAACTACTTAAACAATTCCCATACGAATAGAAATTAAGATATTATTTTGAAAAAAATGGAAACAATATAGGAATATTCTTAAATAAAAAAATTCATAATGTCAGGAAGTTCCACTCTAGTTGTATAAATTAGAAGAAAAAATATATTCACACTTTTCTAAAAATTTCAAAAATAACCTATTTGGAAAGTATTAAAATGGTTTCTCAAAAAACATTTTTAAAGAAACTAAAAATTTCTAAAAATTTAATTCTAAAATATTTTTTTGGAAATAAAATATTTGAAACTTTTTAAACATCATCGATATGGTAAAAATTATAAGAAACTCTTTAAACTTTTAAAATAAGGATTAAAATACAAAATCCCTTACCCCATCTCCTAACTTGCCACATACATTCATTAGATCCGGTATAATATGAATGAATTAATTTTTTACATTTTTAAAAAACTTTTTAGGTTTATTCCTTTATCATTATTTATTTTATTTCAATTATTATCATGTCTTATAGAGTTACTAAATTGATTATGTTCATGTTGTATTTTTATGGATTTACGGTTCATAATCCACAAACAACTTAAGTAAGTTTAAGAAAGGTAAATGGTTTCATTATTATGTAATCCCAAAAAAATTATTCATGATATAATGATAGTTTATATATATCAAATATAGTTTTATATTTATCCATTAAAAGTGGTCTTGAAAAAAATACATCTTCTCCCAAGGAGGTAGTCCACATGTACACAAGAGCAATGTTTTTACTTTTCATTAGTTGGAAAACGAAAAAATAAAATAAAATAATATATTTAAATAGAAATTATAATTTTATAAAAATTAAATAATTTCATTAAATAAATTTTAATTACCTTTCATGAGAGTCATTTTTTGAAAAAATATATAAATTGCTATGTGGAGAAGATAGTTTGTATGTATACACATGTGATGATTCATTATTAATTATTGGAATGGTATGAATATAGATGATTTATTTTATTTATATAATCATAATTACAACATTAATATATTATATATATATATATATATTGAATATAACATAATAACTAACCTTGAAAGGTTGTGATAAGAAATGAAATACATCAGTTCGTGAGTTGGTAGTCTACACGTATACACGAATGATGGTTTTGTTTCCCATTTGAAAGATAAAGTGGATGAATAATGTTACTAAAATATAATAATAATATCTAATTATATGGTATATACTTATGTTTTTATATTTTAATTCTTGTGAATGAAATTATGGTGGTAGAAGAATAAGTAATATGAAAATTCTCAGTTGAGACGATTACCTATTCATAGAAGAACCTCTTTTGGAACTCCCCTTATGGACCTTATGGATGGTCTTTTAAGAGAAAAAAAAACCACTATAATGCATATAAGGAAGTTAATAATAGTTTTTATGGGTTTTTAATATAATTGGATGAATAAGTTTGATTAAGAGAGGTTTGGTGTGTCCTTGTATAAAATATAAGAGGTGTATCATTAGAGTTACTTAAAGTATTAAATTATTAAAAATTTATTTTCCATGTTCATGTCGAACCAAATTAATATATTCCAAAACATATATGATTATAAATCAATATATTCTTATAAATTAAAATTTAGAAATGTTCATGTAATTTTTGAACCATTATCTCACATTTTTAATGCCCCATTAAACCTTTTGATGATTACTGTGATATCAATGTTTTTTAATCATTAGGGTTAAATAAAATTACAATAAAATGAAAATTGACCAATAAGTGGATAAAAATTGATATTATATATAAAAAACATTTAAATAGAAAATATAATATTTTTATGGATTTTAAATCATTTAATAAAACAATATATAAGATAAAATATCATTAAATTCATTTACATTGTTATTTTCATAATATAACAGTAAATAATATCAATATAGTAATGAAATTTGAATTTAAACATTCAAAAAGTTACTAATACATTATATTTATCTAAAAAATTAATGTAACACCATAAATCACTAGAAAATATTACTTGTAATGTTTTTAAAATCATTTCTATGTTTCTTATACTACTTGTGAAAGCATTGTATTGGAGTTGTGTAAGCATTTAATGTAATCAAAACGACTTAATTGTATTTTTTTAATCCAAATTAACTAATTAAATTTGAAAATCAATTAAAAATTTTACTATCTAAATAATTTAAAAATTAAAGACAATTTTCAATAAAATTTTTATTTTCACTATTCACATAAAAATCCAAATTTTCATAAAAATATCAAAAAATAATCTTATGATAATTTTGATGTTATTTTATAAAAAAATGATATCATTTTTATGAAATACTATTTCTAATGGTAATATTTAAATTAAGGTAACACCATAATTCCTATGCGGTTACTCTTATTCATTCTCACAAATTCAATAGCTGGGTTATAATGGTCATATTTAAATAATTATATTGTAAAGTCTTTAAAGATAATTTTTTCATGTATTTAATGTTATTTAAATAAAAATTTCATTAAAATATCTAGTTATTACACTCTTCCCTCATTAAAAAAATTTCATACTCCCAATTTTATTTCATGCTTGGTGATTCATAAGATTAAGAATGAAAATCCTTTTATTGGATTCTCATATCATAAAAAGTGTTGATAAAACTTCCTTATGAAAAGTGGGAAAGGAATATATGAAGGTAATATGTAATAACACATGGATAGGTCTCCGTGTAAGGAGAAAATTTATGAGTAATAAAAACATAGACTCTAAAAATAGATCTATTTAAGAGACATAATTGTACTTTTTGAGAAGAGAAGAAACCATTAATTCATCAAAAATTATCATAGAAGAATAAGAATACTATCCTGATATTTTTTCTAGAGTTGGGGAATTATTTTAACATCTTGATAGAGAATATAAAAAATATAATTTATTTATTTATTTCTATTAAAAAAGATTAATTTTATCCGTTAGTGGTGATTTGATTAATTTCCACTTTTATCACACCTTTTATTCTAGAAAATTAATAATCAAGATGAAATTTTCAACCCTGAGGAACTAAAATTGTCTTCTGAGAGATCACATGATCCATAAAGAATAAAAAGTTATTCCACCGATCTTAAAAAATAAACTGAAACAAAAATGGTTATCATATTGTAGTAGAATATAATATATTAATAAAAACTACATTAATCTTAAAATCCTCAATGGTTACACTCAAAGTTAAACATTAAACATTCCATAAATAAAAATCCATAAAACTATTCACAATATTCCTAACCATCTCCAAAGCCCAAAAAATATTTAGGAGGTGAGCATGGAGAACACATGGATATATTGAAGGTGTGGTATTTTTTTCTACTTTATTGTTAGTTTTTTAAAAGTATTTATAACGTTTTATCAACGGTTTTTTGAGGGGACAAGACTAAACCTATCGAATTAAGGAACAATTTTCCTATGGTGGTTTAGATTTCTTGAATTCTATCTGACGAAGAATTACAGTTTTTTTATGATATTTTTCTTTACACTAGAAAAAAGCTAGTTAGATGATGTTTTTTAATATTTAATGTTACTCAAATCATGTTTTCTAAATGGGTGTCACGGTTCAAACTAAATTTTCCAAATAGATATAGTTTATACAAATATCATGTTACAAAGTGTTGAAGTTTGACACCGTAAAAAATTCATCATATAAAATCATATAATATAGATATATAGGAATTTCATTAGATAGAGAGTGTGGAAATATTCAAAAAGTATTATTTTCATAGTTAAAGATGAACTTAAGGTGTATAAAAGTATTTGGAATAATGTGTGGAATTTATAGATTATTTTATGACTACCAGACAAACATAAATGAATATTTACTAAACTAAGTTTAGTAGAATGAGATCTAAATGAATTTTTGAGTGGAAAAAAATAATCATAATATAATCATCACATTAAGAAATGTGATTTCATTAAATGGAAAATTATTTAAAGATACAACAGATGAAGGGAGATAATGATCACAAAAAATGTTCCAACAGAAATGCACTCGAAAGGTTATCAAAAATGATTTTATAGGTTTATTGGATAAATAAAATAAGATTAAGAATATCTAATAGAGGTGTGTTATAGGGAACCATTTTATATGGAGAAGTTCATATTTGCATGATTTTCACCAGATAGAGTTTGAGTTTCTGTACAAAACTTGGTAAAAGTCATTAATTGTGGTGATCCTGAATTTTTCTTTCAACGTTTATGAATCCAAAAAGATTTAAGGTAGGTTAAAGAAGATCATTGATTATAAGATTTAATTAATTTTATATAAATATATTTTAATCTAAAATTCTATGAGTTTTTAAGGTTGAATAACTCTAATTGATTTAGGTAGGAGAATTCAAATTGATCTCATGCTTCCTCCTTGATTTTTGGTGGATGTGTGCCTATATAAAGAGATCCATGGTCATTGTGACAACTACTGGTTATAAACAAAGTTAAAAATTATTGGATTTTTTAAGACAATTATTATGAGTTTCTAATCTATTACTCTCTGGGTGGAAGAATAAGTGTTACCTGATAAAGTTACTAGACATAGGTGCACCAAATAGAAGTGCATCCAATAGAGTACACTGGACTGAAGCGCACTGATAAATGTGTGATAGGACAAAGGTTAATGGATACAACTTAAATGTATAGTTAATATTAGAATATAATCTTTTATAAATTTTTACTTGAAAAATATCTATCAGAAGGATGAGTTTGTGGTAGAAGCGCATCCTTCTTATATATAGGCTCGAAGGGATATTTTCATTATAAATGAATAAGTTGGAGGTTCAAGAGATATTTTTTAGGTTGCGAGAGGAAACTTTTGTATCTTGAGAAAATAAATATTCTTAGGTTGGGGGTGATTCTATCCCACCATTATTCACCTTCGGGGTGATTCCTTCCCTAGACACTTTCTTATTTATGATGGTTCTTAGTGAAGAATACGTGTCTGGGTGATTTAGAATAAAGTAAGGAGTAGGTACCCACTTTGGGACTAAACATTGTAAAAAAAATTGTTCCCTTTATTTTACCTTTATTATTTTTACATATAAGTGAGGGAGATTCATAAAGTTAATTGGATAACAATTATGAAAAATTATAAAGGTTTATTTTCAAAGAAAGAAAATTTATAAAAGGTTGCCTCTAAATTATCCCCCTTATTAGTGGTGATAAATTCTTGGTCACTCCAATATGTATCAGATCTAAGTTGCCTCTGATTATCTATTTGTTAAAGAATATATAATTTTAATTCATTCAAAATAATATTAGTTCATAATTATGATGGAAAAACTATTTTTTTATAGGATTTGGATGATGCCCTATCTCCTTTCACTTTACCTAGAAGTGGTGGATATAGCAACCATTTTATTAACTTCTAGAGAAAAGGATGCTCCAATGAATTTTTCGAAAAAGAAGAATCTATAATATAATTTTAAGGATCAAAATAAAAATATTATGTCTCTTAATGAGAGAGTTTTTACAAATTATATGGTACATCAAATGATTACTGAAATTTGGGATAAACATGAAAGTATTATTGATACTGATGTTAAAAAAAGGACTAAAAATTTCCAATATGGATAAATAAATATGAGCATCTAAAAAAGGAATAGGAAGAGAACATATCTAAATATTTCACAATGGTTAATGTAATTTTTAGTATCATCATTGGTTTTGGATAAAAAAATTTAAACTTAAATGTTTTTTGAAAATTGATGACGACTTTTCCTAATAGATATGATCTCAAGAACTATGTTATCAAAGGTAGATAAACTATTTATCATGAAGAGATTCATAACATCATCATTACATATTAAATGAGGAAATAACCTATTTTTATAAACAAGAAAAAAATGAAATAAATATGAAATAAATGAATAAACCTAATATTTTAGAATAAGAAGAAGAGTGATCTGATATATGAAAATTTAATATCTTGATGAGAAAAAATATTCTTAAGTGATTAATTTTATCTCTCAAAAACATGGAAAAATTAAAAGTTAATTACACGAGAAAACTTCCTATAAAATATTTTAGGTGTCGAGAAATCACCCAATTCACCATGTACAACACAAGAAACAAAATGGTAGTGTTTAAAGAAGATGAACATATAAATAATAAGAGTAAAAATTATAAATTGAAAAAAAATCTAAGAATAGAAAAAGAAGTTATTATTAAAGAAAAGGAGAAGCATGGTTTCTAAAGTATATGATAATTACTCAAATGCTAGTAATTTACTAGATGAATGTATTCCAAAAAATATCACTAAATCCATGCCTCATGTTGAGAAACATGAGTAAATGTATAATAGTAAATATGGACAAGGTGAAGAAAGACACATAAAATATGATCTAAGTTCAAAACATGATGTGTGTCTCAAGAAAAACTCCAAACATAAAAAAGGTAGATAGACCACATTATAAGATATAAATAATTTAATAATTCCTTATTATAGAAAAAAATATCTTGAGGAAACCAAATCCCAAAAATTAAAAGTTTCCAAATGAGATAATATATTAAAAGGAAATGATAAAAAACCTTATATTCAAGAATAATAAATAGGTAAAACTCAATCAAAAAGTATTTAAGATGGAAATTACTTAAAAATGATGAATGAGTATTTTAGTAAGGAAAAGGAGGTTGAAAAAAAATATTCATGAATTCTTGGAGAAGCAATTTATAAAAATGGTTTGAAAATAATCTAATAATTAATTTTTTATTAAATTGTCTTAATTCACTATACAAGTTAAATGAAAAAAGATGTAAATTAATAGGTTAAAAAGGATAGTGATGAATATTATTCCTTTCAAAATAATTTGAAATAATATAGTCTCACTTAGAGATGCATTATTCTATAAAAAACGAGGAGGTTATTTACAAACATTAATGAACCTCAACAAAAATATTTCAACCAACGTTCTTATTAACATAAAAGGCTAAGATTCTACGGTTATTATTGGTGTGGAAAACATTTTGGGCATAAATATTATAACTATTGGGAAAACATGTATCATCCTTGGATAATCCATAACTCAAGGGGGACTAATTCCAGAAGGATAAGAAACTCAAAGGAAATAAGTTATATGTTCTGGAAGTTGAATAAACATTTTAAGAAGAAAAGTTTAGATGATAAATAGTTTGAAATATATATATATATATATATATATATGAATGTATTGTTGAGGTATATGGATGGTTTGATCAATCTAGGAATAAGTGTGGGTAATATAAGTCTACTCTTTCTGGATAAGTTCCACTCATCAAGAATGAAAATAAACATGGTATATAGAAGATCTAGGGAAATACATTGTTAGTTGAGATTATGATAAAATCCAGAAAAGAGGGAAACCTTGGTTAATTGAAAGTGGATAATCTTCCCATATGTTAGGATATATGAAAATCCCAAAAAAATCATAAAACATTATGGTTGTATCATTATATTTTGAAATTAATATTCTCTTAAAATCAAGTGGATTGGCACAACTGAAATTAAATAGAGATAATTGAAGTCTAAAGATATTGTATTTATTGATGCACATAAACAAAATTTACTAAGTGTTAGTAAACTTTTTGAATATTTTAATTAAATTATATTTAAAATAGATTCTATAAATATAAAATTTGCATCATATTTAAATAATATTACGAAGGGATACAAAACTAGTGGTAATATCTTCCAAATCAAAGAACCTAGTAACTTTTGTTATTTTGGTGACAATATTGAAAATGAATTATGGCATGGGAGACATATATATATATATATTTCAAATAAATCAAAGTAAAATATATAATAAATAATATGTGAGAGATATAACAAAACTTAAAAAAGAAAGGGTGATTATATATGAAAAGTTTGAAAAAATGAATAATGGTCAGTAAAAGTCATTTAATGGTATAAATTTACTCTATTTATTCCCTTGAACTTATTCACTAAGATATCTATAGAACAATGAGAAACAATTCCACCAAAGGTGATATGTACTTCATAATATGTATTGATGATTTTACATGTATGAATTAAGTTATGGTTGTAAAAAAAAGTTTGATGCAATGGAATTGTTCAAAATATTCCGTAAAAAGGTTCAGAAGGAACAAGGTTCATATATCAAGCAATTAAGAACATACAATGGATAATATATTACTTTTAACTAACATGATTCCTATTTTTCATGGAATGGGATTAGAAATAAAAAAATGTTATTCACACACTCCACTACAGAGTAGTGTATCATAGAGGAAGAAACTAAATCTAATTGAAATAGGGTGATCTATTCTCTCTAGGTGCAAACACTGAAAATATTTCTTGAGGGAAGTATTTTTCAAGGCTATACATATTCAAATTAGATGCTTGTTAGGAAAAAATATATAAGAAACACTCAATGAAATGTGATACAAAATGAAACCTTATGATAAGTTATTCAAGGTATTTGGAATTCCCATATTCATAAATATTAAAAATACAAACATAAGAAAATTTAATGAAAGGGATGAAGAACGATTTTTCCTTACTGTATACAACCAATGGAAAAAAATTCAAATTATGGTGTAGAAAATCAAATACTATCATGAAATAATGTAATGTTATGTTCTTTGAGAATAATATTAAAAACGAATATTATATTCTTCTGGGAAAACTATATAAAAATGAATGAATTATATATTAGTTACAACAGATACCCTTTGAAGTTTCTAGTGATGAGGAAAAAACCAAGGGAAATAGAAAACATCAAATTTCAAAAAAAAAATATAGGTAAAAAAACAAAATTATTCTAGATTATAAATCCTCTTTTTAGACAAGAAGACAACTGAGAATGAAAATTCATATAGATTTAATTTCTTATATTGAACCTCGATCAGTTAAAAACTCATTTGAACTTAAATTCTCGGTGGATTACATGAATGAATTGATTGATCATATTAAAAATAATGATACTCGAGAAGTTATTTCATGTCCAGATGATAATAATGATATCATATCAGAGTGGGTGATTTAGAATAAGTTCAATGAACAAGGAGAGGTTTTTAGGAATACAGACACACTTTTTTGTAAAAGTTATATTCAAGTCGAATAAATTTATTTTGAAGAAAATTTTTATCAATTGGTAATAATTGAGATTATCCAAATGTTATTGGAAAATTATGAACATTAAAAATACAAGTTTTATTATATGGAAGTAAAGTTATATTTACTAAATATGGATTTTGGGTAATAAGTTTATATTTAACAAAATAATGGGTTTCTTGTTGATAAAAAAGGTAGAAAAGTCTTCAAATTGAAGAAAGGATTATATATTTTTAATTAAGATCCTTGATCTTCATACTCTAAACTTGATAAAAACCTGAGATTATTGGACTTTTATAAAAGTTAATTTGATAGAAATATCTATGTAAAAGTGGTGGGTACCGAAACATGGATTTTAAATTTTTATATTTATGACATAATATTATTAGGTATTTAATATCATATGTTTAAGAAATTATCATAATAGAAGAATAAGTGTTTTGAAGTTTTTATTTTTGGTGAATTGAGATTCTTCCTCAGGTTAAATATATTAAAAAATGAATGTTGTATCCTTATCTCATTATAAATTTATACCATGGAATTGTTGAAAAGGATTGTCATGGAAGATAGAAATAAAGTTTCAACGCCTATTTCTTTCAGTACAATGTTGAACAAAGATATAAATATTCAATAAAAAATAATTTCAAAATATGATTGGAAGCATTATCTACCTTACTATGTCTCACATATACATTTTTTATATGGTAGCATTGTGTGAGAGATATCAAAGTGATCTTAAATAATTCTACATGGTGTTTAAAAATATAGTTTTTAGATATATCAAATTAATATTAAATTTTGAAAAATTGTATAAGAAAAGTAATTTGTTGAAATTGACTAGTTTCATAGATATATATTTTGAGGGATATTCTAATGATCATAAATCAACATATGGATGAATGTTTTTTGGGAGATAATTTTATATGATAAAATAATAAGAAACATGGCTCTATGAATTTGATTATAGTTAAATATGAATATATTATTACTATACATGAATATACTCAAATGATGTGGAAAGAATTTCATCTAGAAGATTTGAGATTGAAAGTTGAAAATACATTGAAAGTTTTTGTTAAAATAAGAATGAAATCTATCTCATAAAAAATATAGTAAAACAATCATGATCTAAACATATTGATATCATGTTTCACTTAATAAAAAAAGGCTACTTCTGGAGATTTTAAACATGAATATATTCCTATATAGGATAAAGTTGTATATATCTTCACTAAAGATTTGACAAAAGAATTTTTTTGTTGCTTAGACTGAATCTTTCTGTTCAACATACTCCCTCTAATAAACATACATTTTCTGTGTACCCCCTCCTTTAATTGGAATCTATTTTCAATGGGGTATAATTATTTTCACAACTATTCTCCATTTCTTTTGGATCCAAATTTATAGTTGTTTTAAAAATGGGTAGAATTTGTTTGGTGTGTTGATTGGCATGGAGTACACTAAAATTTTTCTATACATTTAATACCACTATGGGATGTAATTCTCTCAAAAACATTACTTTATCCTATAATTTTGTGTCATAATATTTCTATTTTATAATGGTATATAGTCTAATGAATTTATTAGTTTGGTTTATTAAAAGTTAAGGGAAAGTTGTGGGTGTTGACAAAAAATATAAAGGGGGGTGTAAGAACTCATGGATATATTGAAGGTATCTTATTTTTTGTAAAATTTCATAGTTATTTTTTTGATAATTCTTTATAAAGTTGGTTGAATGGTTTTGTGAGGGTATTAGAGTGAACCCATCATATATAGAGATATTTTTTTTGATGTGGTTGACATTTCATGAATTCTATTGGATAGAGAAACTCAGTTTGTATGATGATATTGTTGTGTTCACCATATGAATCAAATTCATCAAATTCATTAATGATAATCAATGTGACTTACATCATTTATTCTAAAATTTCATCATGGTTCAATATGAAGCTTCTAGATAGAGAAAAGTTTTAAAATTTTCATGTTATAAATTTATAAAGTTGGATATTGTAAAAATTTTAATGTATAAATTTCTATTTATAAGATATTTTTGAAGTACACAAGATAGATAGAGTGATGATGTTCATTAAGTATAAGTTTAAATGTTGATGTTGTTTTTGAGGTGTCTAATTATCTTCATAAGAAAGGGTATGATTGATGATGTATCACAATGCTACTAGATAGAAACAAGCAAAGTTATACCATACTTATTTTTGTGGACTAAGTTCATCATGAATGTTTTACTGAATGAAATATCACCAGACAGACAAGAATCAAATAGAAAAATGATATGTCATCAAATGAAAGATCCTATAAATATGTACCAGATGAAGGGTGTTGATGATCACCTGACAAAGTTCCAATGGAAGGATTCTCAAAAAGTAATCATATAATTATTTTTTGTGTATTTAAGGAAAATACAATCAGATGAATAATATCAAATAGTGGTGGGACTGATAGAACCGTACTGGATGGAGAAGTTCGTATTGAATAAATATTCACAGGATGTAGTTTTAAGATTCTTTAAAAATGTTATAAATTCAATAATTATGGAGGTGTTGAGATATTATTTTAACATTTATAAATATTACAAAATTTATGGAATATTTGAAGAACATAATTGACATTGATATTTAAAGTAGTTAATATATGAATGACGAATCTGAAGATTCAGTGACTTTGAAGGTGGTAAAATGAGAACTGTGTTTAGAGGGATAATTCAAATTGAACCTATGCTTCCTCCTTGATTATTGGGGGATGGGTTTCTATATAAAGGGATGCAAACATGTTGATTTAGTTATTGTAGATATTATAAAATTACTAAATTTATGAAATTTTTATGGATAATTAGTCTATGTTTCTACTGAGAAATATCCTAGTTGAATAAGAATTTGTTCCCAATATAGTTACCGGATAGATGTTCACTATACATATTCTATTAGACAGAGTGTCACTAACATAGGCACATTGATCAAATTGATATCGAACAATGGTTAACAAATGAAGCACAAACTTATAGAGCATATTAGAGAGATAACTTCCAACAATGTTCTACCTAATGAAAACTATCAAAAGGTTTATTTTGGAGTAGAAACACATACTTCTTATATGGAAGCTCAAAGGAATATCTATATTATAGATTAAGAAGTTGGTGGTTCATGATATCTTCCTTAGGTTTGTGGAGGAGACTTTTATATCTTTCAAAAACCAAACTTCTTAGGTTAAGGGTGATTCATTCTCTCAATTTTTTGGGTTAAGGGTGATTAATTCCCTACCAACTTATGTATATTTGAGAAATATTAGTAGATAATCTATGTCTTAGATGATTATAACCATATGAGGAGTAGGTTCACACAATGGGACCAAACCTTAAAAAAACAATGTGTCTTTCATTTTATATTTTTTATCCTTGCATCTGATGGAGGATGATTCATAAAGTTGTGTGGTTTGTAATTATAACTAATCCATGGGTTTATTCACTAAATAAATTAATTTCAAAAATACGATCACAAATTCAACACCCCCCAGTGGTTCTACATTCTTGGTCAATTTAGATCATATATTCTTTTGAGATGAATTTAACATTAATCTCCAAAAAAAGATTACTCACTCATAATGTCATATACTCAAAAATTTATATTTATGTTAATCATAAAATATTCAAAATTTGATAATTTTCCCATAAATATCCAATATCATAATAAATATAAAATAAAAATGATATATACTTTGAAAAGATAATTGAACCATTGTTCTTTATATAAAATTGCATCATAATCTAAAGTATTTTCATTTATAATAATCATATAATGTTCCAAAAATAGTGAACTTATTTAAAAGTAACATTAATTATATAGACACCATATAAATTTTCAATAAAATTGTTATATTTATGGTAAAAAATATGTTCCCAAAATTTAATAAACCTTTTTCCCAATTAACCATAATTAATTCGATGTAAAAAATAATAATAAACCTAATCGTTATAGAAAATTTTAAATTATTTATACAAAATACTGAACCATTATTCCTATAATAACGTTTTCACTAAAACAAAAGTTAATTTTAAGGGCTTCATATACCTCAAACATTTATCAAAACTCACTAAATCTCTAGAAAGTTATCATTAATCAAATTAATATCTCATTAAATAAAATCTTAAAAATTGTGATTATGCCTTTGAACTTATGATCAACATTAAACTTATATACCCTTTATAGAATCTATAACTATTAAGTTAAAGTAACATAAAAAATAACTATCTGAAATTTAATCTAAACATTCTCTGATACAACTATAATAACCGCAATCCCATACACCTGGATCATGTGTTGAAATTTTAATCATTAAATTTCTGGTTATAATATCAATAAGTGTGACCCAATTTTATCCATCCAAAACATACAACGTGAAAAAAACATGTGATAACTTACAAACCAAAGGATCTTTTATCTTCATAATATGAGATAATTATGAAAAACTCTTTCATATAAAAGGGTATTTTTCCACAAAGTATTATTTTTTCCATTGAAAAATCATTTATAAAGACACACTATCTTCATTCAATGTAATTCCCATACCAATAACATTTATGTTATTAATGTTTCTACTCATCCATAATCCTAATGAAAATAATATGAAAACTTGGGATTATAAAAACAAATATCATTAATGGAAACATGAAAAAAGAAAAGAAACACATTAGTCTATATCAAAACCATGATATCATGTAAGATAGTTTTTCATTAACATGGTAAAAATTGAGCTCAAGTAATTGTTTACATACAAATTAAATCATATTTAATTCCAAATAAATTTCAAAAAAAATTATAATAAAGATTAAAGTTTAAATCATTATCATGAAGGTTATTTAGAAAACATGACATGAAAAATATTTTTTAAAAAATATACCTTTTACCATTAAAGATCATAATTATTCATTTAAACAACATATAATTATCTTTCAATAAAAAATAAAAATATTTCTATGAACAAACATTTGAAATATAATAGGATTCACAAAGGTACCTTGGGATATCATCATCATAAAACCCTTATAATAACCCTTACAAATTGAATAACCAACTCAGTTTATTCTAAAATAATTTTCTAGATAACTTAATCATTAACTAGAACATTAGAGTTCAATATTTGACATACCAATCATCATAAACAATTTACAATGGCCATAAAATACAAAAAAATACATAGAATCTTTCATTTATATTATAAAATCTTATAAAATATTCTCTTTAATACATGTGTAGAAACAATTTTGGGATTCCCAGAAAAATATGGATAAAAATTCTTTTTAAAATTGAAAATTCTTCTAACAAAAATTCGTAGAATAACTATAAGTATAATATTATATGGAAGAATACCGAAAAAAAGTATTGTACCATTATTAGATATTAACGACCAAGATGTTTAGTAATTTTTCTCCTACCATATATGTTAAATAATATTTTTTACAAACTTATTTAAAAAAATAAAAAAAAACCTCTATGAAAAAAATTAAAAATAATTCATTTTAAACCTTCATAAAGAAAATGAAACATGGATAAAAATCACACTGAAAAAAATTTAGTATATTAATAACATACTTTAACAATTTTAAAGAACATGGATATAAACTGAAATAGAAGAAAAACGTTAAAAAATTAAAAAAAAAGTTCTAAAGAGTAATCCCTTACCTCATCTCCAATCCAAGAAGGTACATTCTTTAACTCTAGTATAATGATATTGTATCATTTATTTAATTTCACATGAACCTTCCACAGGTTTATTACCTTATCATTACCTCTTTTATTTCATTTATTACCATATCTTTTATAGTTACTAAATTTATTAATTTCATGTTCGGAGTTTTGTGGTCGTTTGGCTCATAATAAAAAAAATAACTTCAGTAGGTTGAACAATGTAAAATCGTTAATTATTCCATCATCACTATAATAATAATAATTATATAGTTATAGTTTTTATACATCAAATAAAATTTTAGATCCATCTGTGAAAAGAATCCATGAAAAAAATACATTGTCTCATGAGGTGATAGTCCATAGGTACACAGGATTGATGTTTTAAAAAAATTTATGAGAAATATAAAATAAAATAATATATATAAATAACAAATATAATGTTATTAAAATTAAATAACTCCATTAAATCAACCCTCATCGCCATCCATGGGAAGATTTTTTTTTAAAAAATGAAGTACATCGCTACGTGGAGATGGTAGTTCGGGCACATGCATGCACAATGACTCCATTTTTAATTATTGGAATGTTATAGAGATCGATTATATAATATATTTATATAATAATTATTATTTCATTAATATCATTTATATATAATCAATCATAATAAAAAACTTTTAAAGATAGTGATGAGAAACAAAATACATCTGTTCGTGATCCATTCGTATGCACATACGCACGAATGAAGGTTATGTTTCCCATTTTATGGATAAATCATATAAATAAGGTAATTTCATTCACATGATAACTTTTTTGTATATTTTATATACAGAATTTTATATTTTAATTGTTAGTATAGAATTAAAGGAGGTAGAAAGTGATGTAAAATGAAAAGGATTACTTCAGATGATTACCACATCTTTGATGAACCTCCATTGGATCTCTCCTTAAGAATCATAGAAATGGTATTTTAAGAGGACCATAACCATAAAAATGTATCTAACGAAGTTAATAATAGTTTTTGGTTGGGTTTTTTTCAAGATAAGATTCTCAAGAAGTCTGAGGAAGAGAGGAGAAGTGGTGTATTTATAAATGAGAGGAGTGGGGAACACTTAGATTTACATAAAGTGTTAAAATAGTAAAAATTAATTCTCATGTTCATGTGAAATGAAATTGATATATTTATAATATAATATAGGGATGATTCAAAACTCTCTCATCAATTAAAATTTATGTTTAGGTAGTGTTTTAACACTTTTCTCTCTATTTTAACCCCTATAAACCTATAATGACCCCGACTCAAGTAATCCATAGTTGATGTCTTACTTTAATACATTATCATAAGATAAAAGTTATTAAATCTAAAAATAGTAAATTTTTTAGTAGTCTTGGAAAACTATATACATACATGAATCTCATATTACATGTGAATAGGAAAATTACAACATAATGTTTTTCTAGAATATCATTATTCCATCTAGATTATATTTCCATATAATTCATATTACACTTCTTGGATTCCTAGTAAAGGAAAAAAAATATTGGTGAGATCATATTCTAAGTAATATTTAAATAGTTTTGAATTTTTCATTAGTAAATAAAGAATCATCTACAAGGAATAATCAGTATAGAAAGGTAAATATTTTAACATTCAAGAAATTTTTTCAATAACTAGACTATCATGATTATATACGGAATAATCAATATAGAATGTTAAATAAATAAACAGATATTCCAATTAATCAATAACTTCACTATCATGAATAAATAAGGAATAATTGGCATGTAAAAGTAAATAACTAAACACACCTTCCATTTAATCATTAAACTGGGAAGTAAATGCATCCCGAGATAATATCATTGTGTAAATATCATGGATAATAATAACTAAATTATTAATGAATGAAATGATTAATAATTGGATGAAAAGATCTTAGGAGTCATGATACCTCTACTGTCAAGACCTTTCATAAGACAATTTAAAATTTATGGGTAAGTATACACCAGAAACCCATTTAACTAAGCCCATCCTACTGATTTGTCTCAATTTTCTATTGATTCAATTAGGGGCTATTTATAACCATTCCACACTCATATATACATGTCCAATGAACAAATAATTTAATTGAATGTAAATTTATTCATAAACAACATTGATTAAAATGAGATTGTGAAATAAACCCATACAAAGATCATAACATTCAAGTGAGAATTAACAAATGAATAAGTTGTGTGTATAAAATGTAAATAAACATATAACCAATGAATATACATCATAATATATTCGAAAGTCATTAAAAGTATAATCTTATAATATTAAAGACAATGAATAACTAATATAACCCAATGAAAAGAAATTGAGTTATGAAATTCTTTACCACTTGGTAACTTTTAAGTCAAACCCCAATAAATGATTCAAATTTAATTGTAAAATAACATGAATTATTAATAAAAATATAGTTTACATTTAAAAGGGATATTATATACACCATATAAAAGAAATTATGTGCATAACATTATAATATGCCTCAATGAAGGGAAATTAAGATGAAGTCCCTTACCTCACACTTTCTTTTGATTAAAAATGATTTAAAAATATATATAATGGTTTTAATCATGTAATTAATTTATAAAAGAAACCTATTCATATTTATAATATCATATATTATCCTCTTATAAAATTTTACCACCCATTTTTTAATAATTTTTCATTATTTTCATGGTTTGGTATGTTAATTTCCTTGTTTTCCAATGCATATTTTAACTTGATAGTTTTGATTCTTGAAAATATTATATAGTTACATAATATATAGATTGGTATTAATTTTATTAATATAATTTTTTCATTATATTTAATTTTATAATCATTATTGAAATCTTAACATGGATAATTAATTGCATCGCTTCGTGGAGACAGTAGGTCGAACGTATGCAAGCGATGTTGTCATATCCTTAATGGGTAAAGGGGTAAGTAATTCTGTGATATAATATTTTTTTCATATAAATACTATTTAATATATATCACATATATTAATCAAATTTATACTTATTTTTTCCATGTAAATTGTACATGAAAGACAAGTTACACCACTTCATGAGGTGGTAGTCTGTCGTATACATGAGTGATGTTATAGAAATTTTAAATGAAATTCTATATTAGAATGTATATGTGATTTTAAAATTATATAAGAATAATACTATTATAAATATAATATATATATATATATATATATATATATGTGGGTGTTAAATCCATCATTATATTATTCCTTTAAATGTGGTGATAGAAAAATAATTTCATCAGTTCGCGATATTGTAGTTTATCGTACACACGATTGATGATTTTATTTCCCATTTGATTGAAGTGGAGTTCAATATTGGTTATTACAATAACATAATAACAACTCATTCTATGTTAGATACAGGTGTAATTATATTAGAATTATTAAATAATATTTTATGGTTGTGTAAGAATAAATAAAATGAAAATTCTGTTTTAATAATGTTACCTCTTCTTCAGGAAACATCTTTTAGTTTTCATAAAAATACTTCTTAGGATGGATTTCTAATCAAACCAAGGGATATAGGATATTGGTTGGGGATTGATGAAGGAATTTTGATAGGTCTTGTCTCAAAAAAATTTCATTGTAATATTTAATAGTGGAGGATATTGGGTGGCCTTTTATCCATGGGGGAGAGGATACACATGGAATTTTTGAGAAAACTTTATCCCACACATGTTAGTATCCTAAAACAATCCTCCAAAATGGTTCATTGTTGAACCTTTGAGATTATAAGATCAAATTTTATCCATAAAATGGGTTTTTTAAAAGTTGTTAGGTCATTTATAACACTTATCATCTCAATTAAATTTTGTAAGATAAATTTTATAAAAGTTGAAAAATATAATGTTAGCATAATTTTTCAAAATGTGATAAAAATGTTTTCTTTGAAAAATAAAGTCTTTCAAAAAACATTTATTTTACTTTAAACTTATTCATATTTAATTTATAGTCAATATATATCTATTTAATTTATTTTATACATGATTAAACCATATAAGTTTCATAATTTAGCTATTAGTATTCATACACTCTAATTTAACGACTAGGTTATAACGTTATTCTATTTTACGGTTCCCTTAGACTCGGGGTTTTGTGTTCTGTATTCTAATGAAGGTATTAAATTTATAGAAAAAAAATTTTGGTTTATTTAAGATCGTTGTTTAATTTCAAATATGATATCAAATACCATGTTCTTCTTTTATAATTTCAGGGTGTTATATAACCCTGTTGAAAATTACTTTGATATCCGGTTTTTTACTCTTTAAGGGTCAATAAAATTAAAATAAAAGGAAACACGAACCCTAAGTGGATTTTTTTATATTATAATCCATAACCCATTAACTTTTCTTATGATAATATTTTTATGAAATTAAAATCACTTAATAAAATAATATTTAATATGAAATACCATTAATGTAAATTTTGAAACTATTAAAAGAATGAATATTTATTAAAATATCAATATAGTAATTTTATTCTAATTTAAACATTTAAATTTCAATAATACATTATATTTATGTAAAAAATAATTTAATGACATAACTCACCCAAAAAATATTTATTTTACATTTTTTAAAATCATTTACATGATTTTCTACTACTAAAAAAAGCACTGAGTCGGTGTAGCATAAAAATTCAAGGATATTGTTTCATTAATAAAAAATTAAAAAAATAACTTGATAAAAAAATATTAATATTAAAAATAAACATTTGGAACCACCCATAACCAATTTTTATCATCATAAAAACATATTATAAATATCAAAATCAAGAGAGTGACATTTTTGAATTATTCTTTACTTAAAATATTATAGCATTATTTATCAAAGACAAATGGTGTCATAATGAAATATTTTTGAATTTTTTAAGAGTATGGTCTAAATACACTCATAAGAAATATTAAAATAATTTATTATGGTGATTTTAAAACCTTTTCACATTACTTTTTACTTTAGTTAACCTAATTTACCCTTTGCTATGGGGATGAATTTATCATGGTAATAAATAATTATTACCAAAAATAAAGTCTACATATTTTCAAAATTTATAAACTAAAATTCCAAATATTAAACTAATTTTCTAAAAATGTATTCCTTTATGTTTTATAAATTAATTTTAAAATAAACTGATAAAGTGTTTTGAAAAACACTTCTCCAAAAAAATGCATTTTAAGTATAAAAATGTTTTCATAGCAAAATAAGTATAATGTAAATTAAAATTGAAAAAATTGGATTTTATTAATAAAATTTATTTATTGAAATATTAAAATCAATTTAAAAAAAATATTTTGAAAATACTTGTAATGAAATGAAAATTTTCTTTAGAATCAAATTTTTTTACTATTCACTAAACAATAAATTGTTTCTAAAAATTAAAAAAAAATCATCCTCAGATAATTTTTAATAAGATGATTTAAAAAATTATATAATTTAAAAAAATAATATTGATAAATTTATATGAAATTATTTATAATATTTTTTCACAAAAAGTATTGAAAACGGTTTTTGAAGTAAACATATTTTTCAAGCATAAAATGACATTACTAAAATTTGAGTGCATATTTAATAAGAATTAATAAATACATATATATTAAGAAGGACCTTTACATATATATATATCATAATGAAGATACACTGATTCATACCCCCCAATTCAATAACTAGGTTATAATGGTCATGTTTGAATAATAATATTTCACATTCATTAAATCTCAGTATAGCATGTCATGTTTTCTATTAAAGAAACAATTCTTTTAAAATCTACATCTATTACATTTATACACTAGTATTCAATATATTTTTTGAGGTACCTAATGATCTCAATCAATAACTCCTATTTAAAATGTGACCTATGAAACCTTCTTACCTATTTATCTAAAATAACATTTATTTATTTTAAAGTAAAGGGTGGATCAAAATAATTCAAATATATTTTTTAATAATTTTAAAAAATATATATAAAAATAATAAAAAATAAAACAAAAATGGTATTTATAAATTTATGTGAAAAAATAGTAAATAAATTTAGAGTCCCCATAAATGGTGCAAATTGTTATGAAAGGTCATATCAAAAGGTCCTCGCATTAAATAATTTTTTATAATTTACCATTAATTCACTATTGTATTGACCATGGACTTTCACCAAGTAGGTATAGATATTTCTATGTATTATTATTATCAATAAATTATCATTATTATGTTTGTATTTATATATTAAAAATAATTATAAAATAAATTAATAAATAGAGTATAGGTTTTTATGATGAAAAAATATATAAAATTCAATAAATGGAAATGAATATAAAAGTTTCACTAGAAAATGTTGGGAATTCCTCATGATATTTCCAAGTAAAATTGTTTAATTTTTCCATAAATTGTTTTACCATCATTCTAATCATATCTCTATATAGAAACATAATATAATTCACTTGGAAATCTCTCTCAATCTATCATATATAAAGAGGTGGTATATTATGGTCGCATGTGTATTGCCCATTATCTCATCCAATAAAGAATAATAGAAATCATCTATCAATTGAGTAGAAAACTATTTATTCTTACCACTTAATTATCCTAATTAGGAGGAGAATACCACATCACATGATCCACAAAAATTAATTGAGTTGCTACTACCTCACTCAACTCAATTGTATAGTGAGTGAGATACCAAGGTGAATCAATGATCGTTGCAAAATGAAATTATAAAAGGTATAGTGGGTTACAATAGGAAGATTGAAAATTTTTGATTCAATCCCCTCAAATAAATCACTAAATTGTATAATTTTAGAGATATTATTGATAACATACTACATATATCTCGAACTTAGCAACACCACACTAGTTCATGATGGGTTTTTAAGGATCAAATGACACTCAACCAATATTGTGTAAATATTTAGAAAGCCTTAACCCAAGATTACCAATCATGAAACCCCAAACCATGTGTTAAATAAAATGATAAACCACTATATGACTTTCAATATAGGTCATCTACAATGTTATTTCGCCATGTGGATGATAAAGAACAATAATAGGAATCTAATAGAATCCTCCATCCAAGATGTATGCACAGAAAGATATAAACCACCAACTATATAAACAGAAAAATAATTAACTTCATTATTTATTAGTCCTATCATTTATAAGATGTAAGAACAATAAATCATTTTAGAGATGGAGAATCGATATATTCTTCTTAAAAATAGACACACACAATCACGATGGTGTTTTCTTCCTTACACCACCCCATCGATCCTACATGAATTAACTCACACATTAATAATGTATAAGTTAATTACTTATAGTTAAAACATTTTCAACCTATCATATAAGATATTTATGATGTGAATTTCAACTTATGAAGTGATTTATAAGTTATAGGCAACATAAGAATATTCTTGAATGATAACACTTATTATTTTGTCATCCATCAACAATAGTGTATTCTTTACGATATGTCCATAGAAGGAGAGAATCATTATATTTCTATATTAGAAGGAATGATATAGAAAAATATCATGTTACCTATAATTATTACATAACATGTGATATAGCCAAACCATCTCATGGTTTAAATAGGATTTAGGGAAAATCTCATGTAATCTCCTACTTACACTAAATCCCGATATACTTGGTTCCATTTCACCATATATTACATCCCAAAGGATGACATGTGTAACCATATCCGGAAAAACTACTTCTAAATATCTTCCAAAACACTTTCATAAATCTATCATAAGCTTGTCCTTGTGTCACATTATATGAAATATTCTATGAAAACCCATTCAAAAATCCTTCTGGATAAACTATAAAACATGTTTTTTTCATGACCCACCTCTACTAGGAACCCCTATTGGGTCTATAATGAAGATGAGAGTTACCCCTTGGCCTACCTTCATTAATCCATGGGTTAGATACTATCACCAAGGGTATAAAATATGTGTATGAGAGTCATAACCTTCATAAATAAAAGGAACCTAATAGGAAAACCACTAATCAACCATATCATATATTAATAAAACGGATATCTCACAATAAACCATTATACATGAAATTTCATATAATATAGGTCTGCAAAATAAAGTTCCAAATGTAAGACTCCTTGGTAGTAATGCTAACCACATATCCAAGGTCTGATTTAGTTCAATAACACTCAATCTAAAAAACATTCCCTAGAAACTAGAAAATAATTTATATATATCGGGGTGAGAATTCAAGTATAATTTACAGGATCCTCCTCAAGACCACTCATAAAAATATACAAAAAGAATATTAATTCTTTAGTGAGTACATAGAAAACCAAAAATTAGCTAAAAGGAAAACTACCACAAAACCTCACCATGTATCCATCGCCCAATAATACATATAAGTATATAAAATTACTTTTTTATAGAAACTCTAACGTGCTTATGTGTCTACGACTGTTTGAGTTAATTTGGACCTTCCTTACAAAGTTTTTCATCCACTAGGGTTTCTATTTGTGAATTGATTGAGTTTACAATAGTTTTCTCTCATCAAATCCTTTAGGGGAGAATTGTTACATACTCCAAGACTCTCTTATAGATTCAAGATATGTTCATGAATCCTTCTAAAATACTAAAATGGGACTGGTTACCCTAGTTAAAATTATTTAATACTATCCACAAAGATATGTGAACATTTGTGTGTATCACAGTTTTTACATATTTTCTCAATTAATAAAAAATCATAGGGATTATGTATATAGATGGTTACTCACTGATTTATCACTATCTAGGGAGGAATAAGATATTATGCAGTTGGTATTGGACCCCTAAGAGTGGTTTTTTACTTATCCCTATGAAGGGAATTATAACTCATGTAGTTCAATTCCATATTAACAGTATATGAAATACCTTTATAGGTTAGTGTTATAACTACTTCCAAGTATATTATCATCATATGAAATAAATTAATAAGTTAAATTTTCCTAGAAATGGATGGTGTGGGACTTACACATGAATAGATATTTGGGGTTCTACATGTAAATAGGTAACTAAATTAGAGAAAGTATGGTTATGGATTATATATAGTAGGAATCCTAGAGATACTGTTGTATACCACTTTATTTATAGATAACTTGATGATAAAGGAATGTCATAATGGTTTGGGATTACACTTAATTGGATGACTAAATATAGTAACCAATTAGAGTATCTTGAAACAAGTGAAATATGAGGAAACCAAGTGGAGCATCTTAGATTAGGGGAAATATGAGGAAATTAAGAAGTGTATCTCAACTCAATTAAAATTATAAATAAAGGATCATCCTATTCTCATCGCATAAATATTATTATTCTAATCATATAGGAAAAGGAATTCATGAGGATGGTAGGATTAAACCTCATAGAGGTGTCCTATGTATCCCGGTTAACATGAATCAAAGCACTTGTAGTACGAGGTATAAAATTTAAGTTTATGTGTCAGGACCAGTCTTAGGATTTTACTATCATGAAGTAAAGATGTGTGTTATATAGTTTAAATTCATATAACTTGTACTGACTAGGTATTCATTATTTCTAAATATGACGAGTCCAATTAATTCTAAATAAGGGATCAACTAAAACCACTAATCATATATGATTCATGCTCGTTGGGAGAAATAAGGGATGATAGGTGATCAAGCATAAAGCATGACAGCTCATAATAGGAGACTGAATAGGCCATATACATTTTTTCCCTATAAATTCAAATTATCTATTTCTAATTAGATAGTGTAATATATGGCTAGGGAATACACCTTGTAGGAGGCCTATGGTGGTGATAAACCCAAAGGTCACCTTTATTTCCATATGGTTCTAATAAAAATTGAAAATTTATAAAAACCAAAACAATGATACTTAATTAATTAAAATGTAGTATTAGGTAATTTTTATGTTGAACTCACAAAGATTGGAAATTGGTTTATTTAGGTTTTCAAAAGATTTTATTTTATTTCAATTGATGAAACAGGTGAGGAATCATATTGGGGTCTGGAAAAATAATTAGAGAAATAATAATAAAAAATAATATTGATTGGTTTTAAATTATGTTTTGAAAGTGTACTTAGATTTTTTAGTTTCAGGGTTCGGGTTCTATTGGATTTTAGAAAAAAATTATTAATATATGTTTTTGTGTTGGGTTAAAGATGATGTGGATCAAATGTTCATGGTATAACCTCCTTGATGTGCCAATCCCCTATTTCTCTTATTCTCGTAATTTATGGTTTCTTCAAAAAAATATTGTCTCAATACCATATTTAAAATTTATTCCTCTAAACTTTACAATGGTTTTGACTCTTTTAGCTTAATTAGTTGTTCAATTTTAAATTCCCTTCTATATTAAAATACCAATGGACTTTCTAAAAGTAAAATAAAGGGACTAGAAATTTATTGAATATCTACAACGATCCAAAAACATAAATAAAGAAAAAATAATCAGTCCAATGTCACCATCCCCCTTTAGATAAAAACCCTATAATAATGTGGGTTTACCCCATAATAATAGTGACAAGATAATAATAGGGAATAAAAAATCATAATGAAAATGAAGATGAAACTAGAGAGGACCCTACACAGCGCAGCTTCTCACTCCAAGCCTTGGTCTAGGGATCTCCCTGATCATAGCAACTAGGATCTCTATTTATAGACTCTATATGGTCTTGTGAAGTAATAAATGGAATTAATTATGGTTCAAAAGGTGGTCATAGGTTGGTTCTAGGTCTTAAAAAATGTAAAATAATTAAGAAACATTGATTCTGGTCATTTTTTGTCTTGTCCTGAACTTTTACACACCATGTAGTGATTACACCACATGTTAATATTTCACCAAGTTTGACAAATTCATGACATTTGGATTTTTTGGCATACATCACAAGTTTCATGTCATATCACATAAGTGTCACACCTTGAAACATGTAAAATTCACCATAATCTTCTTTTATTCACATCATGTGTTGTAATACTTTCATGAGATGCACTGGTTCACAACGTGTAATGTTTACATGATGTGTAAAGTCATTTTTCATCTTCATGAGTCTAATTTAATCTTGTTTCCTTAGTAATGTTCCCTAAAAGTTCTCTATGAACATATTTCTTTGAGGAAAACATTATTTTAAATAGATTTCATGAATGTTTCCACTCCTTTGGCTCTATTTTCATGATCTGTTGCATCCTTAAAAATATGTTAAAATTATTAAGTGAATATTTATTCCAAAAATCCTCAGAAAAAATTCATTTAATTATAAAAAATTATACAATAAATGAACATATAAACCCCCCCCCCCTGACACACACTTTAATTAATACATGTCGTCAAGGATAGAATCTCAACATACTAAAATGGATGTTTACTCTACCCTGATTTAAATTTAATGTAAAAAACAATTTATTAAATGGAATGAAAAAATATTTAATCATCACACATAGAAAATTTATCAATGCCCCATTTTTTCAAATAATAAAAATCAACCATGCATATTACTTTTCCTCTTTTGAAATAGCCAATCCTTTTTATTCAACCATTTTCATTTTTCAATTCATTTTTAATATGTAAACCATTTTTAATTTACCTCACATGAATTTTTCCACTCACCATCAAGGTATGAATGAATATAGTGATTCACATACCTCAAGAACATGTCACTTACCATAGGCTTTCAAGAAATCAAGTATCTTGCTCATGTAAAGAAAAAATCACATATAATAATGAGGGATTTTTCGTCTATGATCAAATGACACTAAGGCTTATGGTAGGTGGATAAATAATTTAAATCATGTAAGGCTCAGAAAGAGGTTTTATCTAAAGTAATTTTCATGATAATTGAAAATATATCAAATAAATTATCCTCTTCCCCTAGTATCATAGAGCAGGCTCATAAAAATATGGAATGAAAAATAAAATGAAACACACCCTTTTATTATTATTATTTATTTATTTATTTTTGAAAAATTTGCTGGGGACAGATCTCATAGCCACGACCCAACCCCAAATTATCTCCTCAAAAAACTAGTTGTAATAGTCATAAAATTATAATCAGTCAAAAATAGGGATTTTTTAATTTCCTTAGACAAAACCAATTTTTTATATTTTTATTTTCTTTTTTAGAGGGTTTGAAATAAATACAATGAATGTATTGTAGCATCCAATTCTTTGGTACCCAATTAAATTCTAAGGGAATTTGAATTTTGGCATTTAGTGGATGGTCCATTCTTTGAAATGAGATTCTGAATCTAATTACAAGAGTTGGGACCCATCAATGTGTTTTTTTAAGACTTGGTAAAAGGACTGAGAGGTTCCTCAGGATTTTTCCTTACTTTCGGGAGCTATAGGCTCTAATACTTAAAAGAAGGGATGAGTTAATAGGGAAGCATGGTTTGTCTTAAACCATGTAACCCCTGGTAATAAACAATGCAACTCCAATAGGTGTCCAGGTGTCAAGCGCCCAAGTTGTGCATAGTTTACCCAAACCATGAACCTAACCCGCATAGATTGTACCACATAAGCAGTAACCCCACACTTTTCATCGCAGGGTTGATGCATGGTATGGCCTAATAGTGTCTCCCAGTTTTGAGTGTGAAATTACCCTATTACCCTTAATGAAATCTATAAACATTTATTTCCTTTTCATCATATCCACCAGTAGGTTTCTCCACCGCCCCCATGTAGGAGCTCCCATTTCCTTCAATATATGGATTAGGATTTCTTATCAGTTCTTCATCTGAATCCTTCACCATCAAAAACAAAATAAATCCCATGGTAAGATCTTCAATCCACACTATTCGATTTCTAGGTTCCTCTTCCATCTATTGGGCTATTTTGGTGCGATGTATTTTTCCCTATTTTAGGTGTGTTTAAAAATGCTTCAATTTATTCCATTCTAGGTTAAATCAATACTCTACAATGAACTAGTAGAGCACAACTACATCATGGTAGGTGTTCTATGATTTTTCATGTCATCCTGTCTCATTTTATTTAACGTGTCATTGTACCATGCATTGGACACCTCTAGTTACACTTCTTTGTAACTTAGTAAATTAATTAAAATGGTTTGACATGTCCAATGTAAGCTATTCTTACAGTGAAACCCATTCAGGGGTTGTTTGATTAGTCTTTGGCCACCCCAATTGGTGTGCACACCATTAATTGTCATTTTCACATGCTTCATGTGGTTAAATTACCATGTGTGAGTTTCTCCTTTATTAATGAAATCATATTTTAAATTTAATTAAGATAATATTATCCCTTGATCTTCATGCCTCACCCAGCATAAATAAATTTATTATGATTTATGCTTTTCCGTAGAGGGTGAAATTCCCTTTCTTTGTGATTACATCAATTCACCTTGAGGGGTAATGCATCCTAATAGAATTCCTTGATTGATTAATTGATTTTAAATAAATTTTGATCCTTGTATTTAACCTATAAACATGCATTATATGAAATGATTAAATTAGAAAAATGGGCTATTTTCTTAAAACATATGCCTCATGCCGTGAATGGTTCATTAAAATTGAAATGTCATGAGTAAAATAAAATTCATTTTTTCAATGCTTGAACTTATGAATTGGTGCCTATTACTTGGATTAATAAAAATTCATTTCTTGTGTAGTGGATTTATCTAAGTTTTGGTGTGATATAGAAGGTTTCGAATTAGAGACCCCTAGTAAGGACTCTCATTCCTTGTTGATTAAATTGTTAGTATTTATAAATATGCCAAGAGAGACACTAGTTATGCCTAGGATGGTATCAATGAGAACTGTCTATTTTAACTTCTAGACATGTGACATCGGTTCCCTGTAAGAGAACCCAGGGATAGATTGAAGGAAAAATGGTTGTACCATGACTCAAGAGAGACTTGGGCCCCTATGTGTGATATCAGGTATAGAATCATAAGTTAGTACTTGACGTTTCACACCATGCTTGGAGTTACACATCGGGCTTCATTTTGGGTCGCCGTGTATGGACTCCTTGGATTTGGTCATATATGGATCCCCACAAGCGATACTTTGAAATTCATACTATATTATCTTGGATGGGCTCAAGGTATATCATTGTATTTTGAAAGTGGTTTCAAATTGAATTATATAAAATGAAAATGAAGGTTTCAAATTGAAAAATGGTCCAGAGTTTGAAATACATGTAGGGAATTGTTTTCCAAATGCAATAAAAATCATGGGGATAGATCATCCACCTTATTTATCTCATTTTACCATTTTAGGTACCTTCAGTTCAGACACACCATATTATGATGAAATAGGTAATTATATGGGTGTCCAAGTGGAACATAGTATAATGCATTTATTTTATTTCCCAATTTTTGTCTTATATTTACTAACTTTGGCACACTTCTTATTTATATTGTAGGAAATGGAATGGTTTAGAAATCATGGGTGCCAGCCTAATGATGTTTCATCTCACACCCTACTCAGCGAGGGGCATTGGTTCATAAGTAGAATTTATGTCTAAATATAGTTACAAAGGGAAGTTGATAGCTTCCAATTACTGATTTATATTTTTAGGTTGGAGTTGGGGTAGAGAACTGAATCAGTATATAGGATACTAGTTGAGATAGTTGTTGGGTTGTTATTCATTTATTACATCGTGCCAACCTATTTTATTACCTACTTTATTTAATTTTAGTATCTCTTGTACATACATGCATCATTGTATAATTTTTCATGACCACTTTTACTCAGTCACAATATTTATTTTCCTCTTCTTGTTCTTTATTTATTATTACTTCTACCAATATAGACTATAATTTTTATATTGTATATACCATTGTGATACTCTCATCTTTAGGGTATAATATCCTCACATTACAACCTTTATACCCTCACTACTAGTCAGTATCCTCTGGTGTATGGGGAGGCATGTTTGAGGCCATATGTGGATTGGTCTGGCTATTGTTTCCATAGTCAGCGAGGCTAGGATGTTACAAAGTGGTATCATAGATTATTTTCCTTTGTCTTACTATTTTGGTCTGGTATACATGAGACTAGGAATGGGTCAGTTCTTGGTAAATATTCATTCCTAGGAGTGATTTTCCCATGTATAGGGAATACTCCATGTTTTCAGGGATGGGAATGTTGTTCATATTATCGTTGAGTCGATTTAAACTTGAGTGATTGGAGTACATCTGATGCTTACTCATTTATGAGATTTATATTATTCTCTCTTGGAATGGTATGGAAAGGGAGTAAAATTACTTTCATCATCATAGGTTCATATGGATTCACATGCCATGAAAATTTCATGCCATGTATATTGCATTGATAGGTTGTTTGAAACATGATAACATGCCTTGTGTTTTTTATTAATCTTCCCACTTTTTCCATGTTAGGAATTTCAATAACATGTTCAGTTTTCACCTTATTTGGTAATTGTTTAGTATTTCATTCATACTTTACATTTTTAAGTAATTATTGGTCTTCTTGTTTTAAATTCCTATTCTTTATGTTTGTTCATCATAGGCTGAAAAATACTTATTGCAGTTAAATGGGAGTCAAATTCTAGCTTGTAAGGTGGATCGATGCCTTATTATCTATACAATGGTGACCCAAGAAACCAAATAATTTTAATTATACCGTATATACTCATATTATTTTTAATAAATTTTAAAATAATTGAAATTTCCTTTTATCCTAAATAAGTTGTATGCAGCTAAATGCAATCCAATTTCAAATTTGTAATGTGTATGGGTGATTTATGAATAGTAATAGGGTGAACTATATGTATAAAACATTTTATATACACCAAATATATATAAATAACTTGTATAAATGTTAATAAAATTTAATTTCTATTTAAATTCAATATTAAATGGTTACAGTTAGATGGGAGTCACCTACAACTTGTATGTTTTATGGGTACTTTATATTTTTAAATGTGGTAATCCATAGAACCAAAACATAACTTCTAATATTTCTTATTATAAACTTATTAACAAACATAAGACATCATTATTTTAACTAAATTATCTACCTTGTGGATTAATGGACCCTCTTGCCTGGGCTTAATGACCCGTGTGGTTAAAAATTCTTAAATGTGCAACTAGACCCAAGTAGGTTAGTTAGGGTGGTGTTTTAAATATAATGGTTAAAATGTTAGGGTTTCTATTTTTGAACCCAAAATGGATAAATGGGACCCTCATAGGTCACATTTTTCATTTGGTATACCTTACTGGTTAACCTCACAGGGGTGTGTTTATGCTTTATATGGAGGGACTTTTTAATGTGCCCATAGCCGCCTATATGGATTCACATGTAAATGTGGGGTGGCTTTATTTTTACTAATACCTCCTTAATTAATATAGTACCCCACTTGAACTCTTTTGAGATGAGTTGTTTGAGACCTTATAAATAAATGAATGATTTCTAAAATGCAGTTTATACAAATAATGATCAAATTGTGATGGGATGTCACTGAATAATCATTCTTAAAAAGGAAATTTATGATGATCTTCATATGTTGCATTATGTTTTGTGTTGGACCTTATTTTAAATCTATACCGTGAAATGTTGAAATAATTAAATGTGTTCTGGTTTAATGCCTTAAGATGGAACCTTCAGTTGTGTTCTTATCCTCATCCCTCATGTAAGGGTGGTTTGATTGTTTTCTTTAGTTTTTCCTTGAAAGGGAATGTGAGAATTTACATAGGATTCTTCCTTTCTTAGTTAAACTAAAATAATAGTCCCTTAAGCCAAATGACCCTTACAGATGTGACCTCATTCTGGGTCCATGTTTTCCATCTCAAAAAAGGGGATACCCCATTATAGGTACCACCCACATATCATTAGAACCCTTTCATGTTTATTGAGGGCGGTTTATCTTAAGTGGTGCTATTTGGGTTCCATTGTCATATGTAGTACTCTTAGTATCTAAAATGATGCCTTGTTTTACTATTGGTCATGTGTTGTTATGATCCTTAAACTAAGTGTGGGAATTTTTAAATACTTAGTTCAAGCAGGATAGACATGTCTAGGGAAATGGCCAGCCACTTAGTAGGTCTTGTGCCCCTCCTCTTTTTCCTTTCAGTGTTAGATGCCTCGGGAGGTCATCAGTTTGTTATACAATCTTGTGGAGTAGTGCGACCCAGAGCTAGTTCTTCCTTTAGGTCATCCAATACTTTAATTAATATGGTTGTTAAGCATGTGCATAATATTTAGTGTGAGCCTTTTTTGGGTAATTTTAGGGTAGTATGCATCAATATTTGTTGTACCCATTGTCTTGTTTAATGGTATATAGAACCATTGAGTTCAGTGTAAAGGGTTTCACCAGAATTTGTTATGATTTAGTTTTTGGTCAGCTCTGAAATAAAGTGACCTGAGTGTCTGGTGGAATCAAAATCATCCTAATGCTTGGAATGATGTTCTAAGAGGATCAGGTTTTGAAGCATTTTTCTGTTATTTGTCTTTTAAGCCTAATGCCTTGAAATGTGGGGATGTGATTCAAAGGATCATCACTTGTACGTTTAGGTGTGAATATTTCTAGCACACTTATGTCGTTTTTTATCTCTATATATTCTATTAAAATGCATGTTAAAGTGTGATTCCACCTCTAGTACCATGTTCAGTGGTCGATGGAGTGTGTTTTTTGGAATTATACCTCTATATTTGTTAAATCTAACAACTGAGGACACTCTAATGGTGGGGAGAATCTCATCGACTCTTGTTAAATGTGTACTTTCAATTAGAGGGAGAAAACATAGAGGAACCCATTTAAAAAATGGTATGAATCTCTCAAATTCCATGAGGCTACTAATATCTCACTATTAAGTTGGTGTTTGTGTGAGAGCAAAATGATTTCCTTGTTGGCGGTGTGCACAACCTTTGAAAATTCCGTTAGTCATGCATGGACTTGGGTGGTTATGATTAAGATTTCTAGAATGCCTTGTGTGGTAAATCTATCAAGGTTTGGTGATGGAGAAGTGTCAGTAGAAGTGGTCAAGCTCTTCTAAGGAAGTCGATTTATGGTGGTTCGACTGGACTTCCCTTTGTTTTGATTCTTATAAAAGGTTTAGAGCCTTATCAAGTGTTTCATCATTGATGTGGTGGAAGTGTCATGGATATTTTTAGTGATCATTCGAATACTCCTACTGTAATATCATCATAAATGCAACCATCTACCATATTTTTCTATCATCTAGGTACACTAAGAGAGCAGTGATCTTACACCACTCTAAAATTCTAAAAAAAATTTGGCTGGTTTGGGTGGTTTTGATCAGATTTATGCTCCAGGAGTGTGGTTGTTCTTAAGTAATATATAGTCTCAAGTGATAATAGGGTTCCAAAGTAGGAATGAATTGGATAGACTAATAGATTCCAGTTGTTTTCCTCTTGAATTGAACACTAGGAGTGTTCCATTTTGGTTCCAACCAATGTTCTTGATGCATAATGTTTGTCTTGTACAGACGTCTCTCTCATGAGCGTTGTAGGTGGTTTTTCTTGTATGAATCCTCAGAGTCCATTTGTTGACTCCAACGTCAACTCAAACATTATTTGGGCTTTTAGGGGGTGTTATAAACATGATGATCCATGTATGTCGAATCAATATTTGTTCCATGTTTATGCTAGGGCGTGACAACTTTGATGGGAGTTGGTAAGAGATGTCACCGAAAAGTAGATACAGGATTCGTTGAGAATTCTTGAAGAAGTATTTAGGTTCCTTCATCTATAGTCATAGAGTCTATATTTGAAATAAACCAATCATCTAATTCATGTACCATTAAGGTAGTCAGACATGGATAGTGTGACTTGATATCCCTCTCTCTTTCTGTGTGTATTTGGTGTGGTAAATTCAGATTTGACCCTTAATATGGATCATCTATCTTATTTTATGGGATTGGGTAAGCTTTATCACAATTATTTATCTCATAAATGAGTGTTGGATTGAGTTTTTACATCACTTGTACTAAGTGTTAAGGTGATTCTTAGAGGTGTGTTGGTAATTGGGAAATACAACGTTGTCATTGAATAAAACTTACTATCCTGAGCTTTTCAACTACTGTTAATTGTTTATTCCCAAGGCTTCTCAAGGAAGATATGTTCTATGTTCGGGAGGTTATTGTATCCTGTGCTTTTGGAATAAATGATATTCCAAGGGAATTTGATTTTTTGGTGTTTATTGGATGGGTCTCTCTATAAAATGAGATTCAAAATGGATTTTTGAGAGTTGGAACCCCTAAATATGTTTTTATTTTAATTGCATACTGTCCTGAGAGGTTCCTTTGGGGTTACATCTAGTTTTGATGTCTTTGGGATCCGAGACCTCAAATATAGAAGTTATTGATATGGGTTCGCTATTATTCTGAAAGCATGCATCCCCTAGTAGCAACATGTACAATTGTAGTAGGTGTTAAGGTTTGAAGTGAATGGTCATTTAATGGTTAAACAAAACCTTGCACCTTACCCACATGGTTCATGCCACATAGAATTTTACCTTACACTGTTTATCACATAGTTGTTTCATGGTTTGGACTACCCTTGTGGAAAACCTATTTGACCATGTTTTTAGTGTAAAATTACACTTCTCTCCATAATGAAATTTTTAAACTTGTCTTTAATATTCCTTTTATCCTTAAGTGGGTTTCTCCTCCTCTCCCAATGTGTGAGATCCCATTTCCATCAATCTAGGGTTCTTGATTTTTCCACTGTTTGACATTCAATCCTTCACCATCAAATGCAACAGAAATCTCACGGTAAGCTCTTCGATCATCACTCTTCTATTTCTGAGTTCTTATTCCATTATTTGGGGTATTTTGTTGAGATTAATTTTTACCTATTTTAAGGTTCATTGAAAAATATTTTCATTTCATATATTTTAGGTCAAATCAATCCTCAATAAAATTGAGTGGAGTGTTACTACATCAAGGTACTTTTCTAGGATCTTTCTCATCGTTTCATTGCTTTTTTTATGCATTGTTTTTCTGCATTTCAAACCCATCTGGTGATGTTTTATTCATTCATAGTAAATTAATTAAAATGGTTTTTCATGTCCTATGTGACCTATCCTTATTGAAAACCCATTCTTGGGTGTTTCTCATGGTCTTTGTCCACCCAATTGGGTGTGACCTCCATTAATGGTCATTTCCCATGCCTCATGTGGTTAAATCACCATGTGTGAGTTGACACTTTGTTAGTGACATTGTCTTTTAAATTGAATTAAGATAAATTAATAGCCATGATATTTTTCCTTGAGCTTCCAGACTTACACTTTATAAATTAATTTCTTATTCTATATGCTTTTCTATAGAATCCAAAATACCATTTCAATGTGATTACTTCAATTCCACTTTTGGGGTAACGCCTCCTAATAGAATTCCTTGAGTAATTAATTGATTTGAACTCAGTGTTGAGCTATGTTATAACCCTCTTCGCCTACCTTAGATTAAATTTTTTAATTGGACCAATGGGCCGATTACTTAATACATATGACTCATTCCTTGAATGATCCATTAATATAAAAATGCCTTGAATAAAATGACCTTCATGTTTTAAATGCTTGATCATGTGGATTGGTCCCTCTTTCTTGGATTATTATAATTTAATTGCTTGTGTAGTGGATTTATCTTAGTTTCAGAGTGATATGATGGGTTCTAACTTAGGAACCCCTTGGATGGACTCTCTTGCCTTCTTGATTAAATTTTTAGTAATTGAAAAAACACAGGGAGTGTCACCAGTTTTTCCTGGAATGGGCTCGGAGAGTATCATATATTTTTAACTCTATACATGTAAAAATGGTTCCCTTGGGTATAACCATTGTATGGGATCAAAGGCATGATGGTTGTACCATTCCTCAAGTGAGACTTGGGCCCCTACACGTGATATCAAGTATGAAGTCGGAGGTTAATACTTAACTTTTCATACCATGATTGGAGTGACATATAAGATATTATTCCTAGGTCAACATGGATAGACTCCTTGTCTTTAGTCATATATGGATACCCATGAGAGATATTGGGAAATTTTTACCAGATTGTCATGGATGGGATCAGGGTGTCTCACAATTTTTTGAAATTGGTTCAAATTTGAATTAAATAAAATCCTAATGAATGTATCAAAATGAGAATGGTCTATGGTTCGAAAGAAATGTAGAGACATGTCCTCAAAGACAAATCACAAGATTGGGGATAGTTCATCCTCTTATTTAATTATCTCATTTTACCATCGAAGGTCCCTTCATTTTTCACACATTGTCTTTGGTCAAATTAGTTAATTGGATAGGTGTCTAAGTGGAACCTATTCCAATGCATTGTTTTACTCATTTCTATTTTTTATTTACATATGATGGAACATTGATTATTTATATTTAATGAAATGGAATGGTCTAGACACCATGGGTGCCAACCTACTGAGATTGTATCTCAAACACTATTGGGTAACCATTGGTACCTGATTAGACATTATATATGTAGGTAGTGATAAAGGGAAGCATCCAGCTTCTAATGCATGATTTACATTGCTAGGTTGGAGTTGCAGTAGGGGACCAAGCCAATACCAAAGATTCTCATGGATCAAGTTGTTGTGATGTTATTATTTTGTAACATTTTACATGCCTATTTTATTTCCTCCTACTTGTACTTGTAGTATCTCTTAGACCTAAATGATTCATTGTATAATTGACCATGCCCACTTTTACACAATTACGAAAAAAATATTATGCTTGTTCTTTCTTTATTATTACTACTTTTCATACTATCTATCATTTTTTATATCTATTATATCACTCTAATACTCCAATTATGAGGGTATAGTATCCCTATCATACCACATTTAGACCCTTGCTAATAGTTGGCTGCCTCTGGAGTATGGGAAGGCACACATTAGGCCATGTAGTGACTAGTCTGGCTACTGTTTCCATAGTCCTTCGAGACAGGATGATACATGTGCCTTCCCCAAAACTCATGAAATATCTTCCCACACTTATTTTTTATGATCATGAAAAATATTTAGAGTAAGGTAAGAAAGGATAATATGAGATTGTAATGGGTCTCTTTCTTAGAAATGTTGTTCTTGGATCCTCTGGGATTTAAAATTGATTCATGTAAGTTTGTTCTTGGGAAAATGGATAAAAAAACATTCCTCAATAATACTAAAATTTATTATATTCAATCATAAATTTTAAAATATGAAATGAAATTTCTATAATAATACATACCCAAGTTTTATAAGAAATATACTAAAGAAATAATGGGAAAAATTAGGCTCGGAGGATATCTTGAGGTTGACATGAAGGGTGGGGAAAACTACTCATGGTAATGCATCTATATATTGAAATAAATTAATGAAAATATAATAAACTCATAGTAGTTAAAATATAAGAAAACATTACAAATTATTAACATTCTCCTCAAACCATGATTTTTCAAATCCAAATCTACTTGATCCTCTTTATTAATTCATTTTCCCATTTTTATTATTAAAATTTATTGAAAAATAAATTTAAATTTATGGAATGGTAATTTTCCTGCGTAGTTTATGCCTCCTAGTTTAGTTGATTAAATAATGAATCAAGTGTGAGGATAAAATTGGAGATTAAATTTATAAAATAGATGAATTTTAGGAATATATTATAGAAATTCAATATTGAAATGCTTACTCCCCTTTTGAATTTTTCTCATATGTTTTTTGTTTATGTTCTTCTTATACCAGTTCATAACATGTACTTCTCTCATGATTTCTAATTGTCCTGCAACTTCTTCTTATGCTTCTTACTTATTTATGTCATCTTGGTACTTGATGATACTAAAATTTTTAAAAATAAATTGGTAAAATAATAGGCCATTATCATTGAATTTTGAAATATTTTTTGTGAGATAATGTTTTCCTAAAATGAAAAAAAATAAAAATAAGAATAATAGACTCAGGTTGCCTCTCAAAATGCTTTTGTGTACCATCGTTTAATCGACCATACCTCCTTTAGCTTCAGCTCAAGTAATGGATGATTGAAATTTTTCACCTGCTCAGGGTTTATAAATGGCCTCATTTCTTTCCTCTACATATAGGTCGGTCCCTTTTATTTGTCTCTAAAAATATTAATTATTATGGATGGTAGTATATAATTAATCTCTATTTGATCGGTCCACCATTTCTTCCTCTGTCCGAAAAAACTAAATGGAAGGTCATACAACATCTATACCTATAGTATTTTCTAAAATGTGGTGGATTTGGTTGTTCCTCTAGTGTTAGTGGTCTAAACCATCATCGGCCTTTTATTTTTTATTTGATAATCCTCTTAAAAAAAATTAACTAACTCATGTAACTATTTACATTAAATGACACCCTCAACTTTGTGTGTATTTTATTATCCAAACTCAATGTACTCTTTCACATCATAGTTCTTCATTTCCCATTGGATTTTAGAACTTAATTGATCTCAAATAACTTTTAGATAGAGTTCCCAACATTGGATGTCAATCAATTCACACAAAGTGGCTAAAAACAAACTCTCTATAATGAGTAGATTTCTCCCATATTCCATATTAAGCACTAAGAAGTTGATGAGAAGAATAAGACTGTTAAAATTGATTAGGATATCCTCGATGAATCCATACAATTACTTTGTTAATAAGTCTACTAATTAAAGTGAAACTCGTTTGGGATTTACTCCATCCAATACCAAATTCTAGAATTTCACGTGCAACATGATATTGACACTCGTACCTACGTCGCACAAAGAGTTTACACATTTTTTCTTTACAATAAATATTTGAATTGAAAATATGTGAAGATCATGTTTATTTTTTCAAAATTATCTTTGTACCACTCTCGAACATTCTTGTGTGAGTATAAGGTGACAATATCTTCCATATTATTTTTGGTTCTTACCAACTCTTTCATAAATTTCACATAGATCATCATGTTGATGGAATCCTCTAAAAAATATATATAATTATTAAAAAAATTTAAACTATTCAAATAATTTACCTTCCATTATATTGTTCTTTATATGTACTATTCATTCTAGAAAATTTTATCTTCTCTTTTACTGAGGTGATTCTTGTTTAGATTTATCATATACTTATTCCTTAATATTTTCAACTTATTCATCACTTTCTTCTACTGTTTATTCATCATTATGTCCTATAAATTATGTATAAATTCCTTGTGTCTTCTTCCCACTTCTAAGTAGTACATGTTTTAAATCTTCATGTGGGAATACTTTAGGGAATACTAGAAGTTCTCTTCTGGGTATTTCTCTAAGATGATAGATAATTTGGATAACTTGATGGTCCATATTCTTCAATGTGGCCTTTTGGTTCATTGATTATTGTTTTATTTCTTTGATTGTGTCCCTACAAGTGATCATGAATTTTAGTGAGATTCTATTCCAATGTATGGACATGGCCCTTTAGTGTGGTCCCTTTATTAGTAACCTTGTGCCCTCTATTTATATCTTTTTCGTTGTGGTTGTTGTTGTAGCCAAAAACCCTGAAATTGATTACCATGATTGTAATCAATATAATTTTTTTCTTCTATAAATATACCTTAGGGTTTTTACTAATGTTCTATCAAGATGTTCATATTCATAGTTAATAATTCCTGTTTTTCCCCATCCAATCATTGTGGTTGATTGCGTGAATGACTTTTTGAAGAATCCCTTCTCATTACCACTAGAAACTATGGCTCTTTATTTCATAAAAAAAATTGTAGCTTGATTAAGGAAACTTATTCATCAATGTTCTTCTAGATTTGGCATCAAGAATCAAATTTTTTCCATGATAAAACCCTGATAAAACGTTTTTATTAGTATCCATAACCCTATACCATGATTTGATCATTTACGACTCATATATTTAAAATTTTTCCGTGCATATGATAGTGAATCTTCTTAAAATTTATAGAACTTTATATCATTTACCTATTTTTCCATTTCCATAGAAGGTGGATAGAAGCGGGTAAGAATGTTCTTAGCTAGTTCATCCCATGTAGTGAGGGAATGTGAAGGCAGCCTTTAGATCCAATCTGGAGCTCAATCACGTAATAAAAATCTAAAAATACAATGTCTTACCACATATCTTGAAACATTCTAGAATTGGAATCTGTCTCAAAGCTCAATTAATTTTTCCAGATGTGTGTTCGGATCTTTAACCGGTAGTCTAGAAAGTTGCATTATTTTTTAGATCATTGAAATTATTTTAGTCTTGATCCCGAATTGGTGTATAGTAATGGGGGAGTTTGGATGCTCAGTTTTTATCCTATATCTGATGGCTGCATGTAGTCTTCGAGCATCCATATCCTTAAATATCATTGAATAAATCCTCCAATATCTAGATGTTTCTTCGTTCCAACCATGATTTCATCATCCTTATTCTTCATTGATATTTTCTCCAGTTCGGGATTCAAGTTAAAAACCATTTTTCCTTTTTCTCGTGTGTTGTGGTCATTCAATTAATAATTAAAAAACAAAAATCCAGGGCATGAACACACACAATATAAATAGAGAAATTAAAATAAAATGATAAAAAAACTAAGAAAATAAAGAAACATAAAAATAATAAAATATAAAAATTAACATTCAATCATCCCCAACTATGGAGCTTGTTTTTAAAGGCCTAAAGGGAGTCATTATTTCCCTATGGATCTAATCAAAATAAAAAATATATAAAAAATCAAACAATTATACTTAGTTAATTAAAATATAGAATTAGGAAATTTTGAGTTCAACTCCATAGGTAAGGTGAATTGTTTTATTTAGGTTTTCTAAAGATTATATTTTATTTGAAATGAAGAAAGATGTGAGAAAAATGTTTGGGGTTTTGAAAATATTTTGGAGGAATAAATATTTAATATAGAACAATATTAAATGAATTTAAATCAGTTTTTGAAAGCATTCATGGTTTTTTTAGTTTCAAGGGGTCTGGTGAAATTGGATTTTAGAAAAAAAATGAATAATCCATGTTTTCTTGTAATATTCAAGAGGAGGTGGATCAAATGGTCATGGTAACCCCTTCTTGACATGGAAATCCCCAATTTCCCTTAGTCTGGTAATTTAGGGCTTCATAAAATAAAATTTATCTCAATACCATTTTTAAAACTAATTTCTTGAAATTTGATAGTGGTAATTAATCATTTAGGGTAATCATATGTGAAATTTTAATGTTCCTTCCATATTCAAATACTAATGGTAATGACAAAAGTAAAATAAATGGATTGAAACTTGATTGAAAATTTACAGCAAACTAGATACACAAATAAAGAAAATGAAAAAATCCAATGAAACCTTCCCCCTTTAGTTACATAACCATATGACATGGAGTGTTTAAACCATCATCCTAGTGATGAGATAATGAGAGGGAATGAATAAATAAAAAGAAATCATAATGAATGTAGAGATGAAACTAGTGAGGACCCTGCAAAGCATTGCTTCACACTCTATGCTTTGGACCTCAGGATCTCCCTTGAAGAAACAGTCTAGATCTATTTTTATAAACACTAGATAGTCTTTAAAATCAATAAATGTAATTATGTATGGTTCAAAAGGTGGTCATAGGTGGTTCACATGTATTAAAATAGATCAAAAATTGAATATGGATGTTTTGTTCTCATCCTGGCCATTTACATGTCTTGTAGGGATTATACCACATGTAAGTATTTCACCATGTGTACCAAATTCATGACATGTGAATTTATGGGAATACATCACAAGTCTCACAGGGTGACACATATGTGTCACACCGTGACACATGTTAACTTCACTCTGGGATTCTTTTCAATACTTTACAAATTGTAGTACTTTAAATACTTGCATCGGTTTATGACATGTAATGATTACATGACATGTAAAATCAGGATTCTTCTATGGGATCCTTTATAATCCCCATTTATTTAGTTATTTTCCCTATATGTTCTTAATGATCATCTATCTTTGTGTAAAACCTTCTTTTAGGTGGATATCATGGTTTTTTCCACTATTGTTTCTCATTTTTCATACCTAGTTGCATCCAGGAAAATATGATCAAATAATAAAGTGAATAGGTATTACTTAACAATAAAAATTATCAGAATAAATGGATTTTATTTTCAAAAATTCATATAATCATTTCACTTACCCTATGTATTCCTATTTCAAGAAAGGAGAAATAATATGAGACTGAGTGGGGCTTCAACATTAGGGATTCCCATGTTGATGCCTAGTCTAATTGGTTAACAAATATAAGGAACGTTTTAGTACCTATAGCTTGTAGGAGTCCCATATATGATGAAACCAAGAGGATTATCTCAAATAAAGAAATATAATGGAAACCGAGATGATTATCTCAGCTCAAGGTACATAAGGGAACCAAGAGGTGTATCTCAACTTAAGGTGTATATATGAATGAAGAGAAGTATCTTGACTAAAGGTATTTGAGGGAAATAAAAAATAATTATCTTGAATGATGGGTTTCTTGGTTAGAAGTTGGGGTTATAGATATTTAAACCCAGATAATGTAATTCCCAATCCAAAAGGTTCACGGTGTGACTATCGATTTTATCGGAGTCAGTGATGGATGTGAAGCGACTGGACCAAATGGTGAGGACAAAATTCTACCACTAATCCCAAATATGGTTTTAAGGTAAATACCCCATGGAATGGATCGATTGTGAAAATATATGATGTAATTTTTGAAGCTCCCTCTTCATGTATCATTGAAGTGCTATGTAAGGGGGTTTTTGGTTCCTATAAGTTCTAGATCATGGGTGGCCTGTTTAGGGGTATCTGTGTAAAGGTGCTTCATAATGGTCCTTCCATGTACGAATGGTCTCATATGAACTTTAATATTGGTATGTTCATGTACGGATTTTCTTGAAATTATGGAAATTAATGTTCTTTTCAAAGGGGTTTCATAAGGTGGTTTCCACAAAGGAGTTCCTACAAATGATAATTTGTGAAGGGGGTCCACATAATAGCATCCATGATGTGGGAATCGATATATAGGCTTCATGAATTTTTGTGCATATATGATATGTGTGAAATAACTTAGAAAAGGGTCCTTTTCAAGTTTCCTTAAAAACTCCCTCCCTTCTCCGTGGTTAAAACTCAAGGATTGCCTGAGGGATCACTTAGACATATTGCCTCCCTAATCCACCCATTTGAGATCCTTCGGTGTCCAATATATTGAAATTTATGATGGTATTTATATGTAGTTAGTGGTGGGTAACTACCTTCCGAAAATGGGAAACCGCATAGAGTACTTTGTTTTATAGTGTATCCTCTACATAGGATTGAAAGAAATAAATGCAAGGAATGTATGGGCATGACATGCAGCTTCAGAGAGAAAGACCTTCAACCATGCAGCAAATAATCTAGCCTCATATTTTCATCCTACATAATCATAATATATGGATAATTGGTATGGCTGAAATTATATTCTGGGATTATAATTGGGCAGGGTCGTGTCTTGGTTATCTTAGATGTCCTACCCCAGACATCACATTCAAGGAGGCTAGTGGACAGCCCAGCTTCATCCAGGCCACCTTTTATGAGAATCAAAAGGGAGTTTTTGATAGTATAAGGCTTATAAATGACCCTGACAAATGCATCTTCATGGGTTCCTCTTCAAGGGTGTTTTTTATAAGATACTTTAAAAATTTTCATACTAGACATAATGACCTTGATTATTGGGGGCAGATGATGTGATGCAAGGATGTCCCATTGAAATTCAATTTTCTGGTGTGGAGGGTCTGGAACAGGGAATTTCTGACCGAGGAAAACGTTCAATGGATGGGGATCATCTTATCCTCCAAGTGAAAATGTTGCAGGAATCCAAGAATTGAGACCATCTAATGCCTTTTTTTGGAGTGACTAGGCATCTATGATCTGGGGAGAGTTTGGGAGTTTCATAGGTTGGATGTGGCATGAGTTTTCTATTAAGACCTTTATTCTGTGCTAGTTTCATGGGTGGGTAGTTTGGGTTCTGAGAAAAATTCAAGAGACATCCTTCTTATAGTGGGATATTTGAGTTTATGGTCCTCTAGGAATGATGTGAGGAATAAGGATTTTTGGCATCCAGCACAGGTATAATCCTTAAAAATAAAATCATCCTTTTGGACCAAAATCGCTTGTGTAGGGGTCGGATGGATTCCTCATCCTTCAGTTCTTTTCGAGCTTCATCTTTAATCTAGTGTTTGACCACCAACGTAAGGCTGGGTCGATGGGTTTGGTGGTATCCTCCTCATCAAGGTCTTAAACTCAATACTGATGGTTCCAGTATTATTAGGATCATGCCTATTAAATGGGTGATTAGGGACTAACTGGGTTATGTCATTATGGGGTTTTCATCTTATTTTGTTGGGGGAGACTCTCTCCAAGATGAAGCACTTACTATGCTCATGGGGTTGTGGCTATGTGATCAAAATAATTTTCCCCTTGAGGAAGTTGAGACTAACTCGCTTATCCTTCACAATGCATTTCTTGGTATTGGAACCACCCCATGGTCCATAGAATACTACATCATGATATGATAGAGATGAGAGAATAATAATTCTATCGTTCTACACACTTGGCATGAAAGTAATATTGTTTCTGATTTCTTGTCTTCTAAGGAAACCATTAGTGAAAAGATCTCCATCTTTTCTAGTGGTAGTTCTTTTACTTCTGATTGGGTTCACTTCGTAAAAGTTGATGCCCTCGGTCTTCACTACTATAGACCACTGTGAGTCCCCATCCTCTATCAGTCGTGTCTTGTACTTTCTTTTCTTTTTTTTAAAATAAGTCAATAAAAAATCGTTGGTTGTTAATGAAAATGACTCACAAAGGAGATAAATAAAATATCTTGAAACCATTTATTTGGATTTACAACCAATGAAAGTCTACAAAGGTATTATGTTGTAACATTGGGTTTCCTCCCCATCATCACAAATAGCTTATGCTTTAGGAAAGTTTGGATATTTCATGTACTCTTGCTTCATGAACAATAATATTCTTCATGAACTATTATCCTATATAGAGATAACGCATCTTGTATAGAAACCATGAATCTCGCATATTAACCACATGGTTTTCGTCATTTATATATGAAAAAATAGACTTTTTTATATTATTTCAAGTAAAAATGAATCATGACTTAAAAAGATAGACAAATTATCTATAAGTGTGTTTTAGATCAATGGTTAATAAAATAGATGCCTATGAAGTAAAATGCACCACTTGATACCATGTTCCCATATATAAACAATTTTTCAAGGACAGAAAATTCCTTGAATATTCTAAAATGGGTTTTAAGGATTCAATAACCTTTTTCTTTATGAATGTATGAAATTTACCGCCAACTATTGGATGTAGGGTCTCACCAATACATCACCATATTGGAAATATTTTTTGAGGATTCATCATCCCTTGGTGTTTGATCAGTCATGCAAAACATGGGAATATTATTCACTTCTACTTTGGGGAGATGATTTTTTAATATATATTTACTTCTCTTTTCTAAATGAGGAAAGATTTTTGGATTATATGGAAAAGTTTATTGCATGAACTTCTTTGTGTTAATAATAATAATAGGATATTATGTTAAGAGGGAACCCTTGAAAAACATCCTCATTGATTTTTCACTCTAATGTTAGGTTTTGGTTAAGAAGGATTAATGTCTTGAGGGGGTAAAGAGATCATTTTAAAATTTTAAAGTGTCAAAATAAATCCATAAGTAAATTCAATTTAAAATTATTTATTATATTAATTTAGAATTCATGTGAAATAATATATATATAGTGGAATAGTAAAGAGAGTGTGTGTGGGATCTTTTTTATTATAGTTCAGATCCGAGTGATCTGATATCTACTCTTCAAACCCATCTACTTCTTTAGGTGTATGGTATTCACTAATGATCTTATTTTTAAATGGGAATCATAACAAAATATTACCTACCTTTTCTAGTTGAGGTATATCTAAACAAACCACTATATTTTCATAGAGAGTCACAACCCATTACAACACTAACATTAGAAACTGGGAGTCAAAAACATAAGATCCAAACCTTAGAATCTAGGGATAAAAACCTGTGATCCCACATCCCAGGTCCACTCAGCAATGCTCGGACTAAGGATTTCCAAATGGCCTCAAGTGTGTCTCCCTGAATTCCATAGGTTTTCGACTATTGGTGATGGAATAATTTGTACAGAAGCTAAAATATTCCCTCGAATCATATTTAAATAAAAAATGAAAGGTTACCAAGAATAAAACATATACATAAACATCATATAGCTAAAATAAATAAACAACCACAATGTTATATTAAAATGTATCATGTGGAATCCTATAAGTATTCATACATAGACACCCCACTAGGTTGATCCAAAATGCATAATAAACAAAATAACAAAAATATAAATCATGCACAATTAACATACTTCTATCCCTAGTCCTCATACACTCCATCTCCAAAAAAAACCATTAGTTTCCTAACCTCGATCCACTAAACATTTTCTGCTTAACTTGCAAGAAAAAATTTGGTATACACATGCACCAGGGTACCCAAGAAAGGTGTGATAAATATAGCTCACAAGGGTATTACCATGTTCCCCTTGTATATTCCATCATATACATGTGTGAATGATTCAAAGAAACATGGAACACAAGGACCATTAACGTATATTGTTAAGTAGTCCATCTTAAATCCCTATAAATCAAGTCACCATGTGCTTTTAGGCCACCATGGTACTTGATCATACCTTCTTTAAAACTATTTCAGAATCTACCTCATTGTTTCAACATACATACTATGTTCTAGTACCAATTCCAAGCTCCTGAAGAATAAGGGTATACTAGCATCCAAGACCTCACTCCAATAGCCACATACACTCGGCATTATCATAAATTCATAAGCATTGACCCATACCTTATCACTCGAGAGAGGATAATCATTCTCATCGTGCAATGTACCATGACTTAGTTATTGAGGTAGTCCTCAACCCAAGCATGCACAAGGAAATGTCTAACATAAACACTGGAAAAAATTCATGTTTGGAAAGGTCTTTTACCCAATACCCTCATCATGGAACAATCATCACACTAGAACAGTCCATGCCTTGAATGTTCCTTCACCTGATACCCAAATGAACAAGGCATGTTCTTCCCACTAACCCATCCCCACAGACTCTAGGGAGGCTCCAAACACACCAAACTATCCCTGAAGAATATAGGGAGGTCATCAGTCATTTTGATTCATCCCTAATAAATACATAGATGTCATAAATCACACCAAACAATCCACACATACTATGTGTAGGTCATCAAGCACATAGATTCATCCATGAAAACTCTTGGAAGGTCTATAAATCACATGAAATAACACTTTTATTACAGTCCATCCGACAACGTTACAGCTAATCATGTGGCTACAGTCTCTCATGACCTATCCCTTTGTCACAATATGTCCCACCTCACTAGTTTTTGTGTCCACTAGGTCCTATAGACCCATAATGTCATTTTCTTGTTGATATTATCTCACACTCATCACCCATTGGTGACAAAAATTCATGAAGGATCCTTCGACCAAGACCTCCTAGCCCAGTTTAACCTCATCAAGTCACTCAACGGTCCAATTCCCCCTACCCATGGACAATATAACATCACCACACTCCAATCCCTTTAGCACCCTACTTCCATGTCCCAAATATTCCCATGACCCTCACTTGTGTTTCATCCCACATATCCTAAGGGGGGGTATCTTGAACCACCCTCAGGAAGGTGTCACACACAAAGGTTGAGTTGTACGATCGTCTCACCAATCGTCACTAGGCACAAACTTATTGAACCTATCTGATTATCCCTAGGGAACCCATATTAGGATACTCATATCATTACTCATATCTCAAGTCCTACCACAATAATCTTGTCATATTTACCAATATCCCCTCCCCTCAGAGGAAAACCCTTCAGTTGATCCTAGGAACTCAAAGTGATAAGGAGAACATATCTCAAGCATAGGAGGTCGAACACCAAACCATCTCTATCTCTTGGACACTTCTAATATTAAAACTAAAAAATGAACCCACAAAACATGAATTAAATAAATAATCATATATAAAAATCATGTTTAATTGTATTAAAGGGGCCACCTACCTCCATTATGGATTCACCACCCTTACTATGCTCCACTAATCCTGTCTCTGTAGGATCGAAATAACAATGTAGATGCTCAATATAAAAGAGGGGGGTGAATTGTAAACTTTAAAATTTTCCTTAAACAAGGAAAGATCTAAGTTTAACAAAGTTAAACTATGAAAATTCACAACACCTCTAAGACCAATTGGAGAATTGTAACAAGGTATGAAGTTATAAACTTCAAGTTTTACACACTTGCTAAAAACTAGAATGGGATTCCGAAAAATCGGTTCCGGAAATATGGATCTGGAAATTTAAACTTAACCAAAGTTTACAATATGAGATTCTACCTTAAAGCATATAGAATCTAAAAAATGTCAGAGTACAAGTGTAATGAAATATAATAAGATTATACTTTCCATACAATACAAAATATGCAGTAGAAAAACAAGTAGTAAAACAAAAAGTAACAAGATATAAATCTTTTAACCCAAAGAGAAGGGTATCCAACAACCATGGATAAAGGTCCATTGATTTATAATTTCAAGCAGGTGTGTCTTACCCACACCAGGGTAAGCCCTCGATATGAAGATCTGAGTCTCTCTCTTGCTATCCCCGCAAGCCCTCAACTTCAAGGTAGTTGGAACCTATGTCTTCCTCAGCATGGAAGCCCTCGAACTTCAAGGTAGTCAGCACCTCTGTTTTCCTATCCCCGGAAACCCTTGAATGTAATCACCAACATTCAGGGTCGTACGAAGCATGTCTGCACAAGGAAAAGTTTGAACAAGATGTTCAAACTTTCTGTACGAAGCTTTGAGGGTTGATAAGAGCCTCTCTCTCTAGAAATCACTTCAACGGCGTATAAGCACGGATGTCAAAGGTGTCGAAGATTAGTATGGAGTTTTTCAAATGTGCTCTTATTTATAGGAGAAAATCCAACAGTCGGCTCCCTCCTCCAATGGTCATATTTCTCCTTGAATTTCGGAGGGACCTGTACATGTGTCACTCAACCAACGGTTAGTTAGAAACAGAATGGATGACATCGTTTTAAAACAAAACATATATAATTGAAATCACGACATCGTTTTATAACAAACTTAACAAATCGGAGTGTAAGTAAAAAGTCCGTAATGTAAGAAAAATAAAAGTTCGGAGTCTAACCAAAATGAAATTTTGAGTCTATAATAAAGAGATATTCAGATTCTATTTTATTGGAATTTGAAACCTAAATTCTGTAGAAATCCGGAATCTGAATTTCAAGGAAATTCGGAGTCTGGTTTTATCTGAATTCAGAACCAGAACTTACAACGTTCAAAGTCGGAGTTCATAGGAATTCGGAGTAAGAAATCATAAGAGTTCAAAGTCTGAATTCTAAGAACTCGGATTCAGTACTTAGATAAGTTCGTAATCAGAATTTGGAGTCGAACTATATGATAATTTGTATCAAGGATTCGGAGTGAAACTATATGATAATTTGTATCCATAATTCAAAGTGAAACTATATGAGAATTCATATCCAGAATTCGGAGTGAAACTATATGAGAGTTCGTATCCAGAATTCGAAGTGAAACTATATGAGAATTCATATCCAGAATTCGGAGTGAAACTATATGAGAGTTTGTATCTGGAATTCGAAGTGAAACTATATGATAGTTCGTATCTGGAATTCGGAGTTAAACTTCATTACAGTTCACATCCAGAATTCAGAGTGGATCTTCATTAAAGTTCTTATCCAGAATTCAGAGTGGAACTTCATTATAGTTCATATCCATAATTCAGAGTGGAACTTCATTTCAGTTCTCATCCAGAATTCAGAGTGGAACTTCATTACAGTTCTCATCCAGAATTCGTAGTGAAACTTCATTGTAGTTCTCATCCAGAATTTGGATCCTAAAACATAATGCTTCATATCTAAGTATTTATAGGATTCCAAGGTTACAAATATGAATCTGAATTTTATACTTAGTCAAAATATGAACAATGAAAATATGGTATGGATAAATTTCTTTAGAGAAGGAAATTTTCCTCATAAAAAAGCATATAATACAAACGATTTGCTTAAAGATAATGTGTTTGTGATTTTCAAAACAAGAAGGAATGAAAAAGTCATAAGGAAAACCTTAATGACTCAATAGTCTAAGCCTTGTTAAATCGTGTACCACTACTCGATCTCCTGGATCATGTCAAACAACATAAATAATTGATTATAGCAATTTTTATTTAGATTTTAAATTATAAAAACTATCATAAAGTCCAAACAACTCACTTCAAATAACTATTGACGAAAATTTCATCCAAATGCATGAAAAAACCATGATATACTCCAAGTACTATCCAAATAAAAATCCCTATCATGTGACATCTATAAGAGAATCAGTCTCATATGTTTTTTTGAAAACCATAAATAAAATTATTTTAGTGGATTAGCCCAACTGAAACCAAGACATAAGATATGAATACATCACATTAGGTGCTTATTTAGCCACCACACACAAAAACCCCTTCAATTTTGAATTATTTAACCTTACTCTAGTGGAATCAAAACTGATCCTTGAGAAAAATAGAAGGGAAGTTAAGGATATGAACTAGTAATGAAAACTCTGATATGTTTAGGGGAGAACATACTTAGAATTCCTTATATGAAACATCCTAGATCAATGGGGAACAAGGGAACAGATAGTCGGCCATTGGACCTTTTGTGTATCTGTTTCTCATTAAAAATAGGGGTTGACCCCCTTTTCTAAAATGGAATGGGTGATTTTCACAGTGTGAACAAATAGTTCATTTCATGAACCACCTTGACATGGGGTTTCCCCTTTCCTGAAATTTCACTCCATCAAGCCATAATTTACGGTGTGAATGACCTAAAACAAATCCCAAAAGTATCTCATCAACTTTTTCCCTCTTATGATGCTCTCCTAAACCGTTAGAGTGTCTATAAAGCTCAATCATCATTTTTGGATTTTAAAATTCTTAGAACATCATTCTGATTCATGGTCCTCATAAAAACCATCCAACAAATGGGAAATTCAAATTACCTCTCAAAAAATGACCATGAAATATAGGGGTTATTGAAAACTCCCAAACATACTAATTCTTATTCTTGAGAATACATGGTAGTCCAAAAACAATGTCTCTTAGGATAGACCGGTCATCACTTCATGGAGAAATCACCATGTTCCACCAAGGAACTCCTAATATGATTCCACTATGAAACTCAAGACATCAATATAAACTATTCACTATAAGTCAATCCAATCACTTGCTATAGGAACCAACACTATGAAAGTGCCCACTATACCTATCTCTTCAAAGAATCCTCGGTATCTACAACTGACATTATCCCAAGGATTATGGTGATTCCAACTATATGAATTCACTCATAAATTCCGATTCTAAGCCATGTATCTCCCCATCATAGGAATCATATACCAAAAACTCTCTACCATTAGTCCACCGACCCACTAACAACATTTTGAACAATGCTCCTGACACAAATCTAAACACATCATGTCTAATACCAAAAAAAAATAGATGTCACACCTCCCATAGTTAAATTTTTTAAAAATTCTCAATCACACCCATTGACATGTCCTCAAAGATAAACTACTTCAAACTCAACATTTTCACCAATGACCACTAAACATAAGGTCGCACTCATTCCCAATTCCATAGAACCAACTTACTTTTCCTTCCTAATTATTTCAACTCAAAATGAAACATTTACTATATTTCATAAAAATGATTCACCTCTTGAATAATATGATGAAATGGGTTCACCCATAAACCACATAAAAAATCGTTTCATCCCTAAAAAATCTCTTGACTCACTGGTTGACCCCCCAGACTATGCTATAAACATCAGATTTCCACCAGTAACATGTGACGAATGATTTTTTTCCCCAAGTTTCAGCATCAGATTATAATGGAACTATTATAATCCTGATTCCAATTCACTAACTCTACCCAATACTCAATCCAAACATAAATCTATTATTACCTATGGAATCAAATTTTAGTAGATCTTTTCACAAACTGATGCCTTGGTGTCAACTCGGCCATCCATCGATCAATCTCATATTGTCCAAATCATATCTGAGATGAGTATCATTCAATCATGGTTTATTTGATGCTCCCTATCATAGTACTATCCATATCATGTACACTATACCAAACCACTTTATCTCTACATCCCACATTTCTTTCATTTACAAAAAATAATGATTGGATGTGACCTCCATAGTCCTACCTGAGTATCCACACAAAACACTAATCACTGACCATTCCCAGCTCACTAGTAATATCATCCCAAATATCCAATGGTATCCTCCCCACCATATGTATTCCCTAACTCTGCTACTCGTGAGCTAACCCAAATGAGAGCCGCATTGCATGTGTATCACTCCTTTTGATCTATGATCACCTCCATAGCTTCAACCATTTAAACTGCACCTCCCAAAAATCCCATATAAAGGAATACACTCTCGTCAACCATAATACAATACCCCAATCCTTTAAAAATATCACCAACTCACACATAGTTTCATTTACAAAGACCATGATCTTCTATGACCATGAGTGTATCGTTAATTCACCACTACCATAGCATTATATGAGTTCATCCACTACTCGAACAAAACTCAACATGATTGTACATTTCTGGTCCACAAATATACAACTCAATAGGGAACTAAACATGCCTATCATGAACCTTCCCTCACAAATTAATAATTTTACATTAAAGGTTACACTATAATTCACTCACCTATTCACGGTAGATTAATTCACAAAGAAATATATAACATGTTCCCTCTCATTATACTACTTGGTCTCAACTAAAACCAAAATTTTCACTCTCCCATGAAACCTGATCACATAGGAAATATATTCCTCCCCTGAGTCATGTTATATCTATCCCAAGATCACATGGATAAAATGTAGACCATGCCCAATATAAATTCTCGTCACATCCAACTTACCAAGGAATCTCAATCGTGCCAAGGATAGTTGTATGGACACCTTCCACATAAGAATAATCTCAATATCAACCAGCATCTACCCATGATCCAACTAATGTACATGAAATCACATCCTAAGAACCACTGGTCTTTGAATCCAACTGATCCTACCCTCAATCCTTAACCTCAATATGAAAAAAAACTCAAACTACTTCACATCCAAATACTCTGGATTTTCTAAGGACTTTTTCCCACAAATGCTCAAGGTTATTCATATAACCTTCTAGTTAAGTTATGTATAATTTCACCAAGATGGTACATGAAAAAAAAACAATATATTTTGTTATTTAAGCATTATGTTTCAGAAATCTATCCTTAATGAAACTCATTCACATCATCATATCATCAGTTAGGTATCCCATTCCTATACAAAACCCAGCAGCATTCCACCACTGAGCTCTAAAATGCCTAAAACAACCCACTAAGGGTCCTTATGAATCCCTTGATGAGGGAACATAATTTACACCACTAGAAAACCACTATCACCAAGGTCCACATAACCATACATTATATAAAATATAAGGGTTCAAATGATTATAATTATACTAAAAAGTTAAATAGGAAAGGACTATATAAGTTTTTCTTAACACTTTAAACAGATGAACCCTATCATCTAGAAACCCAATCACACACAATTTGGAATATTCCATCTGATTAATACATGACAAATTTGATGTATTAATATATTAATATTTATAATTTTATAGTATCTAAAAATCATAAATAATAAATCCAAAAAATGCCACCATATTCAGTAATCATCTCAGCTCGGATAGTGAAAAGTCATAACAAAGATCCCATAACCCTAGAATCCATGACATCTTAGTGGAAAGGTATCCTTGAATCACTATTATAAGGTCCATATCATGCTTTTACCCATTCATAGAACAATTTTCTACACTCTTCCCAAATCATAAAACAAAACAGTGTTTGATACCACTTTGTGATTCTCCACCCTAGGTTCACTCAAGAGTTTCTAGTCCAAGGATGGCCACATGGCCGCAATCATGTCTTTTGGTATTCCAGAGGTTCTAATCTAGTGGTGAGGGCCTAATCCATGTAGTTTGGAGACTATGAACTCAAATAAAAGTCATATAAATAGTTAAAAATAACCAATCATCATACATATCTATAAAAAAATGTATGGAAAATAAATGAACAAGGATAATGTTATATAAAAATGTCTTATATAAAATCCTATAATCATGAAAGCACAAATATCCCATTGGTCTGATCCAAAATAAAAAATAAAAAATTCAAAAAAAATAAAACTCATTCACATTGACACTAATACCATCCTCATGCCTGACACACCCTTTCTCTAAATTCCCTCAAGTTGCATCACCATAATCCATTACACATCATGTTCAAAACCTGAAATCATACATAAGGTCTTCAAATGCATTGTGGATCCCATGAAAGATGTGGGAAATAAATTACATTTGGATCTCACCAAGTTCCAATAGTAAAATATCTCATATACATACATGAACGATGGAAAATAAACCTATCTCACAAGTGCCTTCGACATCTAGTGCTAACTAGGAAACCCTGACTCCCTATGAATCAAGTATTCATGTGATTTCTTAACCACCATGGCACCTAATAATATATTATTTGATACCATGTTAGAATCCACCTCATAATCTCATTATCTAATGCATTCCACAAAATAGATTCATGTCTTGTACCTGAAGACTCAAGGTTGGGAGACATCCAAAACCTAAACTAAAATCCCAGAAACATTGGGAATGTTAATATTTCCATAAGCATTGAACAATCCCTTCTCACATGATGGAGGTATATTGTTATCATCCCTTATTGTACCACAATCTATAAACCAGGTTGATCCTCAACCCAGGAATGTGTAAGGAAAGGTTCAACATGCTCACCAGACCAATCCTTTCCTAGAAAAGTCCTAGACCCAATACCCTCAAAAGGGAAATGTCATCACACTTACCTAATCCAAAAATGGAATGGTTCTTGTCTCGATACTCTAATGATTAGGGCACATCCATCCCAATGACATATCTTATCAGTCTCTAGGGAGGTAACATCATATTGACCCAACCCTATAGACTCAGGGGATGTCCCAAGCACATGGACCCATCCTTGTAGACTTTGGGGGATTCATAAATCTAAATGAACCATCCACATAGAATATAGGGAGGTCGTCAATCAAATTGAACCATCCTTACAAACATTAGGGAGGTCATCAAGCACATTGAATCATCCTCACATACTATAGTGTGGTCCATCAAGAACATGAAAACACAAAAGACATGTATCCCATCACACACTTCTCTAGATAATAATAGGGTTATAGTCTCTCATGACCCATCTCCTTGCTAAAAAACATCTCACCTAACCCTTTGGGGTATTCACTGGGTCCATAGACCGGTCATAATCTCAATATATCGATATCATCCCATATTGATCATACATCAGGGAAAATACTTACAAAAGGGTCCTCCAAACAATGCCTCATGGTCGGTCCAACCACATCAAGTCCCTCAATACTCTAGGTCCCACTACATAGGGTCCATTAAATGTCATTCTTCTCAAATCCCCTTGGTGTCCCATTTCCAATCCCTGAAAAGTCCCATGACTGACAACTGAGTCCCATCCCATATATCTTAAGGTAGATCTATCAATTTACCACTCCTAAGAAACCCCTATCTAAGACACCATTTTAATTCCTAAGGATCCAACCAACTCACCATGCTCACCTAGATCTCATACCGCCCTAAAAATGGTTTCACACACCAAGGATGAAACATACAATCACCCCCACCAATAATAACTTGATCCAAACCACCAAAGCCTATCAACTAGCCATAGGTAACCCTTCCTAGGATACCTACATCATTACTGATGACCTAATACCTAGTCAGGGGTTCATGTTATCTTATCCAACATCCCATCCCATAGAAGGAATAGTCTTTTGGTGATCTCAGACACTCTAAGCATTAAAGAGTACTTATCTAAATCATAAGAGGATGAACTACATCCCATATTTGTCACTCGAAAACATTAGATCCCTAAAACCTATACCCAAACCCATGAAACATGCATGTAGTTGGAAATAATGCATAAAAATAAAATGGATTTCCTTTTACTGGAAAACTTACCTCCATAAAGATTTATCACCCACACCATGCTCCACCAAGCCTCATCCAAGCATATCCACACCTCATCAAATATCATACCATCATCTGAGATCCTAGATCACTTATTTCAACCTAAATAATTCAATAAAATTATTATATTTATTTATTTACTTTTAACCAAAGAGGAATAAAGGCCAAACAAATGAATGGGTACTGATCTGAAATCGAAACCACATCCAACTGTAGCAGAAGGTCTATGATGCAACCCTATCACCATTTAAGAAAAATCCCAATCACACAATGGTAGAAAAACCATTAATTTTTTCTGATATTACTAATACCCCAATTTAAAATAAGGAAAGCATCTAACCACAACCAAAACCATGATGGATAAAATTCAAAAATGACCTTGTGTCCTCCCTTAGCCACCCCACATAAAAACCCCTTCGATTTCTCCTGATTCCACTATATTTTGATGAAATCATCACTCAACCCTATCCAAAATGAGACTAGTGTTGTGGCTAGAAAGTAGAAATGAAAATAAGTATAATTTGAGGGAATAACATACATATAATCTATTCTATGAACCACTCATAACCACTTAAAATCTATGGGGAAAGGGAGGGGATATCCTCCTATCAACCCACCCATTCACGCCTTCCTTGTCAAAAAAAGATGGATTAAACGCTTTATTTTAAAAGGGATTGAGTGTTTTTTATAGTGTGAACGGCCTGCAGTAGCTCCAAATGCAGCTCGACCACTCTATTCCTCTTATAACACTCTTATAAAACCTTGGTAAATCCACCAAACCTCAAACCCAAATAAAATCATAATTTTGGAATGTTCAAATACTTAGAACCTCCTTTCTATTTTCGATCCTCAAAATGAACCTTCTAACGAATTGGAAATTCAAATTCCATCTAAAAAACGACCTAAAAATATCACTACTGTAGATATGGCCTTTAAAAGTGCTAATATAAGTTTAAAAATTTTAAAAAAAATTGAAATATCTGAATATCAGAGGGGGTTTTAACAACGCTTGACCCCCCCCCCCCCCTCAACAGCGCTATGAAGCACCCCGCTCACTCATATTCCCCTACCACCCCTGCTCAACCCAACCCCACCCCTAACCTTTTAATAGCAATATACCACCTTTTAATAGTTATATCACAACCCTTCACCACCGTGTGCGCCCCTACCTCCCCATGATTCGAACTCGATACCTCCCACTGTGCGGCTGGACCCTTTACCACTCCTCTATATTTGTTTTCTATACAATTAATGATATATCTATTTATATATATATATATATTTATTTATTTATTTATTTATTGTTCTATTTATTCTTATATTAAAATATATTTATATTAACATATATATATTGATTTTAAAATATATATTTTGTTACATTAATATATATATTTATTTATTTATTTATTAGAATATTAATATATATATTTATATATATATTAATATATATATATACATGTATATTAATATTTATACATTTATATATCTATATATTTATTTTTATATTAATATATATTTATGTCTATCTGTTTAGTTATATTTTCTCATCCGTATATTTATTCATATGTTAATATATATCATTTTTTTAATACACACACACACACTATATAGGTATATAAATATTCATATATTTATATTTTAAATAAAATGGATATTAGTTTTTTATTTAGATAAGGATTATATTTTGAGAAATATATTTTATATATAAATAATTTTAATTATTTATTTATAATTTTAAATTTTTTATGTGTGAATATATAAAAAATATGTATATATTGTTATATATTTTATTATAAATAACTGTACATTATGAAAAATAATAAAATTTCAAATCCATAATATCAATATAAATGTAATCCCATAGAATAAATTCATTCCCAACAAAAAAGGGTCAAAATACCCCCCTGAAACAAGGTTGATATTTTGTCGAATTTTAAATAGTTTGGGTATATAAACTAAAAAATCAATTTTGCAGGAATTATGGGATTTTTGGCTTTAAAAGAATCGACAAATGGTTTCCTTTTATTTAAAATGCATAGATCTCATCGTAGGCTTCGATTTGATATGTTTTAGAGCTCAAACGGTTACTCAGATCAAAACTTATGGTCGTTTGAAGTTTGAAGTTTGAGTTTTGTTTTTTACTTATTTTAGATATTTTTCTAATTTTTTGATTTTTTTTTGTCTTCAAATTGTTATTAAATAACTATTACTCAATGATAGTTAGAAAATTATAAATTAATAATTTTTTTAAAAATATTTTATAATCCATTTTCACAACATATCTTATATATTAATTGAAAATGTCTATTTATACTTATCTAAAACATATTTAAAATATATATATTATATTTTTATCAATGTAAGAATATTTATATATTTATATATTTATATTTTATTTTTAATGAAATATATATTTTTTAAAATATATCCTTTATAAATTCTAGTAAAAAAATCACTAATAAAGACAACCCTTTATCGGCGCTACTAAAAAAATCGTTGATAATGGGGTCCCCTTTATCTGTGCTTTTTTTAGTACTGGTAATGGTACCCCCTTAATCAGTTCTTTTTTTAGAACTGTTAAAGGGTAGCACAGCGAAAACACATTTTTGTGGTAGTGTATTTGGGTCCTTATAAAACCCCAAGAGAAAGAATACTTGTGGAAGGGAATGGAATAAACTAATGTATAAGTATAATAGAAAAATTTTAAAATAATTAACCACAAAAAGACTCAATGAACCACTTGAGGAAAATTCAACGTAGACTAGAGAAGTACAAAAATTCAGTAATTGATATTCTCTATGAGGAAATGGTGAATGTAGATTTTGAGTTCCTCTTTAATATTTCATCAATCAGTGAGGAATTTACACCATGTTTGTACATGAACATTTGAGAATTGGAAGATTCACATCAACAGTGTATCATAAGTTGTGTATGTTTTTCTCATTACTCATCCACACCATCTTGAAGCCTTTAAATAATGATTATATCACCTACACACATCTAGACCATTATAATAATTCAAAATGATAATTACAATATCATAAAAATTCAAATAAATAATAAGAATAAGAATAAAAATATTATTATTATTATTATTACTTAGAGGGAAAGTAGTGTCAATAATTATCATTAAGTATAAATACCAAATGTAGAATTAAAAACAATTAATAGATTTTCAAACCAATTTAAATCATTTTTTAAATAATTCAAAATATATTCCTAAAAGTTTGGTCAAATAGTATGCCATTATTAATGCACTTTCCCTTTTCTAATATTCAAAATTCAAAATTAAAATAACTTTCCAGGTATATACTTAAATATTAATATTTATAAATTAGGTAATAATAATTATTCAAAGAAATATATAAATAGACTCATTAGACATATAAAATAATTTGAAAATAATTAAACTAGTGAAAATAATAAAAATTAAATTCATTTTAATTTTTCAATTAATTACAATAAATACAAAAGGTGAATATTAAATATGAAAAGATTCACTGGTATATTTATTTAATTTTATTGAAAACACTTCAAAATAAATTCACACAACATCTCATTATGAATGATTAATTATACGACAAAAAAATCAAAGTTATATTCCAAAATAATAATTAAAATAGATAATATAATAATGTTACCAATGTTCCAAATTTATCTTCTTCAATTGTTAATATTGTAATATAATTAAAATTCAATAGAAATTCATAAAATCTTTATATTTGTTGTTCCAGGACAATATTATACCCTCTAAACAACATTTTTATCCATTGGTCCAGTTCACTTATATTTTAAAAAAAAATTATTAGCTTTCAAACACATCAGAATCATGAAAAAAAATTGAGAAAAAGAAGGGAAACAACAAAAAGGTGATGCAACCCATACAACCAAGACATGAAGAACTAAGGAGGCTTAAAGTAGTGTAGGCCCAAGGAATCCCCTCTAACCAAGTTAACCCAATCAGGATTAATGGTAAGAGAATTATGAAAACATATGGAAGCTGAACTCTAGACATTAATTGAGGCAAGGTGGTCTATGAATTGGTTCCCCTCACGCCATGTGAGAATCACATGGTTATTGCTGTTGAGAATGCCCAAAAAACTCATGATAATATAGTGTATTGAACAAGAGATATGGACAATTCCATGTAGGGTATTGTGGAGAACTTTGGAATCATTTTTAGCTTCTGATAAAAGGATACCCTCTTAGAGACATAACGAGAGACCATAGAGTGTCACCTAAGCCTTCACCAAAAGGGAAGATCTATGACCCAAATGAGTAGAAAACACTATAAAGACCGACCCTACAAAGTTGAGAACCTCCCCTCCTCCACGAAGGACCCCCTGATTGCATGAACCATCAATATTGAGTTTCAGAACCATAATAGGTCGGGACCAGTAGACCCAATGGCCCCTACTTCCACTTCCAGGAGGTAAGTCCATGGAACTAGTTTAGAGTCATTGTAGTGTAGGATCCTCCCACTAGTTGTTGAGGTGTCTGACGATATCTAGGAGAATATTTTTGGTTCGGATGATGATAGACCTACCTAAATATTGAACCTCTTAATGCCTTTCTTTGTTTCTCTCTTACCATATTGACCAACATCCTGTATGAAAGACCATGGTGGGAGCCATCCTCTACGGACCTCTCTCCCCCTCACCATGGATACAGCAATCAAGAAATGAAATTTGATCCAGGATGTTGTTATTGATTCTAATGAACTCAAAAAAATGATTCCACACCACCCATGCCCAGTCTCCCTTAAAGAAAAAATGCCCCACACCCTACTCCTTATGATTTGGACAACATGGGTACTTTAAATCCATTGGGATGCCATAATTCTTGATATTCTCATCAGTGGGTATAGACCACTGAAGAAACCTCCATGTGACGAAGTTGTGCTTATGGGGGATTCCTTTGGACCATAGGATCTTGTTCTAAGGGTCACCATGATTATGGGTAACCAGAATGCACCAGAAGTCTTTAGAGGATAAGGCCCCTAAGGAATAGAGGGTGAATATGCATCTTTCTGAATTAGTTTTTAGATCAATGATGTTAAAGTTATCCTTTTTGTCTTTGTCTAGAACTGCTTTGATAAGCGTCAGGTGAGAGCTAGACTCTCTAAAATAGAAAGACTTGGCCAGATATCTAGTGAATCTAAGGGTGCGACAGGCCTAGTTATGGTGCCAAAAGAAGAGTCTCTCTTCCCAAAAATCTTTCTCACAAGGTATTGGAGATCAAAAATGAGGGGTGGAGATCATAGAGCACATTAAGTAGGAATAACCCATAACCATTGTCTCATTCCCAAGGCTATATTTTGGCATGGTGATCCCCAATAGATTACGTTTCTCCAAGACTTCCCTGGATAGATTTCATGCATGAAATAGAGGGTATCATCTATCCTGTGAACATTAATGTTTCCCTCCTTGGTGGGCCTTTCCACCCTACGCCAGGAGGCCCAGTGGCATTTCCCTTCTGAGAGTGGATCCCATATGAATCCTCCAAGGATCGCATCAATTTATTTAAAAATACTTCTCTATACTTTAACGGGTGAGAGTTCATGGATAGGGGTGGCGATGAGGACACTATTAACCGGAGTTATCTTACCCCCAAACGAATGATATCTATTCCTGCAGTTTAAGATAGGATATGTAATCCTACTGATAAGAGGGTTGAGGTCTCAAATGTGAAGCATTCCCGATGAGATGGGGGTGCACAGGTACTTCATAGGGAAGGCCCCTCTTTACATGTCAATACTCTATTGGATCACAACTATCTGGTTAAGAGATAATCTGTTGGAAATGAAGAAATTTGTTTTGGCCTTGTTGACAACATGTCCACTCCACTGGTAGTATTCCTCCATAATATTATTTATGGATCAGATGGATCTCGTGTTAGCATTCAATAAAATAAACATTTCATCTGAAAACATTAGGTGGGAAATGGTTGGGTCACGCATTCTTCTTTGACAGGCTAGAACCTATTCATTGCTAATGGTGTTGTGAAGAAGAGAGCTACGGACATCTTGAGTTATTAGAAATTTGCTCAGGGGGATGGGATCACCATACCTCAGACCATGAGTGGCATTGAAAAACCTGAAATATTTACCAATGAATGTAGAACGAGCTAGGAAGAACTGAAGCATCTAAATCTATGAGCAATGTTATAGTATGAGAACCCCATACTAGATAGTACCTTAATGATATATCCCCACTTCACGTGGTCATAATCCTTATTCATGTCCAACATAATGTCTAGATTGGACCTGTGAGCCATGACGTTTAAATCCTTTATCATCTCATGTGTCAGTGCGATGGCACCCTGGATTGAGAATCCCATTAAAAACCCATCATTCTCCATGTATTTCTACTATGGAATGTGAAGAGACATCCTAGAATTGGTAATACTAGCTAAATCCTGTATAGGATGTTGCACAGACTCTTAGGCATGTAATGCATGATGGGGGATATATTCTCAGTCTTGGAAAGAAGCACTATAGTCATAGCACAAGAGACCTGGTGTAAGGGTCCACCTCTAAATAAGTATTGGATAGTGAAGACAAGATATGTTTTAACCATGTCCCATGAGGATCGGTAGAACGATCCTGGAAAGCCTTTTAGTCCCAGGCCGCTTTATGGGTTGAGACTTAGCATTATGGACTGAATCTATTTGTCATCTAGAACGGATCCAAGGTCCTCATTGTCCTAGTCTTAAAGATGGTTGGGAATCACCTCAAAGAACCCTCTATCCTCCCTAGGATACCTATTGGCAAGTCATGTGTTGGGACAAAGAATAAGTTATTTGAAGGTGGAGAGAGCCAAACTTTCCATGGTATCTCTTTCATCTGTATACGTATCATCATCCAGAAAAATATTGGGTTCCACCATCCCTTTTCATTCTTTGATACAAGAATTAATGAAGTTAGGGAACCTGTCTCCCTCACTGAGCCACTTAACCCATTACTTCTCTCTCTCCAGACGTTTTGGACTATGAAGCATGTCTGTCAACTCATCCATCCTTTTGGATAGATCCTCAAAATTTTGGTCGTTCTAGGTATCTTTAAGGCTATTCTCGAGGTGTTTTGCGTCATGCATGGAATTGAAAATGTTAATTTCAATGGTATAAATGTCCTTTGACAACACTTATATTTTTTCGTTGATACGTATCATCTTGTTGTGGGTGGATATCCATGAATTCCCTTAACTAGGCTCACTCCATGAATCGCTAACCAGTTTTTGGAATCCTGAAATATGTTAGGTCCACAAGGATGAATACCCTGAGAGTGGGGGGTGAATCAGGGTATGAATAATCTAAAATTAAAGGCCATTCTGGTTTTATTTTTCTATTCAGAAAAACACTATTATCTCTCTTTCCCATTTTACAATATAAACAGAAAGTAAGGCATGCACAAGACACAGCAAGTTTTACTTGGTTCACCCTCACTGGGCTACGTCCAAGGAGAATACATTGGCAATGTGATGATGTACCAAATCCACTATAAGAACACTGCTATTTACAAGGATCGGGATAGATCACTTATATTCCCAAGCTCACTATCTTTACAATGTTTAGGGTTAGCTCACTGCTTTTCTAAGGGTCACTCCCTATTTCTATCTCTCTGGCTCACTACCGGTGGAGAGGATCACCTTCTTCCTCTTCCGTTGCTCACTGATTGGGAAAGGATCCACTCACAGTTTATAGACCTGTAGGTATCTTCATTATCACTAATGAATGCATCCTATGTTGTATGTAGATGCTCTGCTAAAGTCCAACTTTCACCCATAGATGAACCTCCCTATGCACCAAAGGTATTGGGCAATCTTACAGCTTTCACGTAGCCCTAAATCACGGTGGTGCCTCAAACTTACCTAGCACCCTTCTCTGAGCTAACACACAAGTCTCGGCGTGCAAGTTATAACTGGCTCTCAAGTCCACCTCAACCACTTGTGCGACACAAGCTTCTGCAACTCCAAACTTGTGTGACTCACAACCTTTTACACCCAAACCAATATTGGCATGCAACCACCAACTATCATGCTACTTCAAAACATGGCCTGCAAGTTTCACCAAACCACTTGTGGTACACCCCCTTCTTCAACTCAAAACTTGGGCGACTTCCTTTCTTTCTCTCCTGAACCATATTGGATGCACAAATATCAACTGGCGCACAACTTCTACTGGCATGACCACACACCACTTGCACGACCACCACACATGTGCGATGGGAGCTCTGATTTTCTCTAAGTGTTGAACTCGTACTGAAGGAGGAGGGGTCAACCTCTATTTATAGGCATTTGGACACCCTATGCAACGGCGCTCAAGTCTCCCCTCAGCGTGCAAGTTTCGGCGCACAAGTCTCTATCATGCAAGTCACTTGCACGACCAACCCTAAAACTTGGGCGCCCTTTTTTCCTTTGCCATATTTTGATGTTATGGTCTTGAAAAACATATGGTGTGCATGTTTTCTCTCCTTCAAGTCAACGGCATGCAAGTCCCTTTTCCAAAACCACTTTTCTCCATTTGTCGATTTTCAGGCCCAAAAATTTGGCAAACACTGGAAAACGAAACCACCTTGTATCTGCACTTTTTGTACTGCCTCCAGATCATCCATTACTTTTTCTACATTCTTGAATCAAACATGGATTGTTAACCACAGCCCTTGAACTCGAAATTCCACCATGAAATCCCATTTTTCAAAAAATATGTATGTCATGGTTTGCTTTATCAACAATCACAACACAGATGTCCACTTTGTCAAAAAACACAATCACCTCTACAATGATTCAATGATACCAAATCTCCCCCTTTGGATTTGTTGAGAATTCTTCCATAAAACGATACATCGTTAATTCTTATGCTACCATTCTCCTATTGCGATTTTGATGGCGATGAAGGATTTTCTCAATACATACTCTATGCCCACATGATCAATCCTCGGTGTGAGAAACAAGAGTAAATGAAAAGTTCATCAATGAATCACTTCAACTCTGACACCCACTATTGACACCAAACTGATACTAATTTTAGGAAATATTCTTACCGCATTCCAACACCACTCTTCTACTTTTATCGCAATCCTTAGCTGTTGTGATATATTTTCATTGATCGATCACTTCTAGAATCATCAGATTTGATATTATCCCCCTATCTCATTACAATCCCCCTATCTTGCGGCTCCACCTATCAGCTTCTCCCCATATCAATCATGATTTATCAAATTTCAACATTGTCTCCCCCTTGAACAATCACTATTTTTCACCCTTTGTCAATGAACCCAAAGGTCACTCCTTTACAGTCTGTAAGAGAGTATAGAACACATATCAGCACATTAGGGAAAAACACATTATACATCGGGGAGAGGGGGAGTTTTACATCCACACTATTTTATGTACGGGGAGTCGACTGAAATCACAGAGTCAGTCGATTCCTTTCAAACACTTCCTTGGGTAAGGCCTTTGTTAGAATATCTACAACATGTAGCTCTATAGGCACATACTCCAACTTCACAAGCCCTTTCTCCACCTTCTCCTTGATGAAATGATATTTGATCTCAATATGATTTTTCCTTGAGTGATGAAATTTATTTTTTCTAAGATTGATAGCACTTGAGTTATTACACTAGATTTCGATCAGAGACTTCACTTCAACTCCCATATCTTCAAGCTGTTGTTTCATCCACAATAATAGTTTGAAAGCTTGATTGTTCGCAATATACTCAGCTTCAGTGGTGCTCAATAAAATCAAACCTTGCTTCTTGATTAGCCAAGAAATACATAGTCCACCAAGATAGAATGCACCTCCTGACATTGATTTCCTATCATCCACTGAACTGGCCTAATCTGCCTCAGTATATACTAATAACTCTATCTGAGATTTGTCATTATATGTTAAGCTTAAGTCCACTGTGCCCTTGATATACTGAAGTATCCTTTTCACTGTAAGCATGTGGCTTTCCTTGGGATTGCTTTGATATCTTGCTTCTTGGCATGTGGCGAATACAATTTCAGGCCTTGTTGCTATTAGGTATAGTAAAATTCTGATAATCTGCCTGTATTTAGTTATATTAACTGCCCTGACACTGTAATCTTTTGATAGTTTCATCCGGGTAGCAACCAGAGTCTTCATTTTCTTGGAATTTTCCATTCCAAACCTTCTCGGAACCTCATTCGCATATTTGTATTGAGAAATGAAAGTGCCATTATTGCCTTGTGTCACTTTTAAACCAAGGAAAAATGTTATCTCACCAATCATTGACATCTCGAACTCATTTTTCATGAATTCAGAAAACTATTTTCACTGAGATTCATCTGATCCACCAAATATTATGTCATCGACATAAACCAACACCATTATTCTTTGATTACTGTTGTTGTTGATGTAAAGACTGTAATCAACTCCACCACGTTGAAAGCCATTCTTTTTCAAATACTGATCTAGCCTTGAGTACTATGCTCTTGGTGCTTTCTGCAACCCATATAGTGTTTTATTTTATCGGAAAACTTTATTCTCATATTCATGAATGAGAAAACCATCTGGCTGCTCAATGTACACCTCTTCTTCTAGAACCCCAGTCAAAAATGTAGATTTGACATCCATATAGAACACTTTGAACTTTCTTTTCACTATTATGGATAAAAATAATCTGATTGTCTCTAGTCTTGCAACCGGTGTAAATGTATCATCAACACCAATACCCTTTATTTGTGTGTATCCTTTTCACACCATTCATGATTTATTTCGAATCATTGTGCCATCTTCGTTCATCTTGTTGCGAAAGACACATTTAGTCCCGATGATGTCCTTATCTGCTGGCCGCGAAACAATCTCCCAGTTCTAGTTCTTCTCAATCTGATCAAGCTCTTCATTCATATCCTGAACCCATTTTGCATCTTTTGCTACATCAGTAAAGAATTCTGGCTCTACCTGAGATAGAAAAGATATATGCTGCAGTGAATTCATTATTCTTGTCTGAACTAGAGCTATCTGATCACCAATGACATTATTCCTATCAATTTCAGCTCGACTCTTTGACTTCCTTGTAGACACAGGCTTGATACATTCTTGTTCATCATTAGTGTCTTCTTCTGAGTCAGCCTCTTCCACTTTTCCTCCTCCTGTGTTACTTTCCTCTTTATTAGTTTCATCGAGGAATTGTTCACTCTGCTGTCGAATATTATTTTCACTTTCCACAATTGTGACATCATTACTCTCAACTACTTTTCCCAACCTCTTTTTAAATCATTTGTATGCTTTTTCTTTTTCCTGAGTAGCCCAGAAAAAATCCCACATCTCCACATGACTCAAACATCATGTGGTTTTCTTTGTTGAGAATGAAACACTTACTTCAATATATTTGAAAGCATTTCAATGTTGGTTTCTTTCCATACCACATTTCATACAGATTATTTCCTTATTTCGAACACAACAGAACCCTGTTTGAAATGTAGACTGGTGTCAAAATTGCTTCCTTCCAAAATTTCTCTGGTAGGTTCTTTTTAATAAGCATTGTTCCGGCCATGTTGTTGATGATCTGATTTCTCCTTTCAACTACTTCATTCTGTTGGGGAGTTCTCACTGATGAAACTTCATGACTTATCCCGTGTTTCTCAAGATAGTCTTCTACTTGACTGTTTGTGAATTTTGTACCATTATCAGTACGAATATTCAGAATTTTCTACCCAAGAATTATTTCTAATTCCCTCTTATACTACTTGATACAAGTTAATGCTTTTGTCTTATGGGTAATAACAAATACCCAAGACATTTTTCTATAATCATCAATGAAAAGTACATAGTACATTTTCCCATTTATGGCCCATGGTTAGATAGGTCCACAAACATCAGTATGCACCAATTCGAGCACTTTGGTTGATTTCTATTCCGTTGGCTTGTATGTCTTTCTGATGATATTCCCTTGTTGGAAAGCATCGCACGTATGAGTGCGGTCACGTGATAATTTGGGAAGGTCTCTAGCAGCATCATACTTTAAAATAGCTTCCATTGATGGTTGGCATAGATGACCAAGTCGCTTATGCCACAACTTTTTTTCTTCCTCTCTGGATAAAAGACACATATCTTCTTCCCCACTTACAAGATAAAGATTTCCCTTTGTCCTTTTTTCCGTGTAGAACAAATGCTCCATATTTTCATTTCACAACACACATATTCTTGGTAAATTGGATAGAGTGCCCAAAGTCACATAGTTGACTAACACTAAGCATGTTATGAATGAGTCCCTCTACTACCAAGAAATCAAAACATCTCATTTCTTTCCCCCCAAATTTAGCCTTTTCGGAACCAATAATCTTCAGCCCTTCACCATTCCCAAACATAAAAACACCTTCTTTGTCATATTTAATTCATATAATGAGATCCTTATTACCTGTCATATGGGATGTGCAACCACTATAAAGGATCCATACTCCTGAATGATATGAAGATTTAAGGGCAATTTCCCCAACTACTTCCTTCCCATCCTTTTTCTTTTTGATCCATGCCTTCGACTTCACACTCGGTGTGGTTTGGAGAAGTTTATATTACTTTTAGTGTGACAGACCAGCTTTATCCTGTACAGCTGCAAATCGATTTTGTGTTTTCAGATCACTTGTCGATTTCCTAACTTCCTTCTTATGACTGCTTGAGTTTTGTTTTGGCACATTTCTTTGTATGGTTGATGTGAAATATCTAACCATGTGACCAAATCCTCCCCAAAAAAAACAATGAACTTCAAAGGATGTTCTATAATGTTGAGCTCTGTTTGGATTCCACTGTTGTTCTTGTGCCCTTCGGTATCTCTTGGATATAGAACACACATTCTTTGAGTGTCCCATCTTTCAACAGCAATAGCACCAAATGTAAGGATCATTCCTATGTGTCACTTCTGCACTACTTGTTTTCCCTTGGGATCTTCAAATATTCTAATTCTGTTTTGTACCAAAATCTATCTTCATTCTTCGAGCAGGTTCTTGCTATTTTTATTCATCTGTGACCACTTTCTATTTTAGTTCATGTCCCATACTAGTCTTATCTTTGGAACACGATTGTTGCTTCTTTTCCACTGGAGGTCTATGCTCCACATCTTTCTTTTTAGTCTTCTGAATAATTTGTTTTTCTGGAACTTTACTGGGTGTCACGAGTTTTTCTAGATCCTTAATCCTTTTTCACAGACCAAAATCTTCTTTTTCATGTCCTTTGATACATTTCACCTTCTCCTTTATAGTGTTAGTAAAACAATCGATTTCATTATTTTGTTCTTCAATTTTAAGCTTATACTCAACAATATTTTCTGAGCTCTCTAGTGTTGAAGATTTTAGTTTTTTAATTTCTTCAAATAGATCATCCTTTTATTCATCCTGTTGTTTCATATAGAGTTTGGAATCACGAACCACTTTATTGGATTTCTTTGTTTTGGCTCTCCAAACGTCTATCTCCTCAAGAGCTGCTTCCAATTCGGATTCCATATCAATTCTTCCTTCAACTTCTTCCTCTTCTTCTCCAATGTAGATTTCTTCATTTTCCAGAGAACTACCAACGACCGCCACCATGGAATTTTCCCCCATGATCTTTGAATTTTTCTATCTCTTTGACCTTTTCAACCTCAGACTCATCTGAACATTCATAGTCTTGTGAAAGAAGATTCCTTTTCTTGAAGAAATTTCTCTTGAACTGTATCTTTCCTTTCACATAGGCTGAAGACTTCTTTTTGGGAATTTCAACTTCATCCTCTTCATCATCTTGATAATTATTTGGGCATCTTGCTACGAGATGTCCAAACTTTTCACATCTAAATAATGCAAGAAGAAGTTTCCCTTTAAACTTTACTTTTCTTCTTTTATGGTTTGAGGAAAGGAATCACGTCACTTTATCTGTCTCTTCATTATCCTAAGATTTTTCAATGGTGAGATTCTTCATGGCCTTAAATGACACCTCCTTGGATTCCCACTTTTCCATAGCATCATTGTCATCATTCCTTGTTTCATATACAACAAGGGTACGGTGTAGGTTATCCAACGTCAGCTCTTTTGGGTCTTTATCTTCCAAGACTTATACTTTCGGATTAAACCAAGGAGGGTGTTTCCTCAAGATACATTTCACGGTCTTTATAACTTCTATGAATTCTCCAAGACCCTGAATTTCTTCCACAAAAACATTTACTCTGTATAAAAATGCATCAACAGATTCATTCAGGCTCATTCTCAGATCATCATACTTATTCCACAGAACTTGCATCTTTTCCTCTCTAACTTTTGTATCCCCTTCATATATATTCAAAAGCTTTTCCCACAAAGCATGTGATATTTTTCATGACATCACCTTTGTATAGATATCATTTGAAAGGGCTCCACCTAAAGCATTAATACCCTTCGCATCGACATCTAGATCCCTTCATTCAGCTTCTGATAATGCGCCACTATTTATGCCAGCTGAGATACCATGCATAGATACTGAAAACACATCCATTCCCAAATATTGGAAATAGTGTTGAATTCGATTCTTCCATATCTGAAAACTAATTCCGTCGAAGATCAGAATCCCTTTATTATTAGTGACCTCCATTGATAGAAGAACTAATATCAACCTTTCCATATGATACCATTTGTTAGGTCTACAAGGTTGAATACCCTGAGAGGGGGGTGAATCAGGGTATGAATAATTTAAAATTAAATCCCATTCTGATCTTGTTTCGATGCTAAGAAAAACATCCTTCTCTCTCTTTCCCGTTTCACAATATAAACAAAAATTAAGGCATGCAAAGGACACAACAATTTTTACTTGGTTCACCCTCACTGGGATACGGCCAAGGAGAATACATCAGCAATGTTCCAATGTACCAAATCCACTATAATCACAATGTTGTTTACAAGGTTCAGGATAGATCACTTCTATTCCTAGGCTCACTACCTTTACAATGTTTAGGGTCAGCTCACTGCTTTCCCAAGGGTCACTCCTTGTTTCTCTCTCTCTGGCTCACTACTGGTGGAGAGGATCACATTCTTCCTCTTCCTTTACTCACTCCTCTAGAAAGGATCCACTAACAATTTATAGACTTGTAGGTCTCTTCATTATCATTAATGAATGCATCTTCTATTGTATGTAGATGCTCTATTAAGGTCCAACTTTCACCCATAGATGAACCTCACTTTACAACGAAGGTATCGGGAAATATTCCAGCTTTCACGCAGCCCTAAATCAAGGTCATGCTTCAACCTTACCCGGCTCCCTACTCTGAGCCAGTGCGCAAGTCTCGGAGTGCATGTTATAACTGGCGCACAAGTCCACCTCAACCACTTGCGCGACACAAGATTCTGCAACTCCAAACTTGCCTGACTCACAACCTTTTACGCCCAAACCAATATTGGCATGCAACCACCAACTATTGCGCTACTTCAAAACATGGCGCACAAGTGTCACCAAACCACTTGCACAACACCCCCTTCTTCAACTAAAAACTTGGGCGACTTCCTTCCTTTCTCACTCGAACCACACTGGACATGCAACTATCGACTAGCATGCAACTTCTACTTGCACGACCACACACCACTTGCGCGACCACCACACCTGCGCGACGGGAGATCTGATTTTCTCTAAGAGTTGAACTGATACCAAATGAGGAGGGTTCGACCTCTATTTATAGGCATTTGGAAACCCTGCACAATGGCACACAAGTCTCCCCTCGGTGCGCAAGTTTTGGGGTGCAAGTCACATTCGTGACCAACCCTAAAACTAGGGCACCCCTTTTCCCTTTCCCATATTTTGACTTTTTGATCTTGAAAAACATATGGTACACAAGTTTCCTCTCCTTCAAGTCAACAGTGCGAAAGTCCCTTTTCCAAAACCAATTTTCTCCATTTTTCAAATTTTAGTCCCAAAAATTTGGCAATCACTGGAAAACGGCGCCACCTTGATTCTGCTCTTTTTGTACCGCCTTCATATCATCCATTCCTTTGCCGAGGTTCATGAATCAAACATGGATCATTAACCACAGCCCTTGAACTCTAAATGCCACCATGAAATCCCCTTTATCAACAAATTTGTATTTCATGGTTTGCTTTTTCAGCAATCACAACATAGATGTCCACTTTCTCAATAAACACAATCACCTCAAAAATGATTCAATTATACCTTTAGGTATTTTTGACAAAAAAAAGACTACCCCATTGTTGGAGATATCAAGATAATTGGTTTTGGAACTACCCTAAAGATAGGGTGACGAGGAGAGGAAAATTATCAGATAGCCCATGTAGCACATGACTTACCTTGGTGTTAGGGAACCTGGAAATGGCATGCATGTTGGCTGGGTAGCAGTCCATGTGACTCCCCGGATGGTGACTCCCCTTTTGGTAGTTTAACCACATGAATCAGTCTCCTGATAGGCCAAGATCAGATAACCCTCTCCCATCCATGAAATATAATAAATCCATGTTCCCTTTCCAATGGAAAGGACCTTGACCTTTCTTCTCCTTCGGGTCAGTAACCACGTTGAACTCCCCCCGAAAACCCAAGGAATATTCTCGTGATGAAAGTTATTAAGGTCCTTCCATAATGAATCCCTTTGATAAGAGTTGCAGCAACCGTAAATGAAATATATAAAGAAATAATTGTCACCAAGATTCACTTTTGTAGTGACAAACTCATACCCATCCATAACTAAATCAACAGAGAGGTTTCTATGCAAAAAGATCAAAAAAATATTCATGTTTGTGGGGTTGACATGCATGAATCCATGCAAATTGATTTTCTTGATGAAGATGTTGATTTTGGAAGGGTTCTTTTTATGTTCGAGGATGGAAACAATAGAGGCCTTTTGTTTTCTGATTTCATTGGCAAGTAAGTCCACCTAAACCCAGCACAAATACTGTGGGAATTCAAGATGATTATCAGAATCATTTATCAAATAGGATTCTAGAATTGGCCTTAGAATTCATAGACTTTACAAATTGGAAGGATGATAACTTCTTTAGGATCTTTGAATGGGATCACGTACACACTCTAGTACCCTTGAATGCAATGAATTCGAAGAAGGGGAGGTACCCCAAGCATGAGAAAAGTGTGGTTTCCAAGTACCGGGGGGAGTATAAGTCCCTCCCTTGATCCCCATGGTATTGTAATGGGGAACCTTCCTTTAGATGTAATGTGGAGTCTTGAGTGGGAACATCTAGCCACCTAATACTATGGGAGGTTTCATCCATCAGAACAGGAGCCTCCGATAAACCTATTAAAATAGAAGAAGGGGGAAAGGTAATGCCAAAAACTAGAGAGGTTATTTGCACTGTGCGGTAGTTGAACCCCTAGACAAAGACCCAGGGATAGAATAGAGAGAAAAAGGGGGACGGAGAAGCTATCTTGGAAGGATGATGTAGAAAAGGGTGGAAAAGGGGGAAGGTCCAAACTGGGACGCATCACCCTAGAAAATGAGGAGATAAAATATAGCTCAAAGAACATAGGGTCAGGGCCAGTAGGAGCCTCTAATGGTTTGTCGACTAGGGAATACTCCATAGATGGAGAGTCCCCATGAAGAGTTCTAGGAGAAGGATATGCCCGCATGGTACTGGAAGTGGGAGATCTGGCAAAGGGGTGACTATCTATGAGGAAACAACCCTATACAGCTGAAGAGAATGACCCTAGAGCATGAAATGAGGGAAGTACCTATGAAAGGTCGGATATGAGATGTCATGGCCCTATTAGAACGCATCCTGCACATGAAGAGAGATCTGATCCAACAGTGGGATGGAGAGATCCATTTCTACACAAATGTGAGCCGACGATGCATCCTCACAGCATCTAGTCCTATCATCAGTGAAGAGGAATCCACCAATGGAGTCTTTGACCACTTTGAGAATGACACCATTTGGGAGGGGTATGGGAAGCCCGGGTAGGTTGATCCAAAGAGTGAAGAGAAAGATTTCCTTTCCCTTGTGGACTTCTATAGACCATCAAGACAAGTTTATGCTCCAACAACTAAAAGAATTAGGGTTCTTGCACCACGCGAAGATGAAATACCCCTCCGAGGTGAGGATAATGTAGTAAGATTTCATGTGGACCACTGAGATATGCATCATAAGATGAAGGTCCCAAGAGGAAATGAAACACTAGAAGGTGGTGAGAGGGGGTTTCTCTAAACTATATCGCGCTACGAGAGTCCACATGAGACACACTTCCTCCTCCAAAAAGGTTGAAACCGGGATGGTAAGGGAAACACAAGAACCTTATCTTGAAGACTTAGAGTGGTGGAGAAATTTCCAGCTGCCCATGGTAGGTGGCTGGTGCACCAACCCCACCAGCACCATGGATGCTTAAACATTGGCTGATGTACATGTTAATTGTGTAGGATTCCATTGTTGAAGGTAGGTGGGGATTGGTGGAGGAGTTGTGTCACACATGGACTCCTCCACCATGTCTATATAAGGAAGCCTTGGGGAGCTTCCATTATCAATCATCAGATCCAACCCAGATATCAAATTTGAGACTAGAGTGCTCTTCAATCCAATAGTTCCTTGAGAGAAACATGTGAGAGAGGTGCAGAGATATGTTTTTTAAGCTTTTTTCATGTTGAAATAAAGCCCATTTTTCTCCCATTTTCATTCTCTATTATCTCTCTTCGGTTTCAGTGAACCACAAAAAGTGGTATCAGAGCCGGTTCCGGTGAAATGGTGACGGGCAGTGAAAATTTTCCGGTGATCGGAAAATTTAAGTTGCCTAGAATCGTGTTTTGAAGGCATATTCTGAAATCTTGTGTCAAGACGATTCCAACAGTGCCAATGACATTGAAAATGGAGCTAAAACAAGATTTCTAGGTATGGTCAAAGCTTGGTCAAACTTCGAGTGCTACAGTAACCCCTTGCCAGAGAATAAGGTACTGTTCCAGCATTGGTGACTTTTCCGGTGGGTTTCTTGTAGCAGCTCTGGCATGTCATGTCATCGCCACTTCATCGGACGATCTAACCCGTTGATACCATTTTGATCATAACTTGATCGATCGGTATCTGATTTCAATGATCTAGGAGTTGATTCCACCATTTTCGACCATTCCGGACGCAACGGTGAGCTCCATGTTTTCATATTCTACATCAATTTTAACTGAATTGATATCTGATGGAGGGATCATATATGGGAGGGATGATCATGTTGACTTCTTCGAACTACTCCATTTGGAAGTATCAAATAGAAGATATTCACAATGCTAAGTATCTTATTGACCCCATTGAGAATGAGAGAGTCAACCCCAATTCCCCCAAGGAAGCGGAGTGGAAGAAGCTGAACAAGAAGCCGATTGGCCAAATTTTCCAATGGATCGATCACAGCATTACCACGACATAGCACAAGATACTGGTGCGTACGAACTTTGGAAAAAGTTGGAAAATACGTACCAGTCAATGACCACTTGAAACAAGATCCTCTTGTTTAAGCGGTTCATGAAGCTTTGACTACAAAATAGAAACTATATAGCCGAACACACCAGTGAGTTCCAAAGCTTGGTGAACCAGTTGGTGGATTTCGGTAGGACTATAAATGATAAATATCAGGTGAACCACTTACTCTGCACACTTCCCGATAGGTTGGATACTATTGTCATCTCACTTAGAAAAGTGGTGCCTGGAGGCAAACTTACCATGGAGATGTTAAAAGATGCATTGTTCAATGAGGAATCCCGAAGGAAGGATGTGATTTATAAGCAGATGCAAGCTCTTATTCTGGATAAGCGAGGGATACAAAAAGGAGGAGTTCGTGGTGTAGGAACCAGAGGTTGAAGCAAGAATAGAGGAAGGTCCAAAGATGGCAGGAGGCCAACATACAAATTCTACCATTGTGGAATGGAGGGACACATGAAGAAGAACAACCGAAATTAGTTACAAGAAAAGGGTCAAAGTAACAAACAGCAAAGAAGAAATGAAGACGCGCATGTGAGAATTACTAGAGAAGTTATTATTTGCTCCAAAGATGAAGAAGAGACATTATTCAATATATCAGGCCAAGACACATAATGGTTGGTCGATACTGCAACATCGTACCACGTCACGCCTCATCGTGAGTATTTCTTGACTTATTAAGCTGGTGAAATTGTTGCAATCAATATGGGTAATACCAGTTCAGTAGAGATTGTTGGCATGGTTGATATCCAAGTCAAGATGAACATTGGATACACAGTCACCCAAAAGGATGTTCAACATGTTCCAAGACTTCGGCTCAACCTTTTATCAGGTATAGCCTTTGATCGACAAGGCTATGACAACATCTCCAGTAATGGAGCGTGGAAGTTGACAAAAGGAGCCATCATCATTGCCCGAAGGCACATATTTGGTACGTTGTACAAAACTCATGTGAAGATATGTGCAGACAGCCTCAGCATTGTGGAAGGTGAAATGTCATCCAATATGTGGCATAGGAGACTCATCCACATGAGTAAAAAATGGTTGTATGTCCTAACAAAGAAGAAATACATCACTATTGACAAGTATGAATCACTTGATCCTTGTAAATACTACTTTTATGGGAATAAGTATAGAGTATCATTCAATACAAATTCATCACAGAGATCAGAGTTGTTGGATATGGTGCACTCTGATTTATGCGGACCCATGGAGGTGGATACACTCGGAGGTAACAAATATTTTCTACCCTTTATTGATGATGAATTTCGAAGTGTGTTGGTGTTCTTCTTGTGGACAATGGACCAAGTAATGGACTACTTTAATATGTTCCACATAATGGGGGAGCATGAAACTAGAATAAAGCTAAAGTGTCTTCATTCAGAAAATGAAGGACAGTACACATACAGCAAATTTGATGTCTATTGAAGGAGTCATAGAATCTAACATGAGAGGACAGTCCCTTGCACCCCACAACACTACAGAGTTTCAGAAAGGATGAATAGAACCATCATGGAGAAGGTCAGAAGCATGATGAGTTTGTCTAAGCTCCCTAATCCATTCTGGGGAGAAGCTGTTCAGGTTTTATGCTACCACATCAACCGATCACCGTCAGTCCCGCTGAATTTTGATATTACACAGAAGAGATGGTCTGGTAAACATCCCTCTTACTCTCTTTTATGAGTATTTGGATGATGGGGATTTTTACATATATCCAAGGAGCTCAAGAAAAAGCTATATGGGAGATCTACTCCATGCATCTTCATCAGCTAAGGATATAAGGATTTTGGATACAAGATTTGGGACTAGAAGGAGAAGAAGGTGATCAAAAACAGAGATGTCGTGTTCTAGGGGAATTAGAAAATAAAGGACATTAAAAATCCTCGAATGTATCGAAGGGAATGTGTCGATGACTCAATTCATGATCCAAAACCTATACTAGCACCACCTATCATTGAATAGGAGGAGGTGCATGAAGACTCATTGGTAGTAGACAAGGAGGTGGTGGAGGAGGATACTGAGTAGGGGGAGACTCAATACTCTCCCCAAGAACATCTAGAACCATAATAGAAGCTAGGTGATGTTGTGCCTCTCAAACCTAACATATCACAGGTTCAAAGATCTTCACAAGGAAGGATTCTGTCAACAAAATATTTGGAGTCAGATTACTTGTTGCTGACTAATGAGGGGAGCCAGAAGGATACACGGATGTTGTATATCATCCCTAAAAAACTCAAGTGGTTGTATTCAATGGTGGATGAGATGAATTCTTTGATGAAGAACCAAATATATGATTTGGTGGAATTAACCAAAGGTAATAAGGAACATATGATCAAATGGGTGTTCAGGCTGAAGAAGGATAGCAGCAAAATCAAGGTCAAGCACCAAGCTTGGTTAGTTGTCAAGGGATTACTTTAGAATAAAGGAGTTCATTCTGACGAGAGTTTTTCACCCATGGTGAAGATGGCTTCAATATGAGTCATTTTCGGATTAGTGGCTAGCTTGGACTTGGAGCTTGAACAGATGGACGTGAAGAAAAATTTTCTTCACGGTTACCTCTCTGAGGATATCTATATAAAGTAGCCTAAAGGATTTGAGGTTTTTGGACAAGAAAACCCCATCTGCTAATTGAAGAGGAGCTTGTATAGACTGAAACAAGCTCCCAGGAAGTGGTATAATAAGTTTGAATCATTCATGGTGAGTCATGGCTATAGGTGGACACAATCGGACCAGTGCATCTATATTTAGAGACTTCATGATGGTAACTCTGTTTCTCTTCTACTTTATGTTGATGACATGTTGATCATTGGGAAGGATGCAATGAAGATTATCCAATTGAAGAAGGAGTAATACAAGCCTTTTGATATGAAGGACTTAGGAGAAACTCAACAGATTTTGGGGATGCAGATCACTCATGAAATAAAGAGAAAGTTGTGATGGCTATCTCAGAAGAAGTATGTTGAACGTATTCTAAAACATTCCAACATGGACAAAGCCAAACCAGTTATCATTCCTCTTCCCGGTCATTTGAAATTGAGAAAGAGTGCATGCTTGTTGTCCAAGGAAGAAATCGAGGAAATAGGGTGATATTATACTCTTCAGCAGTTGGAAGCTTGATGTATGATATGGTGAGTACGAGACCTAACATTGACAATGCGGTGGCAATCGTGAGCCAATTTCTCTCCAATCATGGGAAGTAGCACTAGGATGCAGTCAAGTGGATTATGAAGTATCTTAAAGGTACTTAAATGTCATGTTTGTTCAATATGGTAGATTAACCTATATTGGATGGCTATAAATATGTAGATATATCCATAGATCCTAATAGTAATAATTCTACATCGAGATACATCTATACTTTTGTAGGAGGAGCTATATCATGGAAGTCATGTTTGCAGAAGTGCGTTGCTTTATCCACAACAGAAGCAGAGTACATTTATGCTTTAAAAGCTGGAAAGGATATGTTGTGGCTAAATAGTTTTCTCCTAGAGCTCAGATTCTGCCATAAGGAGTACAGGGTTCATTGTGATAGTCAAAGTGCTTTGGACTGGAGCAATAACTTCATGTACCATTCTTAGATGAAGCACATCTACATTCGTTATCATTGGATATGTGATGTGATGGATCAATAGCTGCTGAGACTTGTGAAGATACATACGAAGGAGAACCCAACAGATATATTGAAAAAGGTGGTTGCTTAAGAGAAGCTAGACCTTTGCATATTCTCTAGCAGATTGTAGCTGGAGGGGGAGAATTGATGGAGAAATATCCAGCTGCCCATAGTAGGTGGCTGGTGCACTAACCCCACTAGCACCATGGATGCTTCAACATTGGTTATTGTACATGTTAATTTTGTAGGATTCCATTGTTTAAGGTAGGTGGGGATTGGTGGAGTAGTTGTGTAAAACATGGACTCCTCCACCATAGATATATAAGGAATCCTTGGGGAGCATCCATCAGCATTCATCAGATCCAATCCAGAGATCAAATCTGAGCCAATAGAGCCTTGAGAGCTCCATGTGAGATAGGTGAAGATAGAAGTTTTTGTAAGGTTTGTTCACATTGAAATAAATCCCATTTTCTTTTATTTGCATTCTCTATTATCTCTCTTTGTGGTCTGCGAACCACAACATGAAGGACTCCAATCCAACCTATGGGAATCACAGCGCCACAGAATACCCTCTGGAGACACATAACACATCTATGAAGGAATTGGTCTTGGGATTCATGAAGGATGAACCGTCTAATAGGGGGCCAGAATAGATTGTCAGGGGCGATGATTAAGGAGGGATCGAGGGAATCGAAGGAACAGAACCTCGTTCAAGCTCAACAGGCGGTGGACGATCTGATCACCAAGAAGAGGAGGGCACAATAGTAAGAAAATTTTAAAAAACAAGCGGTGTGTGGGGAACGTTCTCCAAAGTAGTGGAATCCATCAGGTTTCCATTCATCTTCAATTTCAAACACATCAAATATCACTTTACTCATACTTATGGGTCTCATGATATCCCAAAAAATGGTAGAAAATTAATATAAAAAATGAAAAATTATATTGAAAACATGATTAGACTTCTTCCCAAATATTGGACTTTCCAACAATCAATTTGGACTTCTGTTTGGTTAAAGGAAATGTATATAAGTTTCTTAGAAATCCAATGCAACATTAATGGATCAATTTTGAGGATTGAAACTCATGTTATGACCAAAATACCAAGAATTAATAAAATCATAATCTATTAATATTTCCATAAATCTCATAACAAATTCTTCCCTCAAATTAAAATAAAAATTAATAGTGAATAAACAAATACTAATTACATAAATTAATGAATTAAAATTATCAAAACATAATTAAAAAAAATTTCCAAGATCCACTTCATTTATCTCCACATTTTTGATAATTACCCATCATGGAACATTAATTATAAAAAAACTCCCCCTTTAATGAATTCAAAAAATTCTATTTTGAAATATTTAAAATTTTAAAAATGATAGAAACAAATACAATTTTCAAACCCAACTTATTCTACCATTTTTTAAAAAAAATTTGAAAAATCAATCATTAATTAACATGGTAAATTTAATTTCCACATTCTAAAATAAGTATAAAATAGATCAGAAATATATTCAAAGAAAATAAAAATTATAATTATAATTTGAGAATTTAAAAAATTAACATGATTGAAATGAAAAATAAAAATAAAAAGAAAGTATCTCCACTATATAAAACACTAAAGCACAATATAAAAAACAATCATACAGTTACATCATTATAATGTTATAGAGAAACTCTATACTTACAAATAAAAATAAAAATAATATAATAATTCCATTAAAATAAATAATATTGGTTATGATTAAAAGACTACATGATTAAATATAAGAATAAAACACACATGTTATGAAAAATATTTAAACAATTCATTATTAATAAAAAAACAAAAAAACATTAAATATATAGCTCATTCGTTTTCAAAACAAATATCCTTGGAAGAAAGATTATTAAATAGTAAATAACATGGAATAATACAAGAAATAACCCCTTTAATTTTTTATTCTCTTTAATATTTAAAGATATAAACCAATTAATATAGTATTAATACTCCTCAATGAAAATAAAAATATGGGGCATCCATTATGGATCCCTAAGTTTCATCAAGGTTAGGATAGCCTACAGATGGGTTTCTTTATAACATTCCCACTCTAAGGATGAATCCCATCACTCAAAGAGAATAACATCAATCTATATTACCATTATATCATTATGGACTCACCAGCCTTATAAGAAAATCCATATCAAAATTACTATAGTAAGAGAGAATAATGTCGGTATCACTTACTAGTCACCCTAGGATAGTCCTATCACGCTAAACCGACTAATAATTCAACCTAGGGTATACCCACACAAGTTATCTCATGATAGTGGGGGAGGAACACTCACCACGTTGTCTAATCCACTGTCCTAAGGCTATAAGGAATATCAATATCTATATGATCCATACTTGGGAAAATCATTCCAATATAGAAAATCATTCCAATCAACCACTCTCTCCCATATGGGGAGGACTAAGGGAACCTCCCACAAGGGCCCCTATATTAATTTATTTCACTTATACCCATTGAGAAATATTTTGACACATAACATAATTTTATAATAAAGTCCTTGAACATCGACAACTAAGAAATTAAGCCAGATTTTAAGGGCTCACAGTGGCCCATGAAACTTTTTTCAGTTTATGTATATTTAAAAAACAATTTATTTTATGTTAAGATCGACCTGACCCATGTGGTGAGACTAAATATAAAATGTAGCATAAAAATCATATAGCTAGTGATATGTTCAAGGGAACACATACCTCATTCATGGCATTATTCAATTTGTACATACTTGGACGTCTTATCCCAATATCATCCATCCTGACCTCCCATCACCCATCAACATAGATCCCTAATCATGTCAAGGTCATTTAACAATTCATAAAATAATTTATAGCATTTCCAAAATCTGTTTCATAGTTAACTTCATAATTAAAATCTAGGGAATGTTCTAGGAATCAGTCACTAGGTGATCTCACAAGGTTACCATCCTTGAGAAAAGTGGTGTGCACCACCCCTGAAATCCATATTGACCATTAATACAAAAAAGTCTGAAATTTTTATCTCAATAAAACATTTATTTTTTCTTCCAAAATGCTATAAATCCTTAAATAGTTAGATTAGAGATGGACCTTAGTAAAACTATACAAAACCTAGTGTGATCCACTTTCCATAATCTATTTTAGATACGCTGAGAAAAATCCCCTTGATATATATATGATTCCACCATGCTCTATTGGAATACCCATGAACTAGTTGATTTATAATAATCATTAATAATAATGAGGAAAAGAAGTAGAGAAAAAATCTATATGGATTTTTATATTTACCTATAGGTATCACCAAGATCAAAAAACACTTCAATCCATTCAGAAATGTTAAATATATCTCATTTAGAAGTAGATAAGAACAACATCTCTATTTGGATGAGCTCCATATATACCAATCATTGAAATACATAATTACTCCATTAATAAGTATTTTAATATTTTATTAATATTATTAAAGTTCTAGAAAAACTATTCATTTTTTAAAATTGATAAAGTCTAGAACCCCTACCAAAAACATTATGTATCTCCTTAAGAAGATCTATACCTATTATACATATATTATCTTAAATATGGATATATTTTCCAAAAATCTGATTCCCCCCTTATATGTAAGATATATGTTCATAAGTAATGCTTATACTCAATTTTTAATGTTTTATGCTTCAACAGAACTCATATATAAGGTTTTTAAGTCATACATAAGGTTTATTTCTTTGAAAAACTATGTATGTTTGATGTTGACCATCCATGTAAAGTTTCTCCTTTATAAAAACCATCATAAATAATAGAAAAGTCCAATCATAATATATTATCAATAATTATTGTTTTCCCCTTATGGAAAAATCCATGCATATCATATTTCATCCCATGTGTAACTTATTACACATACATAATATATTTTACTTCAAGAAAATTCAATATGTAAATTATTTTTAGAGTAAATATTCATAAATAATATAAATTCATATATAACATAATTCCCATGGACAAAATTTCCATATATAACATCTTTATTCAATATTTAATATAAATGTCCTAAGCATAAGGTTTTTTTTCTTGGAAAGAAACCTCATAATTAACATATTTGTTTTATACTTGATATATTTTTCTTACTTATGATATTTTCCTTGTATAATTTTCAATATATAATATATTTTAATCTAGGCATAATATAATCCATCATAAGAAATATATTTTCCTTAATGAAAATTTGATATATAAAATATTTCACTTAATAAAAATGTGATGAGTAATATATTTTAAATACGTATGATATTTTCTTTAGACAAAATATCCATACCAAAAATATTTCGCAACACATATGGTTTTTCCCTTAACTGAAAAAGAATGTGTAATATTTTTTTCTTATGTAAGGTTTTTACCCTTGGGAAAACCTTATATAATATTAAAATTCAATACATAATATAATTTTATTTCTTATGTAACATAATTCCCTTTTAACATATTTTTAATTAATATAAAATTTTCATATATAAGATAATTTTATAATGAAATTTCAATACATAAGACAATTCTTTTCATACATAATATAATTTCCATATGTAATATTTTCACTTAGATGAAAAACCATAAATAATATATTTCTTCATGTTTAACATACTTTTCCTCATATGTAACTTACATTTTTACTTTCCTGGAGATTCATAAGGTTTTATGCTTAGGAAAAATTCAAAAAACAACCAAAACTCAATAATACAAAAAATCACTTAAAACTCTCTCTCAATCGGTTGGAGCACTAAGTGAACCCCTATAAACCCATCATATGATGAAAATAGACTAAAAACATCTAAAATGAATCCAATTCCCTATATTCAATTTTATATTGATTTCAACACTCCAAATACCTATAGCATGTCCTAGTTTCCTTTTTCACATATTCATACCATTACACTGCCCACCTCCCAAATTTTCTCAAGAACCTAAGGCATCACCAAGACTTCAAATATATCTAGAAAGATCTCCCAAATTGATTCCAACTCTCTATATTCTAATATGATTCCCAATTCTAAAAATATCCCCCTATTTGAGACCAAAAATTATAAATTTCAAATTTCCCATAATTTTACTGATTCGTACAGACATGGTTCTTTACAACCTCCCCACCATAATGCTTCTCATCCAGGAGAAGTCTCCTCATGCATACTTTTTAAACCATATTGGTCAATAATACCTGATTTAGGAACTAAATCTCATATCCTCCATTAGTTATATTTATGAAAATATCACACCCAAACCAACCCCACTACTAAAAATACCACTATCCCACAGATCATGGAATTGATTATTTATAATAATTACACAATTATTCACCGCTCCTAATTAAATTTGTAAATTATCAATTTACTGACATCACAAATCATTAGTTGATTTTACTGGTCTAAACTAGACCTTCAAGCACCTGGTTTCATTCCTGCACATCTCCTAAGAATCATCCCGCACCTAGAGGCTATCAATTATCAAATTTACTAACCCAAATCAATTTCCATCTACTAATACTCCAAAATAATTATTTTATATCCACCACACACAACCTATCGAATTGATTCCAAGTTCTATTTCAATACCACGATAATCAACCAGTTGGATCCACTAGCACATCATTCCCTAATTCTACAATAAAACACCCAAGCACAATATATAATAGGGTTCACCATCACACTTGTGTCTTTCTTCCTAATCTATTCTCATCCCATACATAGAAATACATATCAAGGAATAATATCAAATTGACTATACCATATTACTTTGATCCATTATTAAGGTTTCCTCTTACCATAGAGGAAAAACCTCTCATTTTTATCAAATACCTGGGTGACCATGCCTAAACAAAACTATCTCAAAAAAAACCCTCTCTAGGATCCATTTCAAGTGAAACCAACATAGGAAATTATCTCATGGAACCCTTGTGCCACTATTAAAGCCTTTTTTTATAATAGTGCTCAATAATCCTCATCTTCGTGCCAAAGATACCCAAACAGGTATACACCCCATTCCTACGATATCATATCATCAAAATTGGGCCATCTTGGGTCATATAGCATCAATCTTAGGCTCTATATCCTAATTACCCAACTGATCATTTTTCTCTTGAATACCAGGCCCATCACAACAAAATCATTATTAATATTTTCAAATTCATAATACATAAGGAATCTTAATGCACATATCACATACTTTTAAGTACATCCTATACATAAATCTAATAAATTGAAGAATATATTCATTTTTCCCATCACGAAAGCACTCACAGGCCTGGGTTAACACCTCTCTAAGTTACCCTCACATATATACCCAAAATTTTCATATATAAATATTGCATAATTTTAAATGAATATTAAATACATTTCCCAAATAAATTCCTAAGTACATAAATACATAGTTTCTTTAGATTCTAGATATACAATCTTATTATTTCATGAAATATATTCAACATCTCCTATAATCATCCCCTAATTTAGTACTATTTATAGACATACCTTACATAAAACCTATATTCATAATCAAGGGAAAGAAAACATAATAAATAGTGAGATTATATTATCAATAAGGGTAAACATGGTAGTTATAAATCAATGATCATATGAAATCATAAGATAAGTATAAGGGTAGATATCATGACCATAACTTACAAAGTTCATACCTAATATGTCGAAGAACATAAACATGTGTCATCGCACTAATATTTATCATTTCAAAATGCATAAATCATAAGAGTGAGAAATCTTCATAAATAAATCGTGAAACATAAATCTATTTTATAAAATTGTGGCACCATCATAAGTATAGAAACCATTTCATATGTCAAGGTTAACTATCAAGACCATAAAATCATAATGGATTAGGCATCAACACATGTTTCCCAGAGAGGATCAAGAACGTCGAATGGTTTCCCATAGTGGGTCAATCACATTGACTTTTTTCTCATAGTGGTCAATCACATTGACTTGTTTACCATAACAGATCAAGCAGGTAGGCTTGTTTCAATTAGAAGATCAAGTACATCAATTTATTTACCATTATTATCTCATGAGATATAATAATTTACCCAATGAATTGGAGGGATATATAATTCTGGTCCCCCATATCACATAATGAAAACCATACATATGTGTTTCACAAGATCATAAAATATTCACCATATCATCATATCATAACTCATACAAAAGAATGGGTTTCATAAAATTTACGTAAATTAATCATATCAAAACCCATAGAAAATAAATGGGATTTATAAACACCTCATCATCATAAAATATAAAAATAAATAATAACCATGGAATCATTGGATAATATTACCATTAAAATTTAATTAAAATTAAATTATGTTATCATATATGAAATTTTATTTAAAATAACCATTGTAATATTTCCTTTGTAAAATACCTTTTTCACTTTTCAAATCACTTATTTAAAATATAAAAAAAATTCCTAAATATTAAAGAAACAATTTTTTTAAATAACCTTGAAAATTTGTAAATTAGGATTCAAATCATTGATTATTAATGATGAAATGAAATTATTTTCTTGTCATATAAGTTAAAAGAAAAAATTTCTTTCACACTTTTATATAAAGTCAAAAAGTACCTCATTCAGAAAAAGACAATAGGATTCCTTTTAAACATTTTTTTAAAAATTTGACCCATGGGTATAAATTAATTTAAAAAATCATAGAAAACTTTTAAAAACATTCTTAAAAATATTTTTATAAAACATGGATATGGAAGAAAAGGGATTTTCGACTGAATAGAGAAATAAAGTGAGGTTTCCTTAAAAACATTCTTTCACTCTATTGGGCACTAAAAATGAGTAAAATGAAATGAAAATATGTATTATTAAAATTAAATTATATTATAAGAACAATTAAATTAATTTATCTTATAAGGATCATATAATTTCTTCAATTTAAATTCAAGCATAAACAATCCTGATTAAAAATGGGATCGAAACCTAAATCTCTTACCACTTTGTTAACTTTTGAATTGTAAGCCCCATGAAAGAATAAATTTAAATTAAATTTAAAATATCATGAAATTAAATAAATTCATGATATAACATGTAAAAGGGGATGTATATACATCTCATAAAATAATTTAGGTTCAAAACATAACTTATGTCCCAAAGAATGAAATTTTGGGCAAAAATCCTTTAACTCAAGTCCGAACTTCTTTGTACATGTATAAAAATACTATATAATAAATATATATTTATTATAAATATATTATAGAGAAATAAATATATTTATAATACCATATATTATTTACTTATAACCATTTATCATCCATTTATTAATAATTATTTATTAAAATCATTGTTTTGGGTGTTAACTTCTTTGTTTTACTTATATGTTTAGGTTCTGTAGTTCTATTCCTTGAACTTTGATAATAGATATATCATCCCTATAATTTTAATAATGATATAAATATAATTTACATTCATTATATACATATTTATATTCATACATAAAAGTATATATACAAAAATTAATTACATTGTTCATGGAGATGGTAGGTCTTACGTATGCATGAATGTTGTTTCCATTTCTTTCAAAGGATGAAAAAAAGATAAATAATAATTATACATTAAAATAATTTTAACATCATATATATCATATATATTCATTAAATCTACTATTATTACCATATATTACAATATAAATTTAAAAACATATCACATCGCTTCGTGGAGGCAGTAGTCCACGTGTACCTGTAACACCCCAGGTAAATAAAGAATATGACATTTTCATATTTATCCATAATTGTGAATAAAATATTAATATGACTTTAAAGGGGATTCTATGCTCGATGGCGTACCCAACACGCAACAACGAGTTTCTTGGGAATCTTACGTTGCACTCTAATAATAAAATAATATTATTTTAAATAGTAGTTAACATGTAGCCGTTGTAATGGCGGGAATGGATATAAATAACTAAAATATGATTATATATGTTATTAAATGTTTTCACATTTATCCAATAAAGGATAGAGGCTTAAAATACGGAGAGAATTCAATTTTAGGCGTATATGCCCTAGTTTTCACTAAAGGTACACTTATCACCTTTTGATGTTGAACCATCATTAAATATAGTTTTTTTCACTCTTAAAAATTCTTTTGGACCAAATAAAACTCTTATTAAGAATCGGGACATCAAAATTTACTTTGTGTAAATTTTTGGTATCTTTCCGATAAAGTTCATTTTTTTAATGAATAGTTGTAAAATGTAGTATTTTAATTCAAAACCTCTTTTTAATCTAATTTATTTATATGATTAGATTATATTTTGAATTGGTTTTAAAGTTAAATTAGAATATATTTTTACCATTAAATCCAATAGTGGTCGTTGGAATTAATTTCACTTTGAAAACAGACTTAAACCAGTCTCAATCTTTTGATACTTATTGTTTCATAAAAACACGCTATTTGCTCTGACAGCGGGAATTAATTATTAAAATAATTAATGTGACTTATATGTTTTGAATTTTGTAAAATAGACTTCATTTTTGAATTCAGAATATCAAATATAGCTTAGGGTGAATTTTTGGGTTTTTTCTGAAAAACATCAATTTTTTATGAATAGTGAAACCACTAAGTGGTACTTATAAAAAACTGATTTTTCCATTTAAATGAAATTTTGCCATATTTGTGTTTTTAATTTCAAAAATCCGACATACATGGTTGTCATTAAGAAGTAAAATGTGGTTCAATGGGATAAAAATAATTTTTTGGTGAATAGTAACTTATTAAGTTTTTAATCGCGATTAGTGATAATTAGTGTAGTTTAAGGTAAAAATAATGCTTTAATAAAATGAGATGAGCTTAACACATGTCCTACCCTCATTGGTTGTGTCATGGCCGACCAATACAGGCCATGGGTCAAATTGGGGACCCCATGGAGCCACTTTGTTTGGGAAATGACATAAATAACTTTTTATTTAATGTAAAAGCAAAAATGACACAAACATGATATGTTTTACTAAAACAATTTTTAAATGGGGTTATACAAGTCATATTTTTTATTATAAATAGTCATTGGAAATATAAAAATATTTCCTACATCATAGTATTTGTTTTATAATTTTTAGACATTAAATAAATTAAATTATTTATGACATAATAATGATGCAGCGATGACATCATTATTTAACGATTTAAATAAAATGGAAAGATAATGTAAAATCTATAAACTACACATGTCCAAAACTTATTTTATGGGTGTATTTCGAACCCTTAACACCTTATCCACTAATTATATCAATGTGTGACCTTTTGAAACCGAAACACATTTTCAAATAAAGTAATATTTCTTACTTTCCAAAAGTGCCCCTCCTCTCCTCTTATAAAAGGCCCCCACCTCTACCTCTTTTCCCACACTCCTAAAGCCTTTGGCTCGGCCATCCCCTGCCCATTTACTCTCTCCACATCCCTCTCCTCATCCTAGAGGATTCCCTTTGGGCAGAATCCTTTCAAAGGAAGCCTTTAGGCTCAAATTAAAAGGAGTTACACTTTTAAAGGTAATTCATTCTCTCATGTTCATTTGTTTTATTTTGCTTCTCCAACCCACTAAACTCTTTTTATTTACTTATTTTGTAACAACACCAGTATATTAAATATACTAGGATGTTTTTATAAGATTTATTCGAGCTACACTCTCACACAACTACATCAAATGGTTAAAGAACATACGGTTTCCGTGGATGGCGAAATTCTGTCTCCCGAAACGATGATTGTTCAATACTCATTTAACACCTTCAAAGGTGGCCATTATGATGTCACTATTTTTATATATGATATATAATATGTTTATGTTTTACTTATGCTTCTGTATTTTTCATTTGTGTCTTACCTTTATGGCTTCCATTATGGGTATACGCGATATCTTCATTTTAGGAAGTGCGGACTACCGCCCCCTCAAAGTGATTTGATTCGTTAAATACCATATGTGGGACGTATAAAGGATGGAACTATGATATTATATATGATATTATACTGGAATTATAATATACCTTTATATCATTATTATTCCATTCTATAAAATACGAAATAGAAATGAAAGTAGCATTCATGCGTACGTACGGCTTACCGTCTCCATGAACGGTGCATTTCATTTCTTACCTCTAAATGATTGTGTAATGTTATAAATGCATGAATGTACTGGATATATATGACATATATGATATCTACATCATGAATAAAATTCTGGATATAATAAACATTTGGCCACACGAACAACATGTAATTGTAAGAAGTCCACTTTCGACTTAAGACCCAAATATCGGCAAAACAAATATTATTAACTTAAATGATTACATAATGTTTATGACATGGTAATAAGTGATATAAAAGGAATAATGAACTTTAAAAATTTTCTTAAGGAAGTAAAAATTAACTCAAGTTTATTATTCAGGAGATTAAAGAACGATCGAGTCAAGTCGGACCCGAGGTAAGGGATCCTACTCCTCTCTTTCTTTTTAAGTACACACTTTTATGTCATTCCTTTTAAAGCTCATCTTTCTTGTTATTGGGATGATATTTTATATTAAATTTACTGTAATTTTTATGTTCATGTGATGAGAGACCCTATTCTCTCTCATCAATCCATTTTTGAAGTTTTGAGTGGCGTCGTTAGGCTGCCGAACTTTCGTAAGAGATCTGACCTCTCTCTTTCTTTTTAAGTACTCTCCTTTATGTCACTTCTTTTAAGCTCCTCTTTGTAATGTTGGGAGATGTTCTTTTATATTCCTATTGCTTTAAATTTTATTTTAATGTGATGAGATACCCTATTTGATCTCATCAATCCATATTCGGAAGTTTTATGTGGCGTCGTTAGGCTGCTGAGTTTTCATAAGAGATTTTTCATCTCACTTTTATTCCCGTGAGATTTATGCTACATTTGCCACAAATTCCATTGAGTGGTGTATTTACTGTCCATTATTCTACTCTTTGTGTAATATACTTTCGTTTATGAGTATTTACATCAATGATCTATTGTCCTTCTTTCATGGGGTGTATGTTTTGAAAGATACCCAAGTCGGTAAGGGAACCGTTCACCCTCCTCCTTTTTAAAAGACTTCTTTTGTTGGGTATTTTAATTTACATATTTTTATGTTGGGATATGTTATAATATATCCTTATTGATGTAAATTTTATGTCCAAGTGATGAGATACACTTTTTATCTCTCATCAACTCATTTTGATGTGATGTCGTTACGCTGTCAAGGGAACTTTTTAACCCAATTTCGATTTCTTTGGGTTCAACATGTAGTCATTGAATATGTCATCCATTGAATATGTGTGAATGACCTTTTATTTTTTTACACTTAATATCCACTTATATTGGGTGTATTTATATTTTTCACACATATTTTTGAGATTGATTTGTCCTTAATTTAAGGATACCTTCTTTATAAGGGATTTCATCGCATTTGACATTTCTATTGAGGGTTCATTGTTGTTATGCATCAATTCACTCTTATATGGTGTATATACTGTCCTTTGGAGTATTATATCATGAATCCATTTATTCTCATGATATTATAAACTTCTGACTAAATGTTATTCCTCAATTATTGTATTCAAGTGTCTCTAATTTTGGTAAAACCCCTTTAACAAAAATATCGTTTTAAATGTTTTAATCCTTTGTTCTTATTAATATCCATGTTTTCAAAATGGTTTTAAGGATTTATTTATATAGACATTAATGGTTTAAAATTTTAAGCTTCAAGGTGGTATGGGACACTTTGATTCAAAAATCTCTTTATTAAATGTTTTAAATGGTTTTGGAAATGGTTTCTTTTTGAATGGATTCATTATTTCAATATACTAAAATGTTATATTGTGATTGAAATGTGGAAATGTTATGTTTCCTTTATGCATGTTTTATGTGATACATTTATATTATGGTTCTTGGGCATTGTTATGAAAATGGGTGGTTCCGTGATAAACTAAGGGCGGGTGAGCCCGATATAGCTCTCCAATGCATTGGGTAACGCGAAGGAGTGAAACGTTAAGGTTTCTCTGAAGAGATTTAGGGAATATACTGTGATGGGTATTCCAACCGTAACCAAGAGGGTTACTCCCTACGTAAGAATGTTATAAATTCCTCAAGTTACCTTTATGTCTTATGTTTTCTATGATTTATTCATGATTTGATATGCCTATGTTTTATGGGTAAAGTGTGATTTCATTCTAATGTATATATGAACTCATGTTTCCTTTCCATATTTTTATAACTCTTACTGAGCTTTTTATGCTCATCCCAAGTTTTTGAAATGTTTTTCACAGGTCAAGGGAAAGGTACATGATGTGATGATAGTGTCAAGGATGTGTCAAGAATGAATCTGTGTTATATTTTAAATATGTTCCCGTTGATGGGAAGAATGAATACTGTCTTTTATGTAACCACTTTATTTAAATGTGGAATGTAATGCAAGTTTCATGATCTAATTATCTAAAACTCTAAACCTGAAAAGATCCTCAATGTGTAATATTGTAATAACTCAAGATTAAGTAATTTTTAAGGCTGGGGCCTTATAGTTGGTATCAAAGGTCGGTTTAGATAACTTTAGAGGTTAGGGTATTCTTTAAGCATAAGTGACATTACCATAATGGTTAGGATTTCAGAAAGAGTCCTAGTTTTAGGTAAAGTGAATGAGTAAGTATATCTTAGTGTTTACCTTCCTCATTAGTACATGATGGTTTTGTTGATATACTCACACTGACGTTTTTGGTTTTAGTAAATGGCTGGATCTAGCAGGCACCAAAGTGACAATGGGTTTGAAGGAAACTGTGGTGGTTCTCTGATTAAGATACTGGATGAGATGGGGGATTCAATGAGGAATCTCATATTTGTTCTAAACCAACTATCAAGGAGTCATGATCAACCACTTCAACCTTGGTGAGTTCTCTAATGCATCATGTACGAGATGGCCAACTCGATGTGGAAATTCAGGTAATAATTATTAAGGTAACCATTAGGGTTTATATGATCCTTACTTTTTAGGTAATTATGGGTTACTCTATGATATGATGGAAAATGAAAGGAATGAGATAAAGTTGAGGTTAAAATATGTTATGATCATTTTTGAAGATTTTATCTCATTTTGTGGGATGTTTTAAGAATTATATAGTTTTGGAAAAAGGAAAACATGCAGACCGTGTGACAACCCATCGCGTCGGACAATGCTGCGGGAATCGAACCCACAACCAAAGTGCGACTGGTATTTATCGCCTACCACTAGACTACGTGAAGTCCCTGGTTAGTTTGACTGATTCTTTCTAGTTATATGATTTTATCAATTAAGAGTAAGTTGATTTTGGGTTATTTATGAAAATGATTAACCTATCATGGAGGATATGTGATTAGGTTAATTACTTTTCAATACGAGACTTTAGGAGAAACATATGTTGTTTGGAGATAAATGTTACGATTTAACTTGGAAGACTATGTGACTAAATCCTTCAAATATTTGGGTTTCAATCTTATATTGGTTTACTTTGAAGAATTTTATGGACAAATTGTTTATCGGATGCTCCTCGTTGAACTTTGGGTTTTGTTGGACAAATTTTGGAGATTAAGCATGGATTTTCTTTTTAATGGGTTATCCTTTTCTGGATTATCTGACCTTATACTAACCTTTTTGGTTTTGGTTTTGGTTAAAGCCTAAAGACATGGGATGTATATAGTTCTCTTTTGGGGATTAGGTGATTCTCTAGAAGTTGATTATAGTACTCTTAATGCGAACAAGTCTCCCTAAATACTCGTCTTTTGGAAACAAATATGGGTTTGATTAAGGAATCTAGTAAAAGTTGAAAGTCAACATGATAAGTGATTATGTTTCCTTATGAATAAATTCCTCAATAAAAAGTAACTTAAAACAAAAATGTTGTCTATTAACTTTTCCTACTGGGGAATAAATACCGTTTAACCCATCACAAGTTTGTGATTTTCTTGTGGTTAACTTTCTCCTAAACATGTTTTCTATCACTCTCCATCAGAACATGACCCTTTGTTTTTTTCCTCCATGTCCATATTTTCATACTTGGAATCCTAGTATGGGTTAACTCGGGTGACCTCTGTTCTTATTTTTCTTCATTTTAAAGTGATTGTTTTACCGAATCTCGTTCCGATGTGGGACTTTCAAGGATGTTTCCAAGCTCAATTTTGAAAATTGCGAGGACAAAATTCCCAAAAGGGGGAAGGATGTAACACCCCAGGTAAATAAAGAATATGACATTTTCATATTTATCCATAATTTTGAATAAAATATTAATATGACTTTAAAGGGGATTCTATGCTCGATGGCGTACCCAACACGCAACAACGAGTTTCTTGGGAATCTTACGTTGCACTCTAATAATAAAATAATATTATTTTAAATAGTAGTTAACATGTAGTCGTTATAATGGCGGGAATAGATATAAATAACTATAATATGATTATATATGTTTTTAAATGTTTTTACATTTATCCAATAAAGGATAGAGGCTTAAAATACGGAGAGAATTCAATTTTAGGCGTATATGCCCTAGTTTTCACTAAAGGTTCACTTATCACCTTTTTATGTCAAACCATCATTAAATATAGTTTTGTTCACTCTTAAACATTCTTTTGGACCAAATAAAACTCTTATTAAGAATAGGGACATCAAAATTTACTTTGTGTAAATTTTTGGTATCTTTCCGATAAAGTTCATTTTTTTAATGAATAGTGTAAAATGTGGTATTTTAATTCAAAACCTCTTTTTAATCTAATTTATTTATATGATTATATTATATTTTGAATTGGTTTTAAAGTGAAATTAGAATATATTTTTACCACTAAATCCAATAGTGGTCATTGGAATTAATTTCACTTTGAAAACAGACTTAAACCAGTGTTAATCTTTTGATACTTATTGTTTCATAAAAACACGCAATTTGCTCTGACAGCGGGAATTAATTATTAAATTAATTAATGTTACTTATATGTTTTGAATTTTGTAAAATAGGCTTCATTTTTGAATTCAGAATATCAAATATAGCTTAGGGTGAATTTTTGGGTTTTTTCTGAAAAACTTCAATTTTTGATGAATAGTGAAACCACTAAGTGGTACTTATAAAAAACTGATTTTTCCATTTAAATGAAATTTTGCCATATTTGTGTTTTGAATTTCAAAAATCCGACATACATGGTTGTAATTAAGAAGTAAAATGTGGTTCAATGGGATAAAAATAATTTTTTGGTGAATAGTAACTTATTAAGTTTTTAATCCCGATTAGTGGTAATTAGTGTAGTTTAAGGTAAAAATAATGCTTTAATAAAATGAGATGAGCTTTAAACATGTCCTACCCTCATTGGTTGTGTCATGTCTGACCAAGACAAGCCATGGGTCAACTTGGGGACCCCATGGAGCCACTTTGTTTGGGAAATGACATAAATAACTTTTTATTTAATGTAAAAGCAAAAATGACACAAACATGATATGTTTTACTAAAACAATTTTTAAATAGGGTTATACAAGTAAGATTTTGGATTATAAATAGTCATTGTAAAGATAAAAATATTTCCTACATCATAGTATTTGTTTTATAATTTTTATACATTAAATAAATTAAATTATTTATGACATAATAATGATGCAGCGATGACATCATTATTTAACGATTTAAATAAAATGGAAAGATAATGTAAAATCTATAAACTACACATGTCCAAAACTTATTGGATGGGTGGATTTCGAACCCTTAACACCTTATCCACGAATTATATCAATGTGGGACCTTTTGAAACCGAAACACATTTTCAAATAAAGTAATATTTCTTACTTTCCAAAAGTTCCCCTCCTCTCCTCTTATAAAAGGCCCCCACCTCTACCTCTTTTCCCACACTCCTCAAGCCTTTGGCTCAGCCAACCCCTGCCCATTTACTATCTCCACATCCCTCTCCTTATCCTAGAGGATTCCCTTTGGGCATAATCCTTTCAAAGGAAGCCTTTAGGCTCAAATTAAAAGGAGTTACACTTTTAAAGGTAATTCATTCTCTCATGTTCATTTGTTTTATTTTGATTCTCCAACCCCCTAAACTCTTTTTATTTACTTATTTTGTAACAACACAAGTATCTTAGATATACTAGGATGTTTTTATACGATTTATTCGAGGTACACTCTCACACAACTACATCAAATGGTTAAAGAACATACGGTTTCCGTGGATGGCGAAATTCTACCTCCCGAAACGATGATTGTTCAATACTCATTTAACACCTTCAAAGGTGGCCATTATGATGTCACTATTTTTATATATGATATATAATATGTTTATGTTTTAATTATGCTTCTGTATTTTTCATTTTTGTCTTACCTTTATGGCTTCCATTATGGGTATACGCGATATCTTCATTTTAGGAAGTGCGGACTACCACCCCCTCAAAGTGATTTGATTCGTTAAATACCATATGTGGGACGTATAAAGGATGGAACTATGATATTATATATGATATTATACTGGATTTATAATATAACTTTATATCATTATTATTCCATTCTATAAAATACGAAATAGAAATGAAAGTAGCGTTCATGCGTACGTACGGCTTACCGTCTCCATGAACGATGCATTTCATTTCTTACCTATAAATGATTATGTAATGTTATAAATGCACGAATATACTGGATATATATTACATATATGATATCTACATAATGAATACAATTCTGTATATAATAAACATTTGGCCACACGAACAACATGTAATTGTAAGAAGTCCACTTTGGACTTAAGAACCAAATATCGGCAAAACAAATATTATTAACTTAAATGATTACATAATGTTTATGACATGGTAATAAGTGATATAAAAGGAATAATGAACTGTAAAAAGGTTATTAAGGAAGTAGAAATTAACTCAAGTTTATTATTCAGGAGATTAAAGAACGATCAAGTCAAGTCGGACCCGAGGTAAGGGATCCTACTCCTCTCTTTCTTTTTAAGTACACACTTTTATGTCATTCCTTTTAAATCTCATCTTTCTTGTTATTGGGATGATATTTTATATTAAATTTACTGTAATTTTTATTTTCATGTGATTAGAGACCCTATTCTCTCTCATCAATCCATTTTGTAAGTTTTGAGTGGCGCTGTTAGGCTGCCGAACTTTCGTAAGAGATCTAACCTCTCTCTTTCTTTTTAAGTACTCTCCTTTATGTCACTTATTTTAAGCACCTCTTTTTAATGTTGGGGGATGTTCTTTTATATTCCTCTTGCTGTAAATTTTATTTTAATGTGATGAGATACCCTATTTGATCTCATCAATCCATATTCGGAAGTTTTATGTGGCGCCGTTAGGCTGCCGAGTTTTCGTAAGAGATTTTTCATCTCACTTTTATTCCCGTGCGATTTATGCTACATTTTCCACTAATTCCATTGAGTGGTGTATGTACTGTCCATTATTCTACTCTTTGTGTAATATACTTTCGTTTATGATTATTTACATCAATGATCTATTGTCCTTCTTTCATGGGGTGTATGTTTTGAAAGATACCCAAGTCGGTAAGGGAACCTTTCACCCTCCTCCTTTTTAAAAGACTTCTTTTGTTGGGTCTTTTAATTTACATATTGTTTTCTTGGGATATGTTCTCATATATCCTTATTGATGTAAATTTTATGTCCAAGTGATGAGATACACTTTTTATCTCTCATCAACTCATTTTGATGTGATGCCGTTAGGCTGTCAAGGGAACTTTTTAACCCAATTTCGATTTCTTTGGGTTCAACATGTAGTCATTGAATATGTCATCCGTTGAATATGTGTGAATGAACTTTTATTGCTTTACACTTAATATCCACTTATATTGGGTGTATTTATATTTTTCACACATATTTTTGAGATTGATTTGTCCTTAATTTAAGGATACCTTCTTTATAAGGGATTTCATCACATTTGACATTTCTATTGAGGGTTCATTATTGTTATGCACCAATTCACTCTTATATGGTGTGTATACTGTCCTTTGGAGTATTATATCATGAATCCATTTATTCTCATGATATTATAAAGTTCTGACTAAATGTTATTCCTCAATTATTGTATTCAAGTGTCTCTAATTTTGGTAAAACCCCTTTAACCAAAATATCGTTTTAAATGTTTAATCATTTGTTCTTATTAATATCCATGTTTTCAAAATGGTTTTAAGGATTTATTTATATGGATATTAATGGTTTAAAATTTTAATCTTCAAGGTGGTATGGTACACTTTGATTCAAAAATCTCTTTATTAAATGTTTTAAATGGTTTTGGAAATGGTTTCTTTTTGAATGGATTCATTATTTCAATATAATAAAATGTTATATTGTGATTGAAATGTGGAAATGTTATGTTTCCTTTATGCATGTTTTATGGGATACATTTATGTTATGGTTCTTGGGCATTGTTATGAAAACGAGTGGTTCTGTGATAAAATAAGGGCGGGTGAGCCCGATATAGCTCTCCAATGCATTGGGTAACGCGAAGGAGTGAAATGTTAAGGTTTCTCCGAAGCGATTTAGGGAATATACTATGATGGGTATTCCAACCGTAACCAAGAGGGTTACTCCCTACGTAATAATGTTATGAATTCCTCAATTTACCTTTATGTCTTATGTTTTCTATGATTTATTCATGATTTGATATGCCTATGTTTTATGTGTAAAGTGTGATTTCATTCTAATGTATATATGAACTCATGTTTCCTTTCCATATTTTTTTAACTCTTACTGAGCTTTTTATGTTCATCCGAATTTTTTGAAATGTTTTTCACAGGTCAAGGGAAAGGTACATGATGTGATGATAGTGTCAAGGATGTGTCAAGAAAGAATCCGTGTTATATTTTAAATATGTTCCCGTTGATGGGAAGAATGAATACTGTCTTTTATGTAACCAATTTGTTTAAATGTGGAATGTAATGCAAGTTTCATGATCTAATTCTCTAAAACTCTAAACCTGAAAAGATCCTCAATGTGTAATCTTGTAATAACTCAAGATTAAGTAAGGTTTAAGGCTGGGGCCTTATAGTACCCACAAGCAATATCATTGGTTTCTGATGGATCAGAATGTAAGAAGGTAGAAGTGATATTATAATTAAAAAAGTATAATTATGTCATAAATATCATATATATACTTTAAATCCATCATTATATCAATCTGTGAGAGGTGGTTATGAAAAATGAATTACATCAGTTCCTGAGGGAGTAGTATGTCGTACACATGATCGACGATTTTATTTCAAATTTTATGGTATGGGAGACAGATATAGGTTATTAAATTAACATAATAAAATATAAATATATTTAAGATAATTTTTATTATTTAATCATAGTTTAAGAATATTGAAGTAGGTAGAAGAAGAAAAAAACAAAAATTTGGATTAAGAACGACACCTCTTCTTCAGAAAACCTATTTAGGTTTGCACCAAAAGCCTTCCTATGAGGTTTTAAAAAAAATAAAAAAGTTTCTAAGAAGTGTTAAATGATATAATTAAAGTACTTGTCTAGTAATTTTTTGAACCAAAATGTTTTTAAAGTGAGAATAAAAGATGGCATGAGGGTCCCTACTATAAGAGAGGGGAGGGGCACTCTGGGGATTTCATAATGTATTAAATTAATATAAATTAATCTTCATATTCATAATGGATAAAAATTAAAAAAAATAAAATACAATGATTTTGAGTCTAAATCCCATCATAGAATAAAATTGGACAAGGTTAGGAGATGGTTCACCCTTATCTTCTTGTTTTAACTCGTTCTAACCCTTTTTGACAATTACCATAGTATTAAAGTTCTTACTCTTCAGTGGTCAAGAAAATAACAATAAAAGGAAAAATGGACCATGTTTAGTATTATCAACAATTTATCATTAACTTGGATGAATATAATATTTTAGGAATTTTAAATCATTTAGTAAAATATTACTTTTTATAAAATATCAATAATATCAATTTTGACACAATTTATTTAATTTGAATTTAAAAAATCAAGAAAAATATAGAATTAAAATATATATCTTTCGAAATTTACTAAAATTTTATATTTATCTTAAAAATTCATGGAACAAAATAATTTATTCAAGTTATATTACTATGTCGGAATTGCAGAAGAATTTAAGGAAATTATTTTATCACAAAACAATTAGAAATAAATTACCATGTTAAATAAAAATTATTTATCTTTAAAATAACCATTTATAACTAAAAATAAATTCTTTTTATTCCTATGTCAAAATTTTAATGATAATAAAACAAAACAAATGACACTTTTGTCTTTTATTTACATAAAGTATTATAAAGTTCAGAATCATGTCTTTATAAAAATAAAAGGTCATATATTAGAATATTTGATGATTATGGATAAAATATACCCATATGATAAAATTAAGGCAACTATTAGGGTTTCTTTTTAGTCCTTATCAAATTATAATGACACTTAATTAACCTATTTTACATTTAACGTGGTAACAAAAACTTTCTATGATTGTTATTCACAATGACTGAAGATAAAACAGTTATAATTTAAAAATATTAACCTCATAATTTTAAATATGTAATCCATTTTTCAATATTCAAAACAAATAATTTTTAGAATTTAATTTAAAATTAAACAAGTAAAACATAAAGAAAATTCATTTTTCAGAAAAATGATTATTTAAGTATAAAAATATTTTTATGACAAAATAAAGTATAAAACTAATTAAGAAGACTATAATTAGATTATATTTAATTAAAATTAAATTTTTAACTTTTAAAACTAATATAAAATAGAATATTACTTTTTAAACACATTAAAACAAAATACATTTTACGATAAAAATTAATATTCTTCATTATTCATTACAAAATCAAACCATTCATAAAAATCTTAAAACTTCACTATAAACTAATTTTGAAATTCTTATTTAAAAAATTACATCACTTTTAAAAATAAAAATTCTAAAAGTTTTATAAATCCATTATATTATCCACTCTTAAAAAGTAATAAAATTAATTTTTTAGGAAAATGTATTTCTGAAGCAAAAAATAAATTTTCTAAAAAATGAGTGATTATTTACAAAGAATTTATCAATAAATATGTATTTAGGTGATAATTTATATATATTTAAGAAATTATTTAATATTATTCATACCATCAAATTTAATATCTAGGTTATAATGGTCATATTAAAATATTTCATGGTTTATTTTGTCTTGGTGTTGCGTGTCATATACACGATCAACCATAGTTTTCTTTTTATAAAAAAATATCACGATGTAACATTCACCCCACTTTAATAAATTATAATCTCATAATTATAACTTGATCATAGAAATCAAGGTTTTAAATTTTGAAAATAACTTTCTTGGAATACAATATCGTAGAAAGGGTTATTAAAAACTTCTTCTTGATAAAGGGAAAAGTAAATAAGAAGGTCATCACATAACTAGGTTCCAATTAAATGTAAGTGGTTTCTGCTAGACATCCTAGGATAATGTATTACAAGTATAGTATGCATCTCTATGAGAATATCAACTAGGGAATTAGAAAATATAGTGGTCATGGAGAAGGATCGGTTACTCAGATAAGTAACTGAATATTCTAGTTGAGTTTTAAGCTCCTAAAGCTATGTTGGTGTCATTAGGATTTGTTTTTTTATTACTTCACATGGCTTCCACCTAATAGGTATTTTGATATTACAGTTGATATCATGCCTGGATCTGAAACAGTATTTATTCCCCCTGTATAATGACACCAACATAGCTTTAGGAGCTTAAAACTCAACTAGAATAATTGATTAAGGGATTTATTCATATGAGTATGTTGAATTGGGTTTCTATGGTTTTGTTTTATAATAAGTCTGAAGGTATTTTTTGTTTTTGTGTTGATTACCGGAAGTTAAACCGGATGATATTGAAGAATGGGTATCCTCTTCCGCATGTCAATGGTCTCTTTGACCAGGGGATAGGATCTTGTGTTTTCTCCAAGATTAACTAGAGATCTAGGTATCATAAATTGATATTTAGACCTTATGATATACCATAGACTATTTTTAGATTCAGTTATGTCCTATATGAGTTCTTCGTGATGCTATTTTGGTTGAAAAATACTCTGACTCTGTTTATGGTTTTGATGAATCGAATCTTTCACCCATACCTAGACCAGTTTTTGGTTGTTTCATAGATGAAATCTTGGTGTACTCCAAGACTCATGATGGTCATGGACAATATCTTGACATTGTCCTCAGTGCACTGATAGATCATAAGTTATATGTGAAACTATCTAAGTATAAATTATGGATCAGCAAGGTACATTTCTTGTTTCACATTATCTCGGAGGAATGTGTGTTACTGGATCCTAGGAAGGTGTAAATAGTGGTTTCTTGGGAGTATCTAAAGAAAAGTTTTTATATATATGAATATTTATGGGATTGGAGGGTTATTATAAGAGGTTCATTTAAGACTTTTTCTATTTAAAAACACGACTTTTGATCTTGACCAATAATGGGATCAAGTTTCAATGTTCTAGATATTTTTAGAATTATTTCAAAGAATTGAAGTATAATTTTAATTCCTCATTGATTTTGATCCTACCCAATTTGGGTGAGGAGTATACTATGTTTTGTGATGTGTTTGGAATCAGACTTAGAGTAGTTTTGATGAAATTAGATTGGTTTTTGGCATATATTTCATGGTACTTTAGGCCACATGAATGGAATTACCCTATGCATGATCTTTAGTTAGCTACTATGGTTTACTCCTTGAAGTGTTAGTGGAATTATCTACTTGGAAAAAAAATTCTATGTATAAAAACCAAAAAAATATTAAATTATATATTTTCACAATGATATTTCAATCTCTGAAAGTGTAGATGGGTTGATCATATTCAGTATTTTTACGTTGAGATAGCATATGTACCCAAGAAGGGAAATAGTGTTGTTTACACTTTGAGAAAGAAAACACAGACTTAGGCAGATCAAGAGTATATTTCTGAGTGTAAGATGATGACTTTGTTGGCTGAGATTCATATTGAGGTTCAGGAGGTCCAGGAGTAGATAACATTATACCCTAATCTATTGAGTCTACACTTTTGAGCTAGATCAGAGAGAGGCAATAAGAGTATCCAGAGATTTTTTCCTATAGGGAAATCCTTGAAGGTGGGGAGTCACCTTCCAGTTGGGGTATATATGAGGATGAGATCATCTATGCCCAGAACTATGTTGTTGTGCCTATGTGTATGTGTGAGGAACTAATGCGTGATTTTCATGCCTTGAAGTGGGTGGCTCATCCTGGTTCAAAAAAAATGTATCATGACCTACATCGATAGTATTGGTGGTTGGGAATGAAAATGGATATTGGAGGTTTCATAACACAATGCTACACCATCCAGTAGGTGATAGTCAAGAATCAATGACCTGGTGGTTTACAATAGTCTTTTCCCATTCTCGAATGGATGTAAGATGATGTCACTATGGAATTAGTTTTAAGTATTCCAAGTATTCCTTGGAAGAATGATGTTATATGGGTGATTCTGGACCGATTGACGAAGGAATATTATTTCTTTTTTATCTGGGATACATTCACTGTAGATCAGTTGGGGGAAATGTACCTTCACGATATAGTCCATTTTCATGGGTTAACTTAGAGTATTGTTTCAGATCATGATCTATGCTTTACTTCATGCTTCTAGTAAGGCTTACATAAATCATTAGGTACCCAAGTATTTTTGAGTATGACTTTCCACCAACAAATAGACAGGAAATTGAAATGTACTATTCAGGTATTGGAGGATATTCTATGGGTGTGCATCCTAGAAATTAGTGGGTCTTGTGAGAAGCACTTAGTGCTTGTTGAGTTTTCCTATAAAAATAGTTATCAGGTGAGTATTCATATGGAACCATATAAGGAACCTTATAGTAGGCCATGTATATCTCCTCTTTGTTGGATGGTGGCAGGTGTGTTAGAGTTTTTGGGACCGATTCTCATGTAGGAGACATCACAGTAGGTTCAGCTAATTCAAAAACACGTGTCTACAGCTTAGAGTAGGAAGAATTAATATGTTGATTGATATTGATGATCCATTGAGTTTATAGTGGGTGACTTTGTGTTCCTTAGAATGTCTCCAAGATTGGGTCATTGTAGGATATAGAGGTAGGTTAAGTTGGTACCCAGGTTTGTTGGAACTTTTTAGATTTTAGAGAGGACCATACTAGTGGAATATTGATTGGATCTTTCACAAATGTATAGGTCCATACACAATTTTTTCATGTGTCGCGTATTTGGAAGTGTCTCCACGAACCTTCTAATGTGATCAGTGTTGATGATGTTGATCTTGAGGCTAATTCTTCCACTAAGGAAGGTCTCATTTTTGTTAAGAATCGCGGTGAGAAAGTGTTACTGAGAAAGACAGTGTCGATATCCCAAGTGTTGTGGTAGCATGGATATGATAAAGAGGAAACATGGGAGAGGGAATAAAAAATGTGGGCACAGTGGCCAGATCTTTTTACATTGGAATATTAGTGATTCATGGAGTAAAGCTCGAGAATGAGAAGTTATAAGGTGGGGAGATTGTAAGATCCTGAACCTTCTATAGATTCATTGTACTCGTTATGAGGTACCGTTTTACCATTGTTTTGGTTATACCATAGTTTGGTTTTGTTTTTAGGTTTTTTCAAGTGAAATTGGATAAATTTTTAAGCCCATGGTTTTCTACATAGTTGGTGCATGGTTAGGGAAAACCATGCAATTTTCCCTAGGAAATCGTGCACCCTTTTTTGATTCACAAGAGGTGGTGTGCGGTTGTTGCATGGTTTGGTCAAATAGTGTCGCATCTCTCCCCAAATTGTGAACCCTAAAACAAAGGGTATTTTCCTAGTGGGTTCATATTTTGTCAAATTGTGCACCACTTAGGAGAAACCATGCACCGCATGAGGGGGGGTATATATGGTTAAGGCACACGATTTTGAAAATCATGCCCCTCTTCCCAGGAAATCAGGCATGCAGGTTTTTAACCCCAAAAATATTTTATTAAAATTCACCAACCCTGGGTTTTTACTCCAAATCAACCTTAATCAATCTAGTATGATCTCATTCATTTTTTTAAGCTTCTGAGAGGATTCCAAGGCTCCTCAAACCCCTTCTTGTAGAATAATTCGACCTCTCTTTTAGTATGTAATATCTTCTCATTGGTTTTCTCTCTCTTTCTTGTATCTATTTTTTGATGAAGAGGGATGATTTTTACTCCATTGTCAATGGTTTATATCTATATTTTAATGGATATTGTTCCATTGGATCTAGGACTTAGGTATTGTTCCTACATCTTCCATTTCATTTTGATTTTGATTGTTCTATTTAAAATTAGGGTTTTGGTTTGGTGAACATTCATCAACGACCTTGAGGTAGGTGTTATATTTTTCAATTCCCATAGTCTTGATTATAATTTCATGTATTTAATTGTGAAATTGAAATTTACATCTTGGTAAATTGCATTATAAATGGAATTAATTAATTTACTTCCTATGTTATTCTAAAACCCTTCTCAAGTCCCATTGTACCCGTTGATTATTTTTAGACCATACTTGATGGAAACCCATGGGGTTTTTTGATATAATTGAAATGTGGATTTATGAATTATTCATGGTTCATAAATGAAGTTTTGAATAAGGTTTATAATTAAATTTATGAAACTGGTTGAATAATAAATTATGAAAATGGTTGATAAATGGGTTGTAAACGTGGTAACATTATATGTGATATTTTTTACTGAGTTTTGGGATAGGTATTTCCAATATAAATACCCATGGGGTTCCATACTACTACTCTAGGACCCCAAGATATTTTTTTTGATGTGATCGTAGAGTTTTTGTAAAGGAACTACTGTTCCAAATACCCACAGGGTTCCAGACTACTGCTCAAGGCCCTCATTTTATGAATGTAAAATTGGAAATTAAAAGATTAATGGAATATCATGATAAATGAAAAGTGATATCCCATTAGTGGATGGTTTATACCCAGCATGGGATTAATTTTGTATTATTGGTTTGGGTGTCACCAAAAATCGAGGGACCTATGCGGTTAATTAAAAAATAATTTAACGTAAAACTATTTACTTTATCATTTGTACATTATTCCTTATAAAATTGCATACACTTTTATAGACTATATACTTATTTATATTCCATTTTTGGGGGCCTACTAAGTTGTACTCACACCCTACTTGGAGTGCCTGATCGGTACACAAATAAACATTATGTTTACATGAGAGGATAATGGAAATATCCTTATGTTGTATGGATGAGTTGGGATGTGGGATGGAGCATGGATGGGGGAACAAGACTTGATGTTGGATCTCACCTGGGGAGTTTTTAGTGTGTCTTTATTTTGGGTTTTCATTTTACACTTGACACCTATATGGAATGACATATCTACTATTTGGGTTTATTGTCATTTATACATGTTTTTTGATTATCATGTGATGTTGGTCTTATCGATTATAATATTTTCTTGGTTATTGTTTATTATCACTTAGTTATAGTTTATTGATTTATATGTTGTGATACATTGAGAAAGAGGGTATAGTATCCCCATGATATATATTAGACTCTTGCTGCTAGTTAGTAGCCTCTTGAATATGGGGAATCATTCCTGAGGTCATGTAACTAACAAGCTCAGGGCACTGGTATGTGGCACCCTAGTCAGGATGTTACAAAGTGGTGTCAAAGAAGTTTTATTTTATTTTTATATGTATTAATATTTGGGTAAGGTGGACATGATACTAGGATTATTAGGGCCTTATCCATGACCTCATTCATTGGAGAAGCTAACCCATGTATAGGGTAAAACCGAAGTACCAAGTACAGGGCATTTTTAATTGATGTTTTCTATTATAGTTAGATGTTATTTCACATTGGGTAATGCACTTGTTATGTGATGTTATTGTATTATAAGATTTGATTTGTGGATCTGTATAGAAAATAAAATGATTATATATCCATAATTCTAGGCATTCGGTATTTTTATGTGACATGCATCATTTTAGGCATTCTTGGAAAATAATGATTTGGGTAAGTGTTGTAATTAAAATGTTTTTCCTTATTTGAGTATTTTAAAAACGAAATGGTGCCTAATAGGAAATTGATAATTGTAAATGATGATAATTTTGGTAATTTAAAAAGGATAAATGGGTGTTTAATAGAAAAATTTGAAATATGGAAGTGTTTACCCTATATTAGCCATAACTTAGAATATGGATGAATAAGGGTAGTGATAGTGCCTCGGTTTTGACCATGTGGTAGGGTTTGGGGTGACTTGTTATAGCTTTATGTGAATCATAATTATATAAATGTGTTAATGATGTGTTATATTTCCTAATACATTTTTTTGGAATTGTAGATATATGCATCCATAATTACACTTTTTGATAGGAAGATAGGAGGAAATGGCTTGAAATGTGCCTCCAAAAGTGCATTCATAGGCTCTGATAGTTCTGAGTGAAGGATATGAAGAGTAGTTCCTTGAGAACTTTTCTCACCTTATGCAGTTTATGAAAAGTTTCTTAGGGAAGGCTGTGTGAAATATGTATTACATGAAACATGAGTTCTAGTGGTAGAACCCTCTAGCATTCACTAGAGAGGGAGGACTTGAGGTAGATGAGTTCCATATTGAGTCTATCCAGATGATCCTTGCCTATTTGGAGACCCCAAAAGAGAAAGGAGTTAAGTTGGTTTATTACATGTTGTGATGATCAGTAAAGTGTTGGTTGGATGTTTAGACTTAGAAAGAGAAACTATATAAAATGGTATAGAAATAATTTTAGGAGAGTTTCCTGGAACACTTTTACCCAGAGACGCAAAGATAGGAGAAATAAGTGGATTTTATGTGGTTGAACCAAGTTATTATGTCTATAATGGACAATGTTTTCACTTAAATGGTTTTTAGTGCTTTTTCCCAATGTTGACAGGATATGAGGCTATTGTGGGGAAGCATTTTGAAGGATGGACATAAGTGTGAGATTAAGTATCAGGTTAATATCTTTCAGATGAAATTTTTTATTGAAATAGTTAATCATGCTCTCATTTATAATGGATATATAAAGGATAATTCTAGTTAAATGAGGGTGGTTTCTATTGGAAAACTAGAAGGTACATATTTTTAGAGTAGGGAGCATCGCTATTAGAACATCAACCAGGGAATTATCAAACAGATTGTCTATGGATAAGGATTGGCTACTCTGAGAAGTAACTGAATATACTACCAACAGTGTGGTAGGTTGGGTCACATTTTTAGCCAATGTCCACAACCACCAGGGGAGTGTCGAGCCTATGGAAGGATGGGTCACTTTTAGAGGTAGTGCAAGAACCCTTGACTGATGGGTGTTGATAGTGGAACCAATCCAAATCTGAGTGTTATAATGGGATCATCTACCCCATATTAGTATGGAAGTTGGAGTTCTACTCTACGTTGTAGTTGAGGAACTGTATCTGGTATGTCAGGGAAAGAGCACTAGTATCATTAGTGTGGTGCATCTTAGGGGACTCAGATTATATCATAAGGAAGATGGGTACGATAGTTACATTCATTTCAACATACACATGTGGATAGTGAGGTTGTATTATCGAAATTCAAAGGTACTATTCTTGTATATTTGACACTTTCTTGTTCCTTATTTGATACAGAAGCCTCTCATTATTTTATATTTTCACAACTTATGAAAGGTTTGATTTTGATAGTGGGTTTTTTGAGTGGAGGTATGATGATCGACATGTCGTTGGGAGTATATTTGAGGGATATCTATTTATATAAGGGTTTTTATCTTAAGGTTAGGAAGTATCATTTCTATTGGGATCTTTACAAACTTTACAAGTAAAGTTTTTACTTGATATTGGGTATGGACCGGTTGGTATCATACCAATCCCATATTGATTGTTTCCTTAGGAGAATGATCTTTACATCTCCTGAGGTTAACAATTATATTCATCATGGAAAATGGGATGTCCAGGAAGGTCATACAGGTCAAGTACTTCAACAACTAGGGGAGATCACCACCCAGGTTTCAAGTCTTTTTTTGGATGAAAGGGGTGTCAAGCATGATGTTTTTCCACCCCTAGTGGACTGGTTCTAGGATGTGTGTCCTGAGGACTTATTAGGGATTCCACCTAATAGAGATGTTGAGTTTACAATTGATCTCATACTAGTAAATGAACCAGTATCTGTTACACCAAATAAAATGGAACCAACAGATCTTCAGGAGCTTAATACTCAGCTGGAACAATTGATAGATAATGGATTTATGTATATGAGTAAATATCCTTAGAGTACTTCAGTTTTGATTTCTAAAAAGGCCAATAGGATGTTGCGTTGGCGTATTAATTACTAAAAGTTAAACCATATGATAGTGAAGAACTACTATCCTCTTCCGCATATCAACAACATCTTTGATCAGTTGAGATCTGGGAATCATCAATTGAGATTTAGACGTACTGATATACCACATAATGCTTTTATAATAAAGTATGGCCTATATGATTTCATCATGATACCGTTTGGGCAGACGAATTCTCCAACTATGTTTATGGTCTTGATGAACTAAATCTATCACTTTTACTTGGACTAGTTTGCAGTATTTTTCATGGATTGCATTTTGGTGTAATCCAATACTCATAATGATCATGCACAACATATTTACATCATACTGTATAAATTTAAAGAGAATAATCTATACTCCAATATATTTAAGTGTCAATAATAGATTGTTAGGTTACATTTATTGGGTCACATCATCTCGGAGTAAGGTGTGTTAGTGGATCTAAGGAAGGTGAAGGAACTGGGTTCTTGGGATAAGCCTATGAGTGTTTTTTATATCCGAAGCTTTCTTAGATTGACGTGTTATTATAAGAGGTTCATTCATAACACTTCCCATTTGGTGGCACAAATTATGGTCTTTCCTAATAAGCGGATCAAGTTTTAATGTTCTCGATCTTTTGAGAATGATTTAGAGGAATTGAAGAATAATTTGACTACTGCACCGATTTAGATCATGCTCGATCCGAGTGAGGTGTATATCATGTTTTTTGATGCATTCGGAATCAGACTTGGAATGGTGTTGATGGAAACAGTTTGAGTTGTGGTATATATGTTAAAATGGATGATGAAACATGAACCAAATTACCCTAAGCATGATCTCAAGTTAGTTGTTGTGGTTTATTCCTTAAAGTGTTGGCGGTATTATCGATTGGGTGAAAATTTTACTCTGTATTCCAACCACAAAAAGTTAAAGTAAATATTTTTCATGGATATTTGAATCTCAAATAGTAGATATTAGTTGAGTATATGTAGTCTTTTTACCTTGAGATAGTACATACACCTGGGAATGTAAATAGTGTTTATGACAATTTGAGCAGGAAAACACAGCCTCGGGTAGTTTAGGAGCTTTGTTCTGAGTGGAAGATGATTACACTGCTAGGTGAGATGCATATTGAGGTTCAAGTGGTCCATGAGTATATGACCCTTATATCCTTATCTATTGATTCCACTCTTTTTATCCAAATTGGGGATTGGTATTACTAGAATTTGAATTTTTGGCCTTAAGGGACATGCTTGAAGGTGGGGAGTCGCCTTCTAATTAGACTATATATAAGGATGAGATCATCTATGTCTAGAACCGTGTTTTTGTGACTATGTGTATGAATTAGGAGCTGATGCATGAGTTTCAAGCCTTAAAGTGGGAATTGCATCATGGTTTTACCAAAATTTACCATGACCTATGTCGAAATTATTTGTGGCTAAGAATGAAAATGTAGATTGTAGGTTTCGTAACAAAATGCTACACCTTTCAATAGGTGAAGGCCATGCATCAATGACCTAGTGGTTTACTACAGTCATTTATCATTACGGAATAGAAGTGGGATGATGTTACCATGGACTTAGAGGTAGGTATTCTAAGGAGACCTTAGAATAATAAATCTATATGGGTGATTGTGGACTGATTAACAAAGGTATCCCATTTCTTACCTATCTAGGATACATTGATAGTGGATCATTTAGAGGACACATATGTTTGAGAGATAGTCTATTTGAATAGGGTACCTTGGAGTATTGTTGTATATTATGATTCATTCTTTACTTTGTGATTTTGTAAAGTATTACATAAAGTGTTGGGTGCCCATGTATTTTTGACTATAGCCTTCCACCCACAAAAAGATGGGCAGTCAAAATGTAATATTAAGGTGATAGAGGATTTACTAAAGGCATTCATCCTAGACTTTGATGGGTCTTGGGAGAAGCACTTAGTGATCTTTGAGGTTCCCTATAACAACAGTTATCATGTGACTATTAATATGGCACCATATGAGGAAATTTATGGTAGTCCTTTCATATTACCTATATGTTGGATGGTGGAAGGTGAGTCAGAGTTGTTGGGATCGAGTCTTGTGAAGGAGACATTAGAGAAGGTTTAGTTGATTTGGAAACGTATGGATATAGATTAGAATAGTCATAATTCATATGTTGATTGACGTAGATGATCCCATAAGTTTACATTGGGAAATTTTGTATTCCTTCGGGTGTATCCAAGATTGTCTCACTATAGGACATTGAAGTAGGGAAAGTTGGAACCTAGGTTTGTTGGACCTTTTGATATTGTGGATAGGATTAGACTGGTGGCATACCGATTGGGTTTTCCACATAGGTATAGCCCTATAAATGATGTTTTTTATGTGTCAAGGATTTAGTAGTATCACCTAAACCCTTATCATGTGATTGATGTTGATTATGTTGAGCTTGAGGTTGATGCGTCCTTTGAGGAACATATGATTCGTTTTATGGATCATAGTGAGAAAGTAATTTAGGTAAAGACAGTGCAGATAGTATAATTTTTTGGGACAACATTGAAGTATTTAGGAGGAAAATGGGATAGGGATGTAGATATATAGGATTAGTGACATGATCTTTTTACCTCATAATATTAGTGATTTTTTGGAGTACAGATCAAGGATGAGTTATTATAAGGTGGGAATATTGTAAGACACAAATATTTTTGGAGATCTATCATGCTCATTTTGAGTTACTCATTTACCCTTGTTTGGTTATACCATAGTTGGGTTTTGTTTTGGGGGTGTTTTTGGTGAAATTGGAAAAATCTAGAATCCTGTGAGGTTTTTCATGGTTAGAACATGGTTAGGTAAAATTGTACAGTTTTCCCTAGGAAACAGTGTACCCCTGTTTGGAGGCACAGGAGGTGGCACATGGTTAACTCATGGTTTGGACAAATCTTGTGGGATCCCTCCCCAAATCATGTACACTAAAACAAAGGGTACTTTCACAGTTGGTGCATGGTTTTTTAAATAGTAAACATCTTAATATAAACCATTAACCCCATGATTTATGGTGTACAGGTAAGGCATACGGCTTGGAAAACCGTTCATCTCTACCCAAAAAACCATTCGTGCGGGTTTTTAACCCCTGTAATTTTCATTAAAATTTCCAAACCCCTTGGATTTTACCCCCAAATTGACCCTTCTCTGCCTAATATGATATTCTTTATTTTTGGATGCTCCTAGGAGGATTCCAAGGCTCCTTGAAACCTTTTTTATGTTAATTGAAGATTCGGTGGAAGGATTCAACCTCAATTCGAGTATATAATCTCTTCTCATTGGTTCTCTCTATATCCAATCTCTCTTTTATAATGAATAGGGTTGATGTTTCCTCCATTAGTGATGGTTTAGATCTAGGTTTTATTCATTATTATTCCTTTGAATCTTGGTCTAAGGTATTGGTCCTAGATATTCCGCGTCGTTGAGATTTTAATCATTCTGCATCAAATTGGGGATTTAGTTTAAGAGAAAATTCATCAAAAACCATGAGGTAGGTGTTATAGTTTTTAATTACCATAGTCTTGATTATAATTGTGGGAATGTAATTTTGAAATTGAAATTTCTGTGTTGGGAAACTTCATTCTAAATTCAAATTATTAATTGATTTCTGTTGTTATTGTGAAACCCTACTCAGGTGGCATTGATAATTTTTAGACTAGACTTGATGGATACCCAAGGGGTGTTCTTATATAATTGAAATAAGGATTTATAAATTATTCATGGTTTATAAATGAGGTTGTGGACATGGTATATAAATTAATTTATAAAATTGGTTAAATATTGAATTATGGAAATGGTTGATAAATGGGTTATGAACATGTTACCATGAGATGTGATATTTGTGACTGAGTTTTGGGATAGGTACTACTACTCCAAATACCCACGGGGTTCTAGAATTCCACTATAGGACCCTAAGATATATATTTTTTCCATGTGATCACAGATTTGTGGGAAGGGGACTCCTACTCCAAATACCCATAGGTTCCAGACTGCTGCTCTAGGACCCCCATTGTATAAATATGAAATTGGAAATTAAATGATTAATAGAAGCTCATGACAAATAAAATTTTATATCCCTTTAGTAGATGTTTTATACCCAACACAGGATGAAGTAGGTATTATTGGTTCAGGTGTCACCGTGAACTCGGGGATATATGTAATTAATTAAAGAATAATTTAATGTGAAAATTGATTACTATATCATTTGTACTTTATTCCTTATACAACTTCATACACTATTATAGACTGGATATTTCTTTACAATACATTGGTGGTGGCCTACATAGTTGTACTCACACCCTAATCGGGATACTTGATCGGTACCTAAATAGAATTCATGTTTGCAATATAGGATGAGGGTAAAATATCTATGTTATATGGATGAGTTAGGATGTGGGATGGAGCATGGATGAGGGAACTAGAATTGATATTGGGACCCTCTTGTGGAGTTGTTAGTGTTTCTTTATTTTGAGTTTTCATTTGACACTTGACACTTATATGGTACGATATATCAATTAATTGGGATTATGGTCATTTATCCATGTTTTTAGATTATCTTTTGATGTTGGTATTATTGATTATGATATTATCTTAGTTATTGTTTATTATAATTTAGATATTTATTATTTATTATTATATTGTGATACTTTAATAAAGAGGGTATAGTCACCCCATAATATATATTAGACCCTCATTGTTAGTCGACAGCCTATGGCATATGGGGAATTGAGCTTGAGGTCATGTAACTAACTAGATCGGGGCACTGGAATGTGGAACCTAGGTCAGGATGTTACTGTTATGGTTTCTAATTGAGTTAAATATCACATGTCATGTGGTCCTTCCACATGCTATGTGACACCTACCAGTATAGTTTTACATTCATAGGGTGTACACTCCCAGAAGTTCATGTGACCTCACATGCCATGTATGGTGGGTCACACACTGTTTACTTCCTAAGATACATGGTATTGAGAGTAAGACACATGTTGAGTGATGACCCAGTCCCTACACACTGTGTAATGTGGAGTACACCCCCATTTACTTTTGAAAGTACTTTGAAATGACCAGATTACATGGGCATGGATAGAGTACATTGGAATTTCCTAAGTACATATGCATGACCAGAGTACAAGGGCCTGGGTATACAGCACATGTCGAGTGTCAGCTGACCTCTACAGGCTATGTATCATAAAATAACACATAGTTATCTAGATAAATAAATGATGCATGAGATGGTGAGACACAAGAAGTTCCATACTAAGAGAGACACATCATGTACCCCTAGGAAACACTGTGTACTTCTTCAGTGGAAATTTAGAGTCCTTTTTCTCCTCAGAACAGCTTTAGTATGATATTGGGTGAGTTTTATTAGACCATTTTAGTTTCGGATCATTCCCTTGGTCCAACCTTATGAGGGTACAGTAAGTAATCACAACCTAAGAATAGGATGAGTGTTCCCATATATGGTATTAATCTCGGATAGAGTTAGGTATCCTTCTGTGTGGACTGAGGTGTGATCCTCTATCATTCTTCCCTAAGTAGGGTTAGGTATCTTGTACTGACAATCAGAGATTGTGATCTCCATCCTAGTGATTTTACTCTAAGTGGGGTCAAGTATCCCCCATAGGCCCTGGGTGTGATTCCCTATTTATGTATCAATATATTTTTTCACCTAGTAAGTTGTATTAAAATCGAGTGAGTATCTCATATAATACATATTAGTTTATTTAGATCTTCTTCATGTCAAAACCCAATGAGTATGTCCCCTTGGATGAGATTCATCAGTCTAGTGAGACATCGTGGGTGTGTTCTCTCAGAATGATGTTACCTTTGATCCTATAGTAGAATTATAGGATGGAGGTGTGGATGTGACATCACCTTGAGGCATGGTGTCTACATTTGAGCATATCTGAGTTATTATTATGTTTATTATCTCATTTTATGATTTATATTCCTTCTTGGTGATGAGATAACTACTCTTTTTGATGTTTTGTGTTGGGTGATTTCAGGGTGTCCTACTATGTATGTTTATACTCATCCTTATATGGGATCTAACCACACATTTTATATCTTATGCAGATAGAAATCCTTTTTTTAGAATCCAAGGTGGACTAGGAGTAGGTGTAGATTATTTTTTCTACATGGATATAGAATTTTCTTTTTGGTAACTTTCCCCTATTTTTTGGCAGGTTAGTTTGTTTTTCTATCTTTGGTGGTATTTTATCTAGACCTTTTCACTTTTTTGTACTTATTATTGTACTCTAATGTGGGATATATGTTATGAATTCATTTTCAATATGAGTTGTTTATATTTCTTCATTATACTGGTGTGTAGATTTATATGTTTGTGGTGGGGGTTTAGGCTAAGGCCACCCATGTGTGGTTCATGCCTACTTAGTGATGGTCATTAGTCATTGAACTATTAGATGTGGGCTTGGGGTGACATTTATGGATTATGGTCGACCAATAAGGAACTAATGGATTGGGTAATGATAGATTTTTATCCGAGGAGGTTCATCTTAGGACCATATTTTGGATATAGTCTAGCTTTGAGGTATAGTTTTGGAACATGGGAAATAGTTTTAAAATGTCTTGGGTTCTTCCCTTGGGATAGGGAATCCAATGTTAGTGTAGTGACTGATTTTTCTATTCACTAGAACTCTAATAACCTGGTTATTGACTCAGAACATATAGGAATTGGTCGTAGGGTAAACTTTAGAACATGCATCAAATAATAATGGGTTTTGGTTCCCATGTCCTTCTTGAGTCAGCTCCCCAGATATGCTCGTATGACCATGGTGAATCATGTCTATTACTAGATGCCTCAAAGACAATATCTAGATAGGATTTTATATCAGGATCACGATTATGATATTTTGAACATTATGTTTTTATCCAGAGATCTGTGTAGCTGGTGATTCCTTTAGATGGATTATGAGTGGTATCTCCCCCAATTAAGCAACATGATTACCCACATCTGGTGGTTCAGGTGGATGATCCCCATTAGTTTGAGTAGTGATTGGTCTCAACAATACCGGAAGATGTCTCACATGTTTTGTGTGTTCTTATTGATTTTCGGATATAGTGATCACCTAGGTGTTTTGGTGAGTCAGACCCCCATCTTGGGTAGTAGAGGATTTAATTGAGCCAATGGTGTGAGGTTCCCACTTAGTTAGGTTCTTTATTGATGGTGGTCTTCAAAGTGATACTTCTATAAGACAATTCAGGGTGTCAGTAGAGCTTTGTGTTAGTGATTTTTAATGTGGCTTTGGTCATGAAAGGAAGATGGATACTTCCCCCAATAAGACACATTATTGTGGTGTGATTTAAAACCATATATGTGAGTCAGTTTCACCAAAAATGAATAGCTTGGAGGTGTGGTGAATGAGTTCCTTTGACTTATATGTTGGAGGTTGTTTTGGTTTAATAAGGTGTCTAATTGGGCCATGGCTATAGAGATTAGGTGGGAAAGGGGATGATATATTCTTGCAGTAAGGACTTGTGACCCAGAGGCTTTGGGTATGTTTTGAGATACAACATGTGTATTCTATACCCCAATCTATATTTTTGGAACATGTTTATAAGAATTTCCCCTAAATGAATCCATTTTTCAAGACCTAGTGATGCCAATGGAGACCTTTTTACTTGACACTTGTGTTTAAAGGCTCCCACTGAGTTGATTCATTGATCACACACTTCTACTGACAGTGTGACCTAACTCTGGGAAAAGATACAGCCTCACATGGAAAATTTACATAGTGAAAATGATAACCTATGATGTTTTTCCTCATTGTGGATTGGTTTTCCACCTTCCATGATCAATTGACTATTACCAGTGAGGGTTTCAGTGTGTCTAAGTTTGTGGGAGGAAATTTTTATTCTTTGGAATGAAGGGGATCCCATTAAGAGAAGGATGAGCTTGTTTGCATAAGGATATATATGATTCATTATCATTTGTCTAGTATAACCCTTAGAGTAGTGTATTATATAAGATTTTAGTTTTTTGTGGTGGTGTTGGAATATGAGAGTGCCTTCCCATATAATGTTCCATATAAGCCTCCCCATCAAAAGATTTTTTTTCTATATAAACCATCACTGAGGGACAAGCTAATATTTGCACTAGCATATCATATGATCCCATATACATATGAAAGATAACTTTATAGTTGGGGAATCTATTATGTAGGGGCTTTTTTAGACCTAGTGTGTTTCCTTGGTAATATTAGTGTTGTTATTCAAAAATTCATATGAGAAATTGAGCTTAGGTGTGGATTATGGTCACTTGATCCAGGTGACTATCATAGAGAAGTATCCACCCCTGAGAATTGATGACTTCTTCAACCAGTAATTAAGCATGAAGTGGTTATCATAGTTTGACCTCAGGAAGGGTTATCTCCAGGTTGAGGTTTGAGAGAAGAATATTCTGTGGGTGTCTTCTTAGAGACGTTATAGTTGCTTTGAGTTCTTGGTGATACCCTTTGGCATGTTGAACACCCCAATAGTGTTCTTGAGACTTATAAACCTAATATTTTAACCATTCTTGTACTGGTTCATGGTAGTCTTTATTGATGAAATCATTGTATACTCAGCATTAAATGTGGAGCACATGAGACACTTGAGATGTTTTTAGACACACTCTTAAAGTACTAGCTTCATGGGAATCTCTCAAAAGTGTTAGTTCTATATTCATGAGTTCCACTTGTTGGGATGTGTCATCTTAGACATGGGAGTAAAAGTGGACCCAGTAAAGTTTAAGGCCATGCTTTCTTGGGATCCACCTAAGAGTGTGGTCATGGTATCATATGTTCACAGTTAGGTTTTCCTTTTGCAGCTATTTAGCGAGGTGATAGATTAGTTAATCTCAATGAAGTTAACCCTTAAGGAAAATGATAATGCAATGTACCTCCCTTCAACGGTTTTCACCCCTACACTTATTTAGTGTGTCAGTAAGGAATAACTTTGGTATGTTGATTATCAGATCTTTTATGACTAGATATCCACTAGATATATTCTTTATGGGTATTCTAAAGGTGGGGAGCACATCATCCCTATTTGAGGACGGACTACGATAGAATTCATACTATGAGAGGAGGTGTTAAGGAGGATTCATTCTTTCCCTTAGTAGTATAACTAGGATATATGAGGATGTATCAGGACACTTTGGAATCATGTTGGGTATATAAGGATGTTATAGTGTGTTATTGATTTTAACTCTTGATGTCTCACCTTCCAATAGACTGAGGCTAAGGTAACTGGATAAAAGAGAAAATTGGATGGTATATTTTTAAATTTCATGATGTAGATTCCCTGATTAGTGAGAGTTTGAAATTACATATGAGTGATCATATACTGGCTCATAAATTCATCCCACTTTCTATCTATATGAGGGTAGAGCTTAGTGAAGATTTAGGACGTCTATTCATATAGGAAGTAGTCCTACATCATAGTGTTTCCTCAATGATAATTTTAGAGCATGATGCTCACTTCACATCATGGTAATAAAGAGGATATAGGAGTACTTCATGACTCATTTGTGGTTTATCATGAATTTTATACCCCTAAATAGATGTCCATACTAAGAAGACCATTCATGTTTTGGATAACATGCTTCAGGTTTACATATTACTTATGGGCCATATATATGTAAGAACCTGATTCTTATTTGAGGTATGGATCCATTTTTTCTATAAATTGTCCATTTAATTTATGAAATATGGCCTAATGTGGATGATATTTGAGTTTATAAAGGACTCAGGTGTTTTCAAGGAAATTTTGAAGCCTGAAACCCAATTTTGGGGTGAAAAGAGTAGGTCACATGGTTAGTGAAAACCGTGCGGGTAGGGTCGTGTGAGTTGGGTTACACAGCCATGCGTCCAGGTTTTCATTTTTAGAAAATCTTAATAGAGGATTTTATCATAGTTTTCACATGGTTAGAAAACTGTGTGGGGGTATTCATGTGGGTTTCCCTTAGCCTATAGGAAGTCTTGCAAGATCGGTGTATGACTTTGTAAATTTTGAACCTAAACCTGCGGCCCGGTAATTTTAAGAATTTTTAAATTTTTAAAAATTAATTAAAATTATTTTATAAACCGAAAATTAGGTTATTATCTCATGATTAACAAATTAGGTTTCAAGAGGCTCTCCCTTGAGTCCAAAGTAGTAATTGAAAGATCTATCCCATCCAGACTCTGATTCAAGCATGGAATGTCTCCTTGGATCCTTAATGGTAATGCCTTAATTCATTTTTTGTCTTATTCCATTCTTCTAGATATTGGACGCATTGTTTGGATTTAGGATCATATGAAATAATTTATCATTCATTGTACATTATTCATATTTCTCTTAATTTGGGTTTAATCAGAACCTAATACTAGATGATCTATCTAGCACGAACCTAAGGTAGGTGTTCTCGTGCCTTTCACTTAATGTCGAGCTGTTTATATATGTCATTATTCCGTGCACCCAATTTCTGGGTGTCACCTAAACTGAAATTAACCCTATTATATCTATTCATGTGTTGGGAAGTTTAATAGGATTTTTAATGCTTGTTATATGTTTTATACCTTGAATAAGTACCACCCCATGGGTGAGTTGTCTTGAAATATCCCTTTATGGATTTGGAGTTGGATGCCTATGAGGAATGCCTTTTTTCCCTTGATCATGGAATGTGATTTTTTAATTGGTACATAAATAAAATTAATTGATTGATTTATGTTTTGAATTATTAATAAAATTAATTAAGGGTATGGGATGGATGACTTTCCCTTGACCCACATATTCCATTGCTTTTCTAAGCATGATTGATTTGTTTATGCCTTTCCAATGTGAAATAAATGATAACTAAGCCATGTAATATCTTGTGAGTCTTGTTATTTTGAAAATTATCATGTGAGTAATTGAAATGACAATACTTTTGAGGTTTTCCAATGCTTGAGTCACCTTTTGAGGTGATATTGAAATGGATGAGTTTGGGCTTGACCCTGTAATCTTAAATGAAATGTTTAAATGGAATTTAATTGATGAAATGCTTAATATCCATGGGTGAATCATGGATACAATTGAAGGATTTCATAGATGAACTCATCGGACTAGTGAATTATATGCCTTGTGTGAATCATGGATCCAACTAAAGGATTCCATGGACAAACTCAATGTCTTGAACCTTGATAATACCATGGTTAAATCATGGATCCAAATGAAGGATGTCATGGATGGACTCATTAATGATTGATATATATGCTGAGTAAATCATGGATCCAAATGAAGGATGTCATGGATAGACTTGAAAAGACAATTTGACATTATATGCCATGAGTTCTACTTGGGGATTCCTCAAAGGACCACCAAGGATGGACTCACATGGAATGAAAGTTACCTTACCTAGAGTGATATCGAGATCCTGAGAGGTTCACTAGGATGGTCTTGTAGGGTGTTAGTGGATATCATACCTAGACGATACTTGAATTCCATCTTAGAAATTTCAAGGATGGGAACAGCTTGATATCATACCTATAAGGCTACTTGAATTCTAGATTAGGAATGTTAGGTATGGGATTAGGTTTCAAATTAAATTAATAATAAACTAACTATATAAAATATTTGTCAAGCCAAAGCACAATCTTGGATTTGGTCTTGACTCGTATCTTTATAGATGGACTTCTTAGGAATTTTTTATGCTATTGACTATATGAGGGATGTCAGGATTGAGACGGATCTCGATACATACAAATTCAATGATATTAAATCATTAAACGAAACTAATTAAACAAGATGAATGTTTACTTCTGAGTATTTACTTGTCTAATGTTATACTTCCAGCACACTTGTTATATATATTCACTGACTGATTGGGACAAACCTTGGGTGGTTTCCCATTGGGATTATATCTCACACCCTGTTTGGGTCACTTTTTTAGACCAAAATAGATTATATGATTGCATATGCTGATAAGGGAAAGCACCCTAATAGAGGTACTTGATATACTTCTTAGGAGCAGGAGAACATGGGACCAAGAGGATGTTTGTGATGCTATTGGGATTATTTTGGACTTTTTTACTTTTGGGACTTGTATTTTATATTATTGTTGTGTACAAATTTTGGTTTTTTTATTAGAAACATGTGAAATGTATCATCATCCAATATATGATATGAATTTTGTATTTTTTGATACTATTTGTATTCCATTGTTTCTTTCTATTTTTTGGTTTACCGCTTCTGTTGTTGAATTGTTGTTGTGTTTACACTATGTTACACTCTTCTAATGAGGTCCTAGTATCCCCACTAACACACCTAGGACCTTGTTACTAGTAAACAGCCTCTGGCATTTGGGGAGATGCGCTTGAGGCCATGTGGTCAACTAGGTATGGAGCACCTTTGAGTGGCATCTAGAGTCGGGATGTTTTAAAGTAGTATCAGAGGAGTTACTTTTCAGTTTTATTTACTATTTGGTGATAATATAAAGGGATAAGAAGGAATATGAATTTGTTCATGATCTATGCCAGGGGGTATCTAACCCGCGTATAGGAAAAATATGAATTTCCTTGAATTGAATTGTTTTTTTTTTCTAGATTCTGACTATTATAGTTGATTTGATTTCACTGTTAGGTGATGCACTCACCTTGTGATATTACTATTGATAAAATTATGGGTTCTATTTCTATTGCAACCTAATGATATGAAAGTGTTCTATCTCATGCATCATATAAGGCACTTTTTAGAAATCACATGCCCAGAATTGTTCCATCCCATATAGGGAGCATTACTTATTACGTGTTGTTGTGATAGATGTTGTGATAGATATGAATGTTGTTATGATAGGTATATTTGGATATGTTATGGTATGGATTGGATGAATGCCAAGATTTGGTCCTTGAGGTGTATGGTTCCTCTCAGATCATAATTTGGTGGATCATGGTTCAACCTTGAAGTGAAATGTGTATGATGTTCCATGGGTGGATGCCATGCTTTGATCCTTAGAGAGTACGGGTGCTTGTGGATCAAATTCAGCATACCATTGATTTAACCTTATAAAAGGAATCTGATAAGCATGAAATGAGTATCATTTAAATGAATGTGAATGTAAAATCAGTTTGAAATAATATAAATGAAAAATAAAGTTAAACTTAAATGGTTTATGGTAGAGAACTTGACCCTACCTGACATTATTAGTGGTATTTTTGAAGTATATCTCACTTTTTTTATGCCTAGACCAGGCCCATGGGGAAGGTAGAAAGTAATTTTATATAGAAGAAGTTTTTTACCTATCCTACTTGAATATTTGTTCTTTTTAGCTAAAAAACTTGATAATGATCATTAATTGAGTCATTTTTTTGGCATTGTAGAGCCAAACCACCACCATGACCTCAAATGGTACGTGAGGATGGTGGTGATGACCATACTTCAGAGGTGGTAGTCCCTGGGATACTAGAAGATCCTATAATTGTACCAGGTACAACAACGGTTTTTTGTACTGAACATAGGGGTAAAGGCATGGTTCCTCCATTGGTTCTTCATGAAGACTGTTTAGGGAACACCACAAATTGCCCCAACTATGATAGAGTAAACACGTGAGTTTCAGAAGCATCATCCACCCTTGTTTTATGGGGATGGCGGACCTTAGGCTTCATAGTCATGGCTAGATGCCATATTGTCTATCTTTAGCACTTAGAGACACCTCCTGAGAAGAGGGTAAAGCTCTCTATGTATGTGTTGCATGATTCTACCAAGATATGGTGGGATATTATCACATAGACTAATCATTATCAGGAGATGTCCTAGAGGGATTTTCTTATGGACTTCTATGATTATTTCTATCCAGACACTTTTAGGGATGATAGAGCCTGAGAGTTCTTATATCTAGAGTAGGGAACACTGTTAGTTATGGATTATTCAACTCATTTTACAGAGCTCCAGTGCTTCACACCTATTCTGATGGGTAATGAACTATCTAGATCCAGGTGATTCGAGGATGGTCCCGGGTAAGACATCTGATCATAGGAGAATGTCTCTTCTCTAACATCCATATTTGGAATAGTGAATCAGGTGATGATCATAAAGAATAACCTAAGAGAGTATATGTTGAGAGATAGGGTGGTTTGGAATCTCAATCTGGTACTACTTTGAAAAATAGTAGGAATAATCATCTTGATCTTCCACATGATGATATTAGCGGTCATAACACACCTTCAGGTAGCCAAGTGAGGTGATACTAGTTCAGTAGGCTGGGACATATAAGACCACAGTGTATAAGGGACTTAGTTGAGTGTCGAGCTTGTGGAAAGATGGTCCATATATAGCACTTCTGTAGAATTTTTCCACCAGCATCCAGTGAGAGAGGGTCTGTACCAATTCCATGTTCAGGAGTAGGATCAGCAGCTTCTCACCATGTAGAGAGTTAGGGTACTATTGATTGAACAAGTCATGGTGGTGGTCATGGACATTATATCCAGACCCTAGGTTCACAGCGATAACAGGGTGGATCAGCTCAGGGTATCTAGGCAGTGTCATCGGGTAACGATATAGGCCAGACTTATGTAGCGAAAAAGACCCACGAGGAGAAGGATCTTGAACCATATACTATCAGATGTACTATTCAAGTAGAATCCACTTTTTATTTTACATTTTGATACAGGTTCTTCACATAGCTTTATATTTGTGCCCCTTTTAGAGATCCTTGGGCTCAATGTTCAATATTATGATAAAATCATGACTCTTGACTCTCATTGAGAATTATAAAGGAGGGTGTATGATAGTGCAGGGACTGACCCCTTGAGATTAGTGGGTGTCACTTCATATGGTACCCTTAAATCCTTAATATGACATGATTTGATATCATTCTCGAGATGGATTGGTTTGTTCCTTTTCATTATTTTGTTGATTTCTATTACCACAGAGTGAGATTTACAACACCAGTGGGTGGGTTGTTCATTCACAGGGGTGAATAGGATGTTCAGGCGAGCCAAGTTGGAATTGAGCATCATCAGATGGGTGATATGATATCCCATATTGTAAGTTTATATATGGATGATCCGGGAACACATCAGACTGAATTTCCTCCAGTGGTTGACCATTTTAGAGACATCTTCGTAAATGACTTTTCTGGTTTACCTCTAGAGAGAGAGATTGAGTTCTACATTGAGATAGTTCCAGGAGTTATACTAGTATCCATTCCTCCTTATAGGATGGAAACAATGGAGTTATACGAGCTCAAGTGGAAGCTAGAGGATTTTTAGGCGAAGGGGTTTATTTGAAGCAGTACTTCTCTATGGGGTATGCTGGTCCTTTTTGTGAAAAAGGCGTATGGTACCCTTAGGCTATGCATGGATTATTATAAATTGAACTAACTGACAGTTAAGAACTGGTATCCTCGACCATGGATAGATGATCTCTTCAGCCATCTTCAAGGAGCTTGGGACTTCTCAAAGATTGATTTGAGATCTGGTTATCATCAGGTGCATGTTAGACCATTGGACATGCCTCGCACAGCCTTTTGGAGTAGTTATAGTCTGTCATAGTATTTAGTTATGTTGTTCGGTCTCAAAAACACTCTAGGGATCTTCATTGAACTGATAAACTGAGTGTTACATCCTTATCTTGACTCATTTGTGGTGGATATCATGGATGATATCTTGGTGTATTCAAATAATCGACACAACCATGCCACACATATTGAGATCATTTTTAATACACTAATAGATAATCAGTTATATACTGAGCTCACAAAGTGCCACTTATAGATGAATCGGGTTCACTTTTTCAGTCACATCATCTCAGAGATAGGAGTATCAATGGACCTAGAGAAGATAATAGTTGTAGTATCTTGGGAGCATCCCAAGAACATATTTGAGGTACGCATTTTCTTAGGGATGTCTAGTTACTAAAATAATTTCATATAGGACTTCTCACTCTTAGAAGTTCCATTTATGGGTTTGACTAATAAGGGTGTAAAGTATGTATGTTTAGATTCCTATGAGATGTCCTTTTAAGATCTAAAAGGGAGATTGACTTCAGAGCTAATACTGATTTTTTCTAAACCTGGAAGGGGTTACACTATGTACTATGATGAATCAGGTATCAGGATGGGAGTAGTTATTATATAGGTGGATCGATTCATCACGTACAGTTCTTGGCAGTTAAAGCCAGATGAGAGGAATTACCGAACATATGATCTCAAATTAGCTGCAGTTATTCATGAATTACATTGTTGAAGACATTACTTACTGTGAGAGATTTTTATGGTGTACACAGACCACAAAAGCCTCAAGTATATATATACATAGTGTGATCAAAATCTGAGGTAGTGAAGATGGGATGAATACCTTTAGTCTTTCAACTTAGATCTTTCATAGAGGCCTAGTAACGGTAATGCAGTGTCCAATGCACTGAGTAGGAGGACTCAGATACAAGTAGTGTTGTAGGCCAGTTTTGAGTGGAATCTTATGAATTTGTTCTTAGAGATTCACTTGGAGGTTTATCACAGATATGGGAAGACATACCTTTCTTATTTAGTTGTTACCTCTACCTTACTGGATAGGGTGGGGATGAGGAAGCTATCAAACTCTAAAGGCATGTTCCTATGAGATAGTATGGTAGGTGAGGACCCTCATCCTAGATGGACTATAGGGAATTATGAGATCCTAGGGGTACATGGTTGTGTATGGGTTTCATCGAACATGAACGATGAGTTGATATAGGATTTTCATGCTTCTGTTTGGGTAGTGCATCCTGGGGTCACCAAGACGTATCAGGACTTACATCGTCAATATTGGTGGTTGAGCATGAAAAGAGATGTAGATGATTTCATTATGAGGTGTTCCACCAGTCAATAGGTGAAGGTGGAACACCAATGACCAGACAGACTTTTATAGCTGTTACCCTTTCCCATGTGGAAATGGAATGACGTCACGATGGATTTCAAGATAGGTTTATTGATGTCACCTTGAGGTAATGATGTAGTATAGGTTGTTTTTGATAGGCTGGAAAAGTTTTCTCACTTCCTACCTATTAAGGAGAAATTTTAAGTTGATGAGCTTGGGAGGTTGTATATCCATGAGATTGTACGAATTCATGGGGTCCCTCATTTAATAATTCCAGATAGGGATACTTGGTTTACTTCTCGGTTCTGAAAAGGGATATAGAGGGAACTGGGTACACAGGTTCTTCTGAGCACGGCATAACACCCCCAGATATATGGACAGTCAGAGTGCATGATTCTGGTGCTAGAGGACATGCTTCAGTCATGCGCCCTAAATTTAGGGGGCACTTGGGAGAGGTATATACACCTGGTTGAATTTTCCTGCAATAATAGCTATCGAGCTACTATTTAGATATCTCCATATGAGGATTTGTACGATAGGCCATGATGATCACCCATGTGTTGGTTGGAGGCCAGAGAGGCAACTATATTGGGACCTCATCTTGTCCAGAAGACCACATAGCAGGTGAATATGATTCGAAAGTAGATGGATACTACATAGTCACATCATAAATCATGTGTCAGTCACCATAGATGAACTTAAGAGTTTTAGGTCAGGGATCGGGTTTTCATATATGTTTCACTAAGGTTGGTATATAAGCGGATTAGGAGATAGGGTAATCTTTCACCAAGTTATGTTGGGTCATTTGAAATTGTAGAGAGATTCGGGTTAGTATCCTACCAGTTTCAGTTACCTCAGAGGTACTAGAATATTCATGATGTATTCCATGTTTCTCAGCTATGATATTACTATATAGACTCATCTCATGCCTTTTGGCCCAAGGAGGTTGAGCTACATATATATGGTTCCTTTGAGGAGCATCATATTTGAATTGTGGATCGTAGCACAAAGGTTCTCTAAGGTAGGTATTTTCCTTTAGTAAGGGTGTTATAGCAGCACAAACAAGTACAGGATAAGACCTTGGAGAGGGAGGTCGATGTACGAGCACAGTGGAAGAATTTATTCTCTACTGATGCTGCACAATCCTTGGAAGGGAAATTATGGGATAAATTACTTTAAGGGGGAGTTTATACAAACTCAGTTCTTATTTGAGGTAAAAATTCATTTTTTTCATCAATTCTCAGTTTAATTTCTTAAATATGGCCTAATTTGGAGTCCCATTGAGTTCATAGAGAAATCGAGGCTGTGTGGGGCTCGTACGGAGCCCATGTTTTGGGTCAAAATATGAGGCCTCATGGTAAGTGAAAACCATGTAGGTAGGGCTGCACAGTCATGTATCTAGGTAATTATTTTTAGCAGATCTTAATAGAGTCATTTAACATGGTTTATGCATGGTTAGTAAACCATATAGGGTAACCGTGTGGGTGCCCATTGGCATATAAAAAATTGTTCCCCTAAACCATACGGCCCTATAATTTTAAGAATTTTTAAATTTTTAAATTTAATTAAAATAATTTTATAAACCTAAAATTAGTTTCTTCTTTCCCACGTAGCAAATAAGGTTTTGTGAAGCTCTCCCTTGAGCCTAAAGTAGGAATTGAAGGATATATCTCATTCAGGATCTAATTCAAGCATGATATAAATCCTTGAATTATAATGGTAAGGCCTTAATTAATTTTTATCCATATTCCTTTCTTCTAGATATAGGATGCCATGTTTAGATTTAGGCTCATATGCCCTAATTTCTCATTCTTTGTCTGTTCTTCATATTTCTCCTAATATGGGATGAATCAGGACCTAATATTAGATTATCTATCTAGCACAGACCTAAGGTAGGTGGTATCATTCCTTTTTCTTAAATTCTAGATGTTTATATATTTCATCATGTCACACGACCAATTTCCGAGTGTTTTCTAAAAAGAAATTGAACCCTATTATGGCCAATCATTTTTTGGTAATTTAATAGGATTTTTAATGCTTGTTATAGTTTGTATACCTTAAATAAGAACCATCCCAAAGGTGATTTTTCTTGAAATCTCCCTTTATGGATTTGTCCTTGGATACCTATGAGGCATGACTTTTTCCAATTGATCATAGGATTTCATTTGTTAATTGGTACCTAAATCAAATTGATTAGTTGATTTATGTTGTGAATTTTAAATATAAAAAATTAAGGGTATGGGATGGATGACTTTACCTTAACCCACATATGTCGTTTCTTGTTTAAGAATGCTTGATTTTTTTATGCTTTTTCCATGTGATATAAATGAAAACTAAGCCATGTAATAGCTTATGAGGCTTTTTATTTTGAAAATATCCATGTGAGTAATTAAAAATCCAAGCCTTTTGAGGTTGTACAATTCTTGAGTCACATTTTGAGGTGAGAATGAAATGGATTCTTTTGGGTATGACCTTGGAATGTTAAATGAAATGTTTAAATGAAATTTGATTAATGAAACACTTAATATCCATGGGTAAATCATGAATCCAATTGAAGGATTCCATGGACGGACTCATTGGGCTATTGAATTGTATCCCTTGGGTGAATCATGGATCCAACTAAAAGATTCCATGGATGGACTCAATGGCATGAACCTTGATTTTTTCATGGGTGAATCATGGATCCAAATGAAGGATTCCATGGACAGACTCATTGAGGATTGATATATATGTTGAGTGAATAATGGATCCAAATGAATTATTTCATGGACAGACTCAAAACGGGCATTTGAACATATACTCCATGAGTGATACTTGGGGATTCCATAAAGTAACACCAAGGAAAAACTCACATGGCATGGATGTTACCTCACTTAGAGCAATACTGGGTTCCTGAGAGATTTATCATAATGGTATTTTAGGGTGTTTATGGATATCATACCTAGGAAATACTTTAATTCCATCTTCATGGACATGCACAGCTCAATATCATACCAAGAGTGATACCTGAATTCTATCTTACGAATGTCAGGGATGGGATCAGATTTCAAATTGAATTAATAATAAAAGACTATATAAACCATCTACCAATCCAAAGAAAAATATTGGATTTGGTCTTGACTCATATCTTTATAGATTTCTTGGTTACGCATTTGTTTGTTCTATTGACTATATAGGGGATTTCAGGATTAATAAGGATCTTGAGACATATAAATTCAATGATATTGAACCATTAAATTAAATTGATTAAACAAGATGGATTTTTACTTTTGAGTATTTCCTTTTTTACTGTTATACTTCTAGAACACTTGTTATATATATTCACTAATAGATTGGAACAAACCTTGGGTGATTTCCTACTAGGATTATATCTCACATCATGTTTGGGTCACCTTTTTGTACACAAACAGATTATATGATTTTAGGTTTTGATAAGGGAAAGTTCCCTAACACAAGTACATGACATCCTGCTGAGGAGTGGTGGAGCATGGGACCAAGATAAGGCTTGCGATGCTACTGGGATTCTTTTGTAATTTTTGTAATATTGGTAAATGTATTGTATATGACTATTGTGTACATGTATTGTCCATTTTATTAGAAGCATGTGATATATATCATCATCCTTTAAATGATATTACTTATGTCTTTTTTGATACTATCAGTCTTACACTATTTATTTATGTTGTATGGTTTACCGCTTCATCTATTAAACTATTTTTGTATTTAAAATGTTTTCCACTCTATTAATGAGGGAATAGCCTCCCCACTGACACACCCAGGCCCTCACTTATAGTCAGAAGCCTCTAGAATTTGGGGAGATATTCTTGAGTCTATGTCGCCAATTGGGTACAGAGCAGCTTTGAGTGGCATCTGGAACCATGACATTACAATATAGGAGGAACATCTACCATTGTTAGAGTTTCCATAAAATAATAGTTACCACTCCACTATTTATGTATCACCATTCAAGGCCAAGTATGGGAGACCCTGAAGGTCCCCATTGTAAAGGTTAAGCTAGTGGGAAATAGTGGTTGTGGGACTAGAGTTGGTGCTAGCAATGGTAGTAAAGGTGTAATTCATCTATGGTAAAATGAGGACTACCAAAAAACATTAGGATTAAATTACATACCAATGATGGTGATATTTAGGTTTAATAGGGGAGGCTATGTGTTCCTAAGGTTCACACCTCGATGAGGATTATGGAGATTTGACTAGGGAGGTAGGCTATATCTGACGTTCATATGACCTTTTTTAGTTACTTTATAGTGTTACAGAGGTGGCGTACCACTTGACCCTACCAATGTAGTTAGACTGGGCACAAGATGTATTCTATGTGTCATAGATGAGGAGATATGTGCACTACCCATTGCACGATGTTGACTAGGATGAGCTAGATATTGAGGGTGGAGTTACCTTATCATGTTACTCATTAGCGTTTGAGAACCAATGAGATAATATTCTTCATGGGAAGGTGTTTCACTTGGGTACATGTTTTTTTCTAGCATGGGAACCTCCAAAAAATATCATCGGAGTGGGATATCCATATGTGAGATCAATATCTTTGCCTGTTTGAGTATGTTTTCACTTTTTGGGATGAAAATCCATAAAATTAGGGAGAATTTAATTACTAAAAAAATTATTTGACATTTTTTGATATTTTAAAAAATATTTACAGGGTTGGGTGAAGATTCAGTGTAGAATTTAAGGGAATATAGAGCCTTGGTGTGGATGTATTTAAAATATTAAATATAATATATCATCTAAGTGTATATTTTTATAAATAATGGAATAACTGTCAAACAAAGACTTCGAAGGGAAATATAAGAATGCCACTAAATTTGATATACAGGCTTTACCCTTGGTGTGGAATAAGTTTTGATGATGATGGGTGGTTTCATAGAGTGTAGTTGTTGGAGGATAAAATTAATTAAATTAATTTAATAATTTAATTTTCATTAAAGAGAAAAAACCCTAATATATCTTTTATATAATATTCTCTCTGGAGAATTCCCTCATGTTTTTTGCATAAATGATAGGATTGAGAGAGAGAAATATTAGAGAGTGCATTAGCGAAAGGTTTTGGGATCATGGATCGAGGATCAGATTACTTTGAGGATCATTTCCATCGATGAAGTTCTTGGATCCTACCAATGACAATGGTGTGGAAATGTTCTTCATCAGTGATCAATCCAAATCTAAGGTAAGGCATTTTTTTGGTTGGGTATAATCCCTATTTAAGTTTTATATGAATTAATATTAACTCTTTCTAAATTAATTCATGGAAAATTAATTTTTGGTTTTTCCAATGGTTGATTTCTCATCCTAGATCTAGGAATTTGATATTTTTTATCATTGATTCTTTCTACTTTGATAATCCACATCTCTTTATATTATAGAATTTATGGATAAATTAACATGGCCATAAATCAAAGATTTCTTCATGTTATGTACCTTTATCCATCCATTCTTTGATATTCATCAATATAATTTGGGTTGGTCGATGATTTGATTATTTCTAGGAGTCCTGATAATTGTGAATTATTCCTTTGGAATAATGGATCATGTTCATGAGTTCAGTTTTGGGTTTTGGATATGTGATAGAGGAATGGTGGTGGTGATAGGAATCTGATTATAGATTGGGTGATGGTGGACCTGTGGTCTAGATAGAGAATATCTCTAGAGGGGAAGTTATGGGTGTTTCCATGCATTGGGTGGTAGTAATCCAACCACCGATGATAGTGGTGGGTCCAATGTTGGCATGGGTGGTTCATTTTCTAGGAGTTGGGATGTGTGGCACCTTATATAGTGACAAGTATCATTTTACCAATGAAGAATAGCTGAAATCTGACTTCCAGTTTTCTATTATTGTTGGTCATCCTATATCCAAGACTTTTAGAATTATTGATGGTGGACTCAAAGGAAATGGAAGAGGTGTGAGTGAAGACATGTGAACAGGTGGAAGTTTTTGAGAAATCCTGAAATAAAAATCATGTATTATGGAAGAAAATGTGCTATGTAGTCCCCTCTATATTGAGGATTTGTTTTTGAGTTGAGCTAAATATTACACACCATGTGGTCCTTCTACACATTGTGTGACACTTTTTCGGACAACTAGGCATGTATAGGAAGTACACACCCAAGAGACCATGTGGCCACACATGCTTTATCTAGCACAAAAAATCATGTTTACTTCCTAAGGTTTATGGTATTGGGTGCATATCACATGAAAAGTGTCGGTCCATCCCCTACATGTCATGTAATGTGGAGTACAACTTGTGTACTTTTGAAAGTACGTAGACACGGCCAGAGTACATGAGCATAGACAGGGTCCATGGGCATGGTCTAAGTACAAGGGCATGGCAAGACACATGGTCTTGGGAATATGGAACACAATGAGTTCCAATCAACCTCTACATGTCATGTATCATAAAAGAACATGTCGTGTATCTTGGGATGGAGTGACATGGGTAGTGTCAGACTTAGATAGACACATCGTATACCCCTTGTGACATGTCGTATACCTCTTCAAGGGAATGTTGGAGCACTTTTTCTCTTTAAAATATCTTTGGTAAGATATGGGTTTAGTTCCTGTGCACTATTTAGAATAGGTGTGTTCCCTTGTTCCAAACCAATGATGGTACAGTGAGGAATCCCTTTCTGATCATGGGATGACTAATCCCCTCTATGAGATTAGTCTTTGAAAGAGTCAAGAATCCCTATGTGTGGATTGAGGTGTAATCCTTTATCATTCCTCCATAGGTTGAGTCAGGTATCCCATTACTGGATTTTATATCATGTGATCCTCATCCTTAAAGGATTACTCTGAGTGGGGTTAGGTATACCCCATCGGCCTTAGGTGTTATCCCCTATTTGTGTATTAACATCTATTGTATTCTAGTATGTTGAAGTATGATTGGGTGAGTATCTTGGATGATCCCTCTTAGTTTATTTGGTGTTTCTTCATTGAAATACCAGAATATTATGTCCTCTTGGATGAGTTCCATAAGTTTAGTGAGACATGATGAGTGTGTTCACTCATAAGGATGTTACCATTGAGCCTCTAGTACAATTCTAGGTTGGTAGTGAGGATGTAACCTCACCTTGAGACTTGATGTCAAGCTTTAATAATATCTAGGTTATTATTATGGTTTTTATATCATTTTTTTATTAGCATTACTTCATGTTGATGAGCTTAAAACTCTCTTTAATGATTTTGTTTTTGTGATTTTGGGTTGTCCTACGGGGTATGTTTATACTAACCCCTACACAGGCTCCACCCACACATTTTGTGTCTTATATATATGGAAGTCCTTTCATTGGAGTCCTAGGTGGACAACGAGAATGTAGATCTTAGTTGTTCTAGAGGGACCTCAGATGGATTTGGGAGTTTCTTTTGGGTAGCTGGCCTTTATTGTTTACAAGTTGGGTTTTTCAATTTTGGTGGGATTATATTTATCCTTTTTCTCTTTTGTTGTACTTATTATTATATGCTAATGTGGGATATATGTTATCAATTAATTTTAAGTATGAGGTATTAATCATTCCACATTATGTTGGTATATGGAGATGTGTGCAAGTGTACAAGAACTTTAGAATAAGGCCTATCATGTGTGTGAAATTCCTACTCAGTCCTGGTCACCATCCCCTAGCGTATTTGAGGAAGGATTGGGGTGTCATTCCTATCTTACCACTAGTCAGGATGACCCTATTAGGTCAAGTCGTGAAAGTTTTCCCATTCTATAATTTTGAATGACCTTCCTATTTTATTTTTATATCTTCTCTGAAACCTTTTGATGCACTCCATTACTAGCTTTTTAGTTTTCCTAAATATAATGTGTCCTATCTAGTTTTATTCATTATCAAACAAGATAAATTAAATTTTTCTATGAGTTCTGGTATGTTCCATTGGAAAACACATGTTGATGTGAACTAAGTTAAGAAAATTTGATTCACTCTTCTAATATTGTTTATTGGGATTTTTCACTATCCTCCTTATCATACAATAAACACAAGTATTTTCTATATTCTCATTTAAATTTAGAATAATAATTATAGCCTTTATATTTGAGTGATTTTCATTACTTTGTAAATTTATATGGAATATACTTATATTCCACAATTAATCACTACAAGAAAATTGCTGAGTAGCGGTGGTTTTTTTGTGGGGGTTTAAACCGTCGCTCCATGGTTCTGTGATGGTTTCAAAAAAACACTACTAAATCTAGTGTCGGTATCTAATATATGACGGTTTCTTTCATTTATTAGTGGTTTCTAGTAAGCGTCGTAGAAAGAATATTTAGCGGTAGTTATTTTCATTTTAGAGGATTATTTTTGGGGAAAAATAATAATTATTTCACGGTGGTTAAAACCAATTCTAAATCCCAAAAAACATTCCCCAAAAAAACACTACTAAATGATAGAAACCACCACTAAATAATAGTGCATCATATTTAGCAGTGATTTTAACTGCTGAAAAAAATCATCTTATAACGGTAGTTTTTACCATTGTGAATAAAAATGTTCCATATTTAGCAGTGGTTTAAACCACCACTAAATGTTTATTTTAAAAAAAATCAGCTATATATTTGGTATACCTAGAACTAACCTGAAAAAAAACAAATAAAAACCAAGTGTATCACGTATTAGTAGCCCATAAAATCCTTATCAAAAGCACACAAAATCACACATATATAATAAATATGTCATGAAAAAACAAATATGTTAATTTACATAAAACCATAAATGGTTTCAAATCTCTGTCAAAAATGATACATCAACAAACCATATCATTCCATATTAGTCCAAGACATTAAAAAGACCATTAATCACTGCAAGATGAACTCTCCTTGTCAGCCTCTCCATATCCATCTCCATATCCTTATCCAACTCTACTTATTGCATCTGGAACCTGTAAGAAAATTATATTAGAAATTATATAGTCTTGTATATTTATACTTAAACTTAAAATAAATAAAATTTTGAGAACTAAATGATTTTGAAGTTGTGTGACTTACCTGCTCACCACAAGTCATCAATGCAATATCACCAGGGACAGATCTATTTGTCTTCTGATATAAATCAACCAACACTTTCTGAAAATAGATCCATTTTTAAAATATTAAAATTTAATAACATAATGACATTAAATTACACCATAATTTATTTAATTACCTTTATCAGTGAATCAAAAACTTCATTTTTCCAAGATGAAGTCATATGCCTCCAATAATCATATGTAATCGGAAGGGTAACCAGCTCCATCACCTACTAGACTAGAATCTACCCAAATAATCCCACAGATTCATCTATAGGGATCCTATAGAAGTAAAATGTGACAACTATCTTTAGTCCATTCAGATTCCATACATCTGAACATTTCATATTTTTCTCTATAGCAGCATTGTTTCCATCATTTATTAAAAAATAGTTAGTAGTATATAAAACTACAATAACTTTATTCATATTAAAATTTGAACCTATGATAGTCACCCTACAATATCCCCATGAAGAACAAGGAGTGGCATGTTGCCTCGATGCTAAGGCTCCTGAATGGGGAGGAGTCGGCTGAGCTGTTGATGGGATGCTAATGGAGGGTTTAAGAGACAGTGTATGGGGGAAACTAGATGGTGTCTCAGATTCTCTAGGGGTGGAGATAGATGGATCATCATCTATAGGTATTGTCGAGGGAATGTAAAATGAGGGTTGATTGGTATCATTATAAGGCTTCCTCCTTGGTATTCCTGTCATTTAATCAAATAAAATAAAATTTATAATGTATACTTCAAAAAATTTATGAAGAGAAAAATTAGAAATGATAATAAATTCATAGTACAAAAAAAATATACATAACTATGATAATGAATGACTACACAAATGAAATAAGTGGTTGATAAATAAATGCATAACTGAACATAAAATCATTTTCTCCTTCAATCATGTCATTTTTATACTCCATCATTACATCATCTACTTCATCCACCCTTTCAAGACTAACTTTTTCAATATCATAATGGAAAAATAGGTCACTTCTTACTATTTGTGGGATTCAATGTAAAAGTTCAAATCTTCCACTTCATGTAATTCATGGTCACCAAAATCCATTAAGCGAGAGAAGTTCATAGAAGTAAATTTCAAGAAATATCTTTTAATATCCCTGATAAAATTGACCCAATTAAATTTGAATAAAATAACTGAAAAATTCCCTTGGTAGTTTAATTCGATAATATTGGTCAACTTTCCAAAGTATACCACCTTGTAAAATTTAAATATACCACTATTTTGTGTTTTCAAGCCCTCTTCTTGATCGACTGCATGAAATTTAAATCCATTCACATTGTAAGCATCGAACTTTCTAGCATGTTTTAGAGGAACTCGGGCAAGAAACTTCAAATATTCTGAGAAATCATCTCGAGTATTAGTATTCATGGTATTAAAAAATTAATATACATTATTATGTTTACAAAATATTTGTGTCAACCTAATATCTTTATTGATTTTAATATTTATGAACTTCCACATCATGAAAACCATTCTATAAGATCTTTATTAATTGATTTTGTTATATCTTTCTCATTTCATGTCAGGACTATCATTATTCTCTTTGTTTGTATCCTTAACTATTCAATAAATAGATCTAAAATTTCACTATTCATTAGAACGTATCTATGTACCTGTGATAATTCCATTTCTCTCAGTGTAACATTTGAGCTCCTCCCAACTGATCGGCCAACAGCAGGAAAGATTTTTGATTTTCCGTGTAGTTGAGATTGATTTGATGTGTCATAAACACATCCAAATCAATTGAATCTTGTCTCAATATCATCAATGTATCAAGAAAAAAAGTTAATACACTCCTCTACCAAATATCCTTCAGAAATAGAGCCTTTAGGTTGAGCTTTATTTTTCATGTATGATTTCAAATGCCTAAGATATTTGTGAAATAAAAGAAAAAAACATAATTGTGTATTTAATGTAGTATCAATAATTGTTTACTTAAATTAAAAAAATATAAATAAAGTACCTCTAAAATGGATACATCCATCGATAATGTATAGGGACTCCTAATTTTGCTTCCTCAACCAAATGCATAGTTAAATTCCTCCTGACAGTAAAAAACGACACATGAAAGATCGTATCCATTGAACAAAGTGTCAATAAAAATCTCTCCTAAAGGTTTTCAAGCTCAAATAGTTGTATATTTTTCTCATATATTTTTATGAAGAATGATAAAAATTAGAGTACAATGTTAGTAAAAATTTTATGTAATAATTTATGCAAGGCCAATGGTAGTAACTATTCTAAACAAATATGTGAATCGGGACTTTTCAATCTATGTAGAATTTGATTATTTAAGTCAAAACACATTTACATGTTACTTGAATACCCCTAAGATGTCTTCACATGTTTTATAATTTTATGAAATATATCTTTATCCCTACTTTTCATTACAAAAAATTTCAGAGCATACTTTCCTTTCTCATCTAGATAGAGATCATGATTTATGTTCATTGCTTGTAAGTCTTTCTGAGCATTGAGATGATCCTTCAATTTTACATGCTCATTAAGAAATGTGAATATAAAATTTTCACAAAAATTATTCTCAATGTGCACCACATCAATATTATTCCACAAAAAATTAAATTACTAATATGAAAGTTTGAATAATATAATTTTTTTCCAATATTGTGTTCCGATTTCACTTAATGATTCACTTCAAACTCATTTACCACTATCATTAAAATGATGCACCTTCCCAAATTATGCTTCAACATTTCCAAATTTTTCTGATATTTCAGAACCTATTAGAAAATTTATAGGCTGTCTATGATCAATAGAATCATTGAATTTTGTATTTTTCAACTGAAATCTATGAGATGCATCAAGAAATCATTGATGAAAAAAGAAGCACCATTTTCTACTGTGAGGTAGTTGTTTGGGCTCAAAATCAAAGTTAAAAATAGGATAAGACAAACCCATTTAAGTGTTCCAACCAGCTTAATTCCCCAGTCCAGGGAATTCACTAAAATTCCACATTAGAACAACTTCCATTTTGAACATTGTTCTAGAATATGCATCATATGTCTCAACAACATTGCTCCATAACTCCTATAATTATTCAATTAAGGGCTGAAAGTATACATATATATCATTTCCAAGAATTTTTTCTAGGAATAATCATTGAAATGATAAAATATTTCTACCTCTTACACATCTATAGAGGTGGATTGTAAGGGATCAAAATAGCCAACCAAATTCTATAATTGGTGTTCAAAGTCCCAAATGGCTCGAATACATCAGCATACAATCCCAATTTAACATTCCTAGGATCATATTAGAAATATGTATGTAATGAATCAAATGAATTTCATGATTGTGAATCTATTGGATGTCACATTAACCCATCATTATAATTATCTACAGAATTCCACTTCATGTGTTTGGTGGTTTTTGATGACATGAATAATCCTTGCAATCAAGGCTTTAAAGTACATAATGAAAAACCTTTGTAGGTGTATTTATTTTATTATTATTCATTGTAATTTTTTTATTCATAATTCCAACATCACCCATTGAATTCCATCTAGAAGAAGAATGTTTTTTGCAATCCTGTCTTCTTGAATCCTCTCCCGAATAAAACATATAATCATTGGGACATGCATGTATTTGTTATTCAGACTTCCAACATCACCCATTGACTTCCATATAGAAGAAGAATTTTTTTGTAATATTTTCTTCTTGAATCCTCTCCCCAATTAAATATACAATCATTGGGACATGCATGTATTTTTTTATAATTCATACCAAGGTTTTTAACAACTTTTTTCATATCATAAAAAGAATCATGGATATTTTCTTCAAAAAATTCATCACACAATAATTCCAATATAATGTACATCACCTTATTTATAATTTCATATAGGCATTTGATATGGTACAACTTCATCAAAAAAAAATTGAATATTTAAAACATCCACTATATAACTCTTGATTTCCATCATCAACTAAACCATGAAACATATTTTTCTTCCCATTGGAGTGTTCTCTTACATTTGTCTCTATAGAATCAAGAGGGGGATCCAATGATATGTTTCAATCTGGATCTGTTTGTCCTATAGTCCCAAAAACATCACTTGGGAATTTTTATTTATATCACCCTCAACTGGTTTTTTTATATGTCTTGATGTCGGTTTTGGTGTCTTGAAATGTCGAATGCATCATTTATAGGGTTTTTCATTTAATTTTCCATTTTCAACAATGTTGGGATCTCATTTTGAAAATTGACATTAGTGGTCAAACTTTATGTAATGTTTGATTCTCCATGCCAAATCCAACACCAATATTGAGCAGAGAATTGATTCAATATCAAGTGTTTATAAACTTCATCTATCTTCAACCATATTCTAAATTTACATTTTGGACATGGACATTATATTAACCCATCAACGGATCGATTGTAAATTGAAAAATATAAAAACATATCCAAACCCATATCATATTAAGGTGTGTTCCTCGGTAATGTGATACATATTTTATCTATATCACAATATTCCTACACTTTATTAAAAAAATTAAAACAAATTAGTATTACTAAGTAGGGAAAGAAATAAATGGAAGTGAAAAAACACAACCCAAGTAGTTATAAGAAGATTAATATGAGTATTAAAAAAGTCAAAGTACAAAAAGGAAATAAATAATAGATATTATTACTAGTGGTTATCTAAGAGATTATATTTATGTATTTCACATTTTAATTTTCCTTATTTATAGATGGTACATCTCAAACCAACTAGATTGGTTTTAAAATTCCCTAACAGATGGGACATAAAAACAAGAATGATATTGTTACAGATGTGACATAAAAACAATACTGATAATGTTTCTTTTACAATAAAGATTTCCAAGTGTGGTCTTGACCAATGTCTCTAATATAAGTGAACTTAATCATTTCATAGATCACTATCGTAACTTACAGTTACAATCATAACTGACCCAATGATGATAGATTTTTATTCAATCATTAATATGAATAGTTAATTTATATTATTCATAACTTCCACCATAATCTCTCATTAAACACAATTTATAGATTTGAGTGTTTATAGCCCAATAAATAGATACATGGTAGGATTAGGAATGTGGGATGTGTAATGACTTTGAGGCCAATAAGTAGGACTCTTGAGAACGGATCACCATGTAACATGATTGAAAAAAAAATGTATTCTTTACACTCTCGTCCCACATGTTTGAAAAGCTCTCATCACTTTTCAAGAGTGAAAAGAAGACCAAAGTCCAATTTTGGAGAATGGATATCCTAATATATCCAATGTAAATTTTCTCTATGATTTTTACTTTTACATTTCATTTGATCCATAGTTGAAATCTATTTTATTATTTCGGTTGGGATAAAGAGTGTTTACAACACCCTTAGATTTCTAACAATGGTTTCAGAATCCTGTTGAATTAAAATCTGTTCATATTTTGAAAATCATGTTAATTTTTAGTACCACTCAAAGAACCAAAAAAATCATATTATACCATCCTAAAATTTTGAATAAGGGAATGAATATTTTAATGTGCATCATCATAATGCAGCACAGTTCCTGAGCACAATTTTCACACATATTCTCATAATACATTATTTCAGTTTATAATTACATAACAGTCAAAATCTTAACTATATATATCTCTAGTTGTGATTATTGTAATTTCACATCATTAGTTTGATGTTAATAAAATCATTTCATTATCAATTCCTTTGTTATTCCACATTCATTGTCAACATTTTTTTAATAATTATATAATTGCTCCATATAACATTCAATGTTTCATCACTTCTTGTCATTCCAAATAAGGTCTTAAAATGATTTTATCACTTTGAATTACTATATTATATAAGTTATTTTAATTATACACATGGTTTTATATTCAACAATAATCGCCTCATACATCATGATTATTATATAAACATTAAGCAACTAAAACATATACTCATATCTAAATCTTCTATTAGTTAACTAATTGACCTAGGAGCTCCAAATACTCAACACCCAACTTCTGACCTTCATAATTTCTTTTCATATTTACTTTAAAAATATACTTAAAGATGTTTGTTCCAAACTTATATAAACCTTAGTATAAAATGAAACTTTCTAGGGATCTCAATTCCTTTTAACATGCTTGGGATCTTTAACTCACTTCCGAGAAATTATTATTCTTTTCATATTTTCATCAATACACAATGATATCCCAAGCTTATTGGCAAAAAATACAATACAAACACAATGTGGGATCAACAATCATATAAGTGATCACTCAACACTTCACCAGCAAACCCAAATCATTTCATTTTATATGAGCAATATGAATTGAAGGGTGAAAAAATATTATCACCACAAGCAATAAGAGTAAAATATCAACTAAAAACAATAAAATTCCATTAAATATAACCACACTAAAACTGAAATAAAATAACAAAAAAATTATTTTTCTATTAATAAACAAAATTAAGAATAAAAAAGGTTCTTATTTCCCTATACTAAACATCAAAAGGTTTTTAACCATCCATGTGTAGGGTTACATTGACATTCTAGGAATATTGAAAAAAAATAAAACACAAACATAATGTGAAATCAACACTCATATCATTGATCACTCAATAATTCACCAAAAAACCCTAAACATTATATTGTATATGATCAATATAAATTAGAGATTGAAAAAACTCCCAATAAACCTAAAAGGGATAAGGGGCGGCACAAGGGGCGTGAAGGGGACGACGGTGGAGTAGGCAGCCAGTAGTGAGGGGGAGAAGGGGTATGGTGTAAGGGGAGAAAAGGGGATGGTGACGGAGTAGGTATCCGGTGAAGAGGAGGAGAAGGGGGCCACTGTGAGGGGGCTTAGGTTTTTCAGCGTCGGGGGAAGAGGGGTAGGGGTCTCGGGTTTGTGTGGGGTGACGGCGATAGAGAGGCAGTCGGTGGCGACAGGTAGAAGGGTGTTGGTTAAAGGGTGGGTCTTGGTCTCAGGATAGTGCTAGGGTTTCATGGGGTTGGTGGATGGGGGGATCGGGTTCAGGGGGGAGTAGTGTCATGGGTTAAAAAAAATGTTTTAGTGGCAGTTATTAAAAAACCACCACAATATTTTGATAAAAACATTTAGCGGAGGTTTCTTAAACCACCCCTAATTATTGATTTTAGTGTAGGTTATTATCCACTTACACTATGAAAAATTAAATGTTCTCCTAACTATCCACTTGATATAAATTTAAATTTTTTTCATTCCATAAATATTAGAATTTCTTTATTTATATTTGACTGAAAATAATTCTAATTGAGTATAACTTTGATATATATGTTATATGGTTGTCTCATTCTCAAGATATTATGTTGAAGTATATCCAGATAGATTAATTTTATGTTTTTAAATTCATATTTTTTAGACCTCTTCTATCTACTTCTGTTGATTTTAAAAACTCTATTATTTCCAAATCAAATTGTTCTATCAACACAACCTTTCACTTTATCCAAAAAAAATATTTCTGATCATGTGGGATGAGCATCCACTATCAATCATCTATATGTTACTATTATTTTCTTTTTTATATAAATATATGTTATCCAAATCCTTATTATTTTTTCCTACCATGGTATGCCAAGTTGAGTTAAAACAATTATGGATCTCTCCTCATTATTTTAAACATTATCAGTGAATTGTTCTTCTAATTATTAAATGTAAAAAACTTTTTTACCAATGTAATAAAGTTGATATATCTAGTATCCATTATCCATGAACTTCTACTACTTATTCTCTACATAAAATCAAAATATTTATGGACAGTTTTATAGAAATAAAAAATACCTAAAAAAGTAATTTATTATTTAATATGTAGGATATAATCTCAATATAATTTATTATATTATGGGTTCCTCTTATTTTAGGTAGATTTGTGTCTCTTAAAAATTGGTCAGTGGTGACATAAGTATCCATATAATTGGAACTTCAGTAAAAGAAATATTGCAATAAACCCACCATGTCTTCCCCATCCCAGAACCTGTGCTAGTATTTTAAAAGAATTGAGGTGTGTTTTTGATCACCATGGACTAGAAACTAGTTCATGGGAAAAAGGTTTACACTATTTGGAATAATTTCACATGATAAATAATCAAATCATAAATGTGATTCATCCTAAAAACCTAACATGAGTTTACCTTAAATTGTTATGTTATATACCCAAATAAGTAGTTTCTAAATAAATAAATAGTCAAACATGAAATAAAATAAGTGAATATTCATATAAAAAGAATAAAACAAAATAAAAATAATAGGCATAACCATTAACATCCATGTTCATCATATATAGGTGAAAAATTCAATATCTAAGTATGAAACAAAAAATAGGAAAACAAAGAATATGAAGTCAATTATGTGATATACAAGAGTGGCTAACATATACATAACCAAAATATTGAAGACTAAAAAAATTAAAATCTTCATGATAAGTGATTATCCATAACCTATCATAATGTGACCCAAGATAAAAATAACTTAAATAGTATAATAATTTCATGATTAACATAATATATATCACAAAATTTCACATAACCTAAGGACTAAAAGATTTAGTGTCTTGAATATTGGTTATATAAACATATTATTTCACAAAACTTGAAAACATTAATTCATAATCACACTCCTCCAGATCCTTTTCTATAAATCTCAGATTATATAATCATCTTAGTAACCTAAGGATTCGAATCATAAGAAAAAGGGTGAGCTTAGAAGCACTATAAGGGAAAACATATTATAGCATATCAGATCATAAACATGAAGGAGAACATGTGTAAGAAGATAAATATCTTATTAAAAGATCATAATAACATAAATGATAATTATAAAACATATTAGAGAATAATAAGATCAAAAAACGATCATTTAGGAAGCATAAAAACTATGGAAACGCATAAAATACCGAAAAATAATAATAAAACATGTGATCGGGACATAAAAGTGTTAAATACATTAAAAATAATGTTTAATAATGAAAACAATTAATTTTATAGAAATTAATTTCATCTTGAAAATTTGTAATATATTTATAAACAATATGAAAATATGTAACAACCATAATCATAGAAAAACCTTTGTGATAAAACTCATTATACCTATGTCTATGAAAAAAAACTCATTATTTTCATGACTGAGAATGTAAGCAAACCCATTATGGTAATGCCTATGTGAACAAACTCCTTATTTCAACACCAGAAAATCATATGAGATATAAACATACACCAATGTATTGGAGGGAGATATAGGACTCTTCTTGTAACATCCCAGGTAAATAAAAAATATAACATTTTCATATTTATTAAAATTTGTGAATTAAATATTAATTTTACTTTAAATTTGATGATATATTCAATGGAATACCTGATACGCAACAACAGGTTTCTTTGAAAACTTACGTTGCACACAACGTTGAGTTATACTGAAAAATATTAGTATAATATTATTATTTTAAATGGTAGTTAATGTATAGTCATTGTATTGGAGGGAATGAACAAAACTAACCATATTATAATTAAATATGTTTCTTAAATGTTTTTACAATTACCCAATAAATTTTAGATGCTAAAAAAGATAATGAATCTAATATTAAGCATGAAATACTCTAGCATTCTTTAAAAGGTTGTTTTACCACATTTTGATAGAGAACCCTTTTTAAATATAGTTTTTGTCACTTTTATATGTTATATTTGACAAAATAAAATTCTTCTTTAGAATCGGGAAATCAAAATTTACTTTGGATGAAGTTTTGGTATTTTTCTGATAATGTTCATTTTTTAATGAATAGTGAAAAATACTGTATTTTAATTCAAAACTGATTTTAAATATAATTTATTTATATCGTTATATTATATTTTTAATTGGTTTTAAAGTGTAACTAGATTATATTTTTACCAATTAATCCAAATTTGGTCATTCGAAGTAATTTCACTTTAAATTTGGACATAAACAAGTGTCAATCTTTTGATAGGTATTACTTAAAAACACGCTTTTTCTTTTGACAATGAGAATTAATTTTAAATTAATTTATTCAACTTCTGTGTTTTCAATTTGAAAAAATGGATTCCATATTTGTAATTATGAGTCCCAAATTTTGTAAATAGATAACTTTTATTTTTTAGACATTATGAATATTTACTTCAATAAATGGTGCATTTCATTTCTTATATCCAAATGTTATGGAATATTCTAAATACATATATACTAGGTGTATATAATTTATATGATATCTAAATCATGAATATAATTCTGTATATAATGGAATTTTGACCACATGGACAACTTGTAATTATAAGAAGTTCATTTTTTTACTCAAGTTCCAAACATCGACAAAATGTTTGATATGAACTCAAATAATTAATAATTTCTATAGAAAGGTAATAAGTGATATAAAATGAATAATAAATTTGAAAAAATTTCTTAAAAAAGTATAAATTAACTTAATTTTATTATTCAGGAAGAACAAGGAACATACAAGACAAGTCGGACTCGAGGTAAGGGGTTTTCATCTCACTTTTTATTCCCATGAGACTCATGCTATATTTGCCACTATTTACTTTTGTGTGGTGTATTTACTTCCCATGATTGTATTATTTGTTTAATATAATTTAATTTATGGGTATTTTTATCTTAATTGTATGATCTTCCTTTCATGGGGTGTATGTTTTGTAAGTTACCAAATCTGTACGGGATCCTTTCACCCTCCTCTTTTTAAAAGACTTCTTTTTGTTATGTCTTTTAATTTACATATTCTTATGTTGGGATATGTTCTTAGATATCCTTATTGCTTTAAATTTTATTTCCAAGTGATGAGATACCATTTTCTCCCTCATAAATTCATTTTTTGAATTTTAAAATGACACGGTTAGGCTGTCGAATTTCTATAAGAGAACTTCTTAACCCAATTTCAATTCTTTGGGTTAAACTCTACTCGTTGATTATGTTGTGCTATGAATATGTGTGAATGACCTCTTATTTTGTTACACTAAATATCCAATAATATTGAGGGTATTTATATTTTTCACACATAATTATGTAATTAATTTATCCTTAATCTAAGGGTGCCATATTTATAAGGGATTTCATCTCAATTTACATTTCATTGAGACTTCATTGTTTTTATGCACCAATTCACTTTTATATGGTGTATATACTATCCTTTGGAATATTATATAATGAATAAATTTATTCTCATGATATTTTAAAGTTTTAATTAAATGTTATTCCTCAATTATTTTTATTTAATCATCTCTCATTTGGTTAGGAACTCCTTAACTAAAATATCTTTTTAATGATTTAATCTTCTAAATATTTCTCATTAATGTCCATGTTTTCAAAATGGTTTTAAGAATTTATTTATATGGACGTTAATGTTTTAAATTTTTAATTCCTTTAAAATATTTAAAGTTTTATAGGACACTTTGATTCAAAAATATCTTTATTAAATGGTTTTGAAAATGGTTTGATAAAGAATTGATTATTTCATTCTCTTGAAATGATATATTGGTACTGAAATTTGGAAATTTTATATTTACTTTATGCTTGATTTATTTGTTATGATTATGTTATTATTTCTGGGCATTTTTTGTGTATATGGGTGGTTCCGTGATAAACCTAGGGTGGGTGAGTTCGATATAGCTCTCCAATGCATTGGGTAATGTGACAGAGGTAAACGTTAATGTTTCTCCTAAGAGATTTAGGGAATATAATGTGATGGGTATTCCAAACGTAACTCTCTATGTAGCTGTGAAAGATTAAATGTAATTATGATGTGTATTCCACAATTTACCTTTATGATTTATGATTTTTGTGTGTTATTCATAAATCTTATGATTTCATAAGGTATGTTACGATTGAAAAGTATGGTTTCATTGATTTTTATTTATTGATGGGATAATGTTTTCATTCCTTATTTTATAACCCTTGCTGATATTTTTATTCCCATCCCATGTTTTGAAATATATTTAATAGGAATTAAAGATAAATAGGGTCAAGGATGGGATCAAGGAAAATTCACGCTGTATAAAACATGGAACTAGGCATGTTTGTTTTTTTTCAAGAGTTTTTATTCTATGAAAAAAAAAGTAAAACTGAGTAGAAGTGTCTACATTGTAATTTTTGAGATATAATGTAATATTTATGGCCTAATTCTATAAAACTCTAAACCTGGAAAGATCCTCAATGTGAATTATTCATTTAATTCAATATTATGTAATTTTTTAAGGCTGGTCCCTTATAATTTCTATCATAATCCATACATATATGTGCCACTTAAAATAAATCATCATATCTTAATTGACCTAGGGAAAAAGAATAGGTTTCTTAGACTTTTCAAAAACACTAAAAAATATGAACATTATAAATCATAGTATATAAAAAATATCATTTTTAAAATAAATAATATCATAATAAAATATATATAAGGTCATTAAAACATTACTTGATGATAGATAAACCTTGGAGGGAAAAATAGAAGTAAAATTTAAATGCTTTTAAAAACCATTTCAAATGTTTTTTTAAAATATAAAGTGAAAATTACTCTGAAAAAACATTTTTTATGGAAAGTAGAATAATTTTGAAAACCTTATTATAAATAGTTCCAAATAAATGATCCTTGAAAAGAAATAAAAAGCAATCTAATAAATCTAGAGTGGGAAATAATGAAAGAAATGATTTTATTAATAATTTTAGGATATTTGAAAAAATCACATCGAAGAAAAATTGAAATAATTTCATTTCATAAAAGGTGTAAGATAAAATTTAAAGAATCTAAAATAAAATAATTATGTGTATTTCCTTAAAGAAAATACTTTTGATAGTAAAAACATAGACCTGGAAAATAAGATTCATTACTAAGAATGAGAGTTATTGATAAAACACTATTTTGTTGAATATTTTATTTCTAATAAATGACAAACTTTCCTCACATTGTGTTATATATGATCAATTATGGAATATTTGGGATTAGATCACTCAATTGAAAATTTGATGAAAATTCCAGTTTTACTCTTTTAAAGTGAACTGTGGTATATTATGAATAAATATTTTTATTTACCAAATTGGAACTTAATATTTTGTGAACGAATGCCTCACTAAATATTCTACAACTTTCATTCAGTCCATTGGAGCTAGATCGTGGGTTTACTTGGAGTAAATTGGCCATGAAGACAAAGCTGGACTGGACTCGCTGGGCTGGATAGTGCTTCTGTATTTGGGCCCTAACTTTCTTATCCTTGCTTGGATGTGGCCCAAATTTGGAGAGAATATAGAAGACAACAATTATCGCAAATCATTCTTCTGTAAGAGCAGCTGGATCGAGCGTTTTGGAGGTCAAACAGGCGGTGCAACTTGGATTAAAATATTTTCCCGAATTTTCACATTCACACTTGAAACCATTTGTAACCCTAGCCCTCCACAACTCTATTTAAAGGACATTTTCACTCTTTGGGAGGATGGTTAGGAGCTTTGGAAAGGTGTAGCCGAGAGTTGGTTTCCTAGGAACTCCTCTAACCCCTTGGAAGAAGTGAGGCTTTGTGAAAGGATCTCTTCCAAGAAGGCTCTCCTCTCCCACCTCCATTTGTGTTTCATTGTTTTCATGCTTGTAACTTGTCCTTTTCTTCAATAAATCTTCTTTTTTATTCTTTTACTATCTTTTTTTTTGGCTTATTGGTTCTGGAATCTTAGAGTGGAGACAAGATTGGGTATTTCCCTTTCAATCCGTTGCTTATGCAAAACGTCTCCACAATGAAAATTCCAACCATGGAAGAGTAGTTTTGTTCATAGTTGATCTAATCCCTACCCCCTTCATTTATTCATTTTGAATACATGAACATACTGTAATTCATAATTTGTGATCAGTTAATTGAGATTTAAGTTGTAAGGAACTCACTCGACTTGCATCTGACCACGAGGACGGTCCTGTGTGAATCGAGAGAGACAAACTTCAATTGTAAAATCTAATCAACTTGGGATAGAATTGTAGGGTTCAACTCTCATCCCTAAACTTAATTAATTCTCAAATATAGAGAGGAGGTTCTGCCCTAATTGACCACTGATCATAAGTTGTATTTGGACCACAATCAAAGTAGGGTACTACGATTGGAAGTCTCAAAGACAACCTAGTGCTCATTTCTTCAAATGCATGTGGTTGTGTCAAATTCCGTAGGGTTCGGGGGATGACAAGGTTAGGGGGTCACATTTTAATGAATTATAATCATATGGGATAATGATTAAAGAATGGTGAAGGGGTATATTAGATTGGCTACGACTTCTCATAGTAGTGCTTTTAAAGAAACAGTGTTCGTGATTGTCTTTTACTCCTTGATTGCCTTGATTGTTTTGTTTAGTTTTCTAAAAGTCTTTCAATCAAACCACCCCCATCTTTTATCAGTTTGTTTCTTTTTTTTGGTTTATTAAAGCCTTCTAAGGGTTGTTAAACTAAGTCCTCCTCAAGAGAACGACCTAGGTCAGCCACTGTGCTGCACTTAGTAAAGAAACAACATCATTTGAAAGCGCCCACGACAGCGCCTTTCAAATTTGGCGCTGTTGTCGGGGAGGAAATAGTTTTCTCAATCAATTAGAGGTATTTGTTTTTTATTTCATTCTCTTATTCCTCTTCTCACTTTCTTCTTTCACCTTTCTCAATATTGGTTCATTTTTCTCTTCTTCTTCTTCTTAATTTTTTTTTAGACCATCAATTGAACTCCATTCTCATGATATTGTGGTCTATTCTTTTTCTTCATTTCTCTATTTTTTATATGATTTATGACACGGTCCCAACCTGAGGATCTCTTTGATCTAGACCCCGAGATTGAACGCAGTCTTAGGGCTCGAATCAGGAAATCTCAATCCACGGGAAGTGTCGAAATTTACCCAACAGGAGAACTCCTCCATTTTGGAAACACTGAAATTGGAAACACATATAAATCCAAACTAAAACAAGAACCAATGGCTGAGAATAATGGAAATGAACTTAATAGAACCATTTGAGAATTGGACACACCAGATATTAACTATCAACCAAATTGCATTGCATACCCAACACTTGAATCAGACTTTGAACTTAAATCTGGACTAATTCACCTTCTTCCAAAGTTTCATGGATTATCTGGTGAGGACCCAAACAAACATTTAAAGAAATTTAATGTAGTCTGCTTGACTCTTAAACCAAGAAATGTCTCTGAAGATCAAATTAAATTAAGAGCATTCCCATTCTCTCTTGACGGAGCTGCAAAGGATTGGATGTACTATTTACAACCTGAAGACGTAACATGTTGGAACGATTTGAAATGTCTTTTCTTGCAGATGTTCTTTCCAGCATCAAGGACTACATCCATTCGAAAAGAGATATCAGGGATCAAGCAGGCATAAGGGGAGTCGATGTATGAGTACTGGGAGCGCTTCAAGAAGTTATGTGCAAGCTGCCCACATCACCAAATTAGTGAGCAACTACTTATCCAGTACTTCTACGAAGGCCTCACACCTATGGAGAGGAGCATGGTGGATGTCGCAGCTGGAGGAGCATTGGTGGACAAAACACCAGCAGACTCACGTTCATTGATAGACAAGATGGCCCAAAACTCCCAACAATTTGGAGATAGAGGTACACCACATGTCAGGGGAGTACATCAGGTAAGTCCTTCTTCTCTTGAAAATCATTTGATTGATACCAAGTTGGAAGAATTGACCACTATGGTGAGGCAGATTGCATTGGCTCAAAAGACATCCCAACCCACTTCTTCAAGGCCATGTGGCATTTGCACCGAGACAAGCCACCCAACTGATTGTTGCCCCCAATTACAAGAGTCAGAGGATTGTGCTGCTATATTTCCTGGGAGACCATATCAGCAACAACAACAACCACAGAAGAAGTATAATTCCTTTGCACCAACATTTAACCAAGGATGGAGAGATCAATCAGATATGAGGTTTGGCTCTGGACATCAACAAAGGCCCCCCTTTCAACAAAACTTCCAACAGCCTCCACCTTACCGACAAGGTTTCCAACAACCCCAAAGAAGATTTGAGGCCCAAGAATCAACAAGTCAGCAACATGGTAGTTCTCAACCAAAGGTAGATTCTAATACTGATGATATTTTGAAACAAATTTTTCTTAATCAACAAAATGAGCTGAAGAGTCAAGGTTCTGAGTTGAGGGAGTTGAAGACACAAATGAGCCAGATTGCCACCGCCCTCCACGAACTGGTAAGTAAGAACTCTGAAGCCCTTCCTTCCCAACCTACTCCCAATCCCAAGGGGAATGTTAGTGCCATCACATTGAGAAGTGGGAAGAAAATAGTTGATACATCTGCACCTACAATACCACTGGGATTCACCTCAACTCCGGAGAAGCCCCATCCCATACCAAATGATGAGAAACCCAAGGAGAAAGATAAAGGTAAGAAAAAGGTTGATGATCTTCCTCCTAAACCCCTTCCATTCCCAAATAGAGTTTTACAAACTAAGAAGATGGCTGAAGAGTCAATGCAAAAAGAGGTTTTGGATACATTCAAGCGTGTCGAGATCAACATCCCTCTACTTGAAGCCATCAAGAAAATACCGAGGTATGTGAAATTCTTAAAAGAACTGTGTACAAATAGAAGAGGGATAAAGGGAAATGAGCGGATCAACCTTGGAAGGAACGTATCTGCACTCATCACACCAACCATGTCAATGCCAACGAAGTGCAAGGATCCTGGGACATTCACCATACCATGCACCATAGGGGAGTTACACTTTTCTGATGCACTTTGTGATTTAGGTGCTTCCATAAATGTGATGCCTCACTCTGTATTCTCTTCCTTGCAGGTTGGTGAGTTGAAGCCAACAAGAGTAGTGGTGCAATTGGCGAATAGAGCTATGGCATATCCAGCGGGAGTCCTTGAGGATGTACTTGTTCGGGTAAGAGACATGATCTTTCCAGCAGACTTCTATGTGCTTAACATGGAGGATGATCAGGTAAGTTCTCATACCCCCATTATCTTAGGTAGACCCTTCCTCAAAACTGCAAAAACTATCATAAATGTCAATGAGGGTACACTTTCCATGGAGTTTGGAGATGAAGTTGTGATATTTAATGTTATGGATTCCATGAAGTACCCCTCAGAGGACCATTCTGCTTTTGTTATCTCCCATTTTGAACCACCATGTAAAAACATCATGGAATTGGATTGTCCTATGCTTAGGTAGATTATGAGTATTGGTTCTAGTTTGATGTCTAAGAGTACTTCTACATCAGTTTTTAAGGAACAAGACTCTCTAAGATTTGATTTTGAAATGGAATCATATTCTGATTTTGATCATGTGAACTCTGATTATGAAATGGCTACTGAGTACGCTGATGGATTTGGTGCTTTATTCTCTGATTGTGAGGATTTTTATTCTGATACTGATGTTCATTGTGCAGATATTTTTGTTGCATCAATTTCTCCATCCATACTACACCCTCCTTCATTAGAACTCAAGCCATTGCCACCAAATCTGAAATACTCATACTTGTTGAATGGTGAGAGATTACCTGTTATCATTGCTAAAAATCTCCGTTTTGAACATGAAGAAAAGCTTTTGAATATTTTGAGGGAGAACATCAGGGCGATTGGATGGACCTTGGCTGAAATATCAGGTATTAGCCCCTCCATTTTCATGCATAGGATTCTCTTGGAGGATGGGGCTAAACCGGTGAGACAACCACAAAGGATACTCAATCCCACCCTCCTGGAAGTTGTTAAAAAAGAAGTTGAGAAATTTCTCGAGGCAGGTATAATCTTTCCCATTTCAGATTCTAAGTGGGTAAGTCCAATTCAGGTTGTGCCTAAGAAAAATGGTTTTACTTTTGTTAAAAATGAGAAAGATGATTTAGTTCCAATGAGGGTGCAAAACATTTGGCGGGTGTGTATTGATTATAGGAATCTAAATCAGGCCACTCGCAAGGACCATTTCCCCCTCCCATTTATTGATCAAATGCTCGAGAGACTAGCCGGGAAAACACACTATTGTTTCTTGGATGGATTTTCTGGATATTTTCAGGTTCCTATAGCTCCAGAGGATCAGGAGAAGACTACATTCACCTGTCCCTTTGGCACATTTGCCTACCAGAGGATGCCATTTGGACTTTGCAATGCCCCAGGTACCTTCCAGAGATGTATGGTGAGTATTTTTTCTGATTTTATTGAGACCTGCATGGAGGTATTTATGGATGATTTTACAGTGTATGGGTCTTCATTTGATGAATGTCTAAGTAGTTTGGGAAAGGTGTTGAATCATTGTATTGAGAAGAATCTGGTCCTGAACTTTTAAAAGTGTCATTTTATGGTAGAGCATGGCATTGTCTTAGGGCATGTGGTGTCAAAACATGGGATAGAGGTTGATAGATCTAAGGTAGACATTATTTCATCCTTACCCTATCCTTTATGTGTGCATGATGTTAGATCTTTCCAAGGGCATGCAGGATTTTATCGGCGTTTCATCAAAGATTTTAGTAAGATCGCTCTTCCTATGTCACGTTTACTTCAAAAAGATTCTGATTTTGTGTGTGATTATTATTGTAGGAATTCCTTTGATGAGCTAAAGAAGTGTCTGACCACTCCACCTATCATACAGCCCCCACGGTGGGACCTTCCATTTGAGCTTATGTGTGACGCCTCCAACTTCGCGGTTGGAGATGTCTTATCTCAGAGGGTGGAAGGACGTTCACATGTGATTGCCTATGCATCAAGAACATTGGATTCAGCCCAATCAAACTACACAACCACGGAAAAGGAGTTTCTTGATGTCATATTTGCTTTATATAAATTCCGTTCATATTTATTGGGTTCTAAAGTAGTTATTTTTTCTGACCATAGAGCTTTGAGGTACCTCCTGAAGAAGCCAGATGCAAAACCACGACTTATCCGTTGGATGCTCCTTCTTCAAGAGTTTGACATCGAGATAAAGGACAAAAAGGGGACAGAAAACATGGTGGCGGACCACATGAGTAGGCTTACTCACACACTAGAGGATGACACCTTGGATCAGGTACAATTTCGGGACACTTTCCCTGATGAGCATCTCTATACCATCTCAGGTATGCATCCTTGGTATGCTGATTTAGTTAACTACCTTGTTTCTTCTGAAATCCCTGCAAATTTAAAGAAACATCAAGTCCAAAAATTAAATAGTGAGTCAAGGTTTTATGTTTGGGATGATCCTTACCTCTGGCGCATGTGCAGTGACCAAGTAATTAGGAGGTGTGTTCCTGATCATGAGTTTGAGTCTGTCCTACATTTCTGTCATACACTTGCCTGTGGTGGAAACTTTGGACCCCAACGGACAGCTAGGAAAGTCTTAGACTCTGGATTGTATTGGCCTAGTTTATTCCATGATGCCCATGTGTTTTGTAAGTCGTGCTCTCGTTGCCAACACACTGGGAACATTTCTAGGAGACATGAGATGCCCCAACAACCCATACTATTCTGTGAGATTTTTGATGTATGGGGCATTGATTTTATGGGTCCTTTTCGTAGTTCATTTGGATTTTTGTATATTTTGGTTGTTGTTGATTATGTGAGTAAATGGGTGGAGGCCAAGGCCACCAGGACTGACGATTCTCATGTTGTAGTGGATTTTGTCAAGGCTCAAATTTTCTACAGGTTTAGAGTACCAAAGGCCATCATCAGTGACCAAGGGACACACTTTTGCAATAGGAATTTTGCTTCCCTCCTTCGAAAGTATGGGGTGACACACAAAACATCAACACCATACCACCCCCAAACAAATGGCTAGGCTGAGGTTTCAAATCGTGAGTTGAAACAAATCTTGGAGAAAACCGTGCAGCCAAATAGGAAGGATTGGAGCAAGAACTTGGATGATGCATTGTGGGCTTATAGAACAGCATACAAGACCCCCATTGTTATGTCCCCATTTCGGATTGTTTTTGGTAAAGCATGCCATATCCCAGTGGAAATCGAGCATCAGGCTTATTGGGCTATAAAGAAATGCAACATGGATTTGGCCCAAGCTGGAATCCAAAGGAAACTGCAAATTCAAGAGCTTGAGGAGATTATATTATCATCATATGAGAACTCAAGGCTCTACAAGGAAAGATCAAAATCATCTCATGACAAAATGATCCAACAAAGGGAGTTTCATGTTGGAGAGAAAGTCCTTCTCTACAGTTCACGACTGAAGCTGATGCCTGGTAAGTTGCGTTCCAGATGGTTAGGTCCTTATGTTGTGACTAATGTTTTTCCTTATGGTGCAGTGGAGATCACACAAGAGGACACTGGAAGGAGATTTACAGTCAATGGGCAACGTTTAAAGAGATACATTGAGGGAATTCCTACTGATGCAGTGGATTTTATCACACTGCATGACCCCATCATCACTTGAGCACATCAGGCTGTTCCTAACCCTTTCACTTTTATATTATTTGTCCTATTTAAAAATTCTTCATTTCATGTGCATATATCATCTCATAGGTTCACATTGAGGACAATGAAATATTTTAAGTGTGGGGGAGGGAACCTTTTAGTTTAGTAATTTCAATTGCTTTCCTGTTCACAAAAAAAATGTGTGTTTTTCAAATTTTGTGTGTTTATTTTACAATTTTCTGTGTGTTTTTGAAACTTTTGGGCGGAAATGATTCTCATCACCATTTTTAAATCCATATCAATAAGTGAAACAATTTACCCCTTGAAACTAAGCTTAAATGAATGCTGAAATGACTTTGTTTCAAGTTCAAATATTTAGTAATTTCATGAAAATTACGCTGAATTTTGAATCCCATGCCAATCTCACTGTCTTTATATTTGAAATCACTTTCCTGTTAGGCTTCTAAACCATTATTTTCATATTCTTTACATTCACCTCACTTCTTGAGAGAACCAAACCATACTTGATTTAACCATAATTTGATCTATTCCTGTCAAAACTTGAGGGTTTGAGGTACTTATGTTTAAATGATTGAGGCATTTGTTTGGTATTAAAGCCCCTATTTCAAAGAATCCTTTTTTATAATGGCCTACCATGAATATTTAATCCTTGTATCCCTTAGAAGCCATGCACAGCCTGTTAGGTTAGCCACATTACAAGCCAATTTTCCCTATCTAACCAACTCTTGAAGTAAAATTTCATAATCTAGTTGAGCTTAAGTGTGGGGGAATCTATCTTGTGTTGTGCTACCACATTTTTTGATACATTGTGTGGAAAATTAATTTTTGAAGAGATGTGTTTGCTGCTGAATAAAGTCATTATATTGAAAGTTGTGCCTATCTGGAGCTTTCATGACAAGTGAAGTTGTGCCTTTTCTGGAGCTTCTAATTAAGGTGGAAAGTTGTGCCCATCTGGAGCTTTCAAGAAAATCATGTTTTAGAAGATTGACATTTTTTATGCTGAAATGATGAATGGTGTAAACCTTTCATGACTTTTCATGATGATAGAGCTGAATTGATACTATGGGGATTGAGGAGAAGACCATATTTAAGTGAAAATTAGATTAATGCAATTTTGCTTCAAAAAGAGTCAAGCCCTCCTCATTCAGCCTCAGAGTTTTTCACATCTTAATCCTACCAACCGAAATCCACAGAACAACCCTGAAAAGTCCTCATGATAAACATATGTCCTTGACTCACATCGGGTAGCGATGTAGGAATCTATCAAGCCTATGGTGACCCTTGTATGAGTTTGGATGAGAAAGACATTGCAAAAAAACTTGATATTTGTGTGATGAGAGAAAATTCAAGTGAGGTAAGTGTTTTGTGCATGGGAGGATAAATGAAGTGGAAATATATTGAATAATATAAATGAAGAACTTGAAATAGTGGTCTTTTATGAGGCATTATATCTTTTGTTTCTTGGTGTAAAATTTCTTAATCTTAAGGATATGTGTTTTAAAATTGGTTTTGATTTGATATTGATGTTTACTTGACATGAGGTTTTGCCCAGGAGTACAAAAGGGTAAGTGTGGGGGAGTTGATAAAACACTATTTTGTTGAATATTTTATTGCTAATAAATGACAAACTTTCCTCACATTGTGTTATATATGATCAATTATTGAATATTTGGGATTAGATCACTCAATTGAAAATTTGATGAAAATTCCAGTTTTACTCTTTTAAAGTGCACTGTGGTATATTATGAATAAATATTTTTATTGACCGAATTGGAAATTAATAGTTTGTGACCGAATGACTCACTAAATATTCTACAACTTTCATTCAGTCCATTGGAGCTAGATCGTGGGTTTAATTGGAGTAAATGGGCCATGAAGACAAAGCTGGACTGGACTCGATGGGCTGGATAGTTCTTCTGTATTTGGGACCTAACTTTCTTATCCGTGCTTGGATGTGGCCCAAATTTGGAGATCATCTAGAAGACAACAATTATCGCAAATCATTCTTCTGTAAGAGCAGCTGGATCGCGCGTTTTGGAGGTCAAACAGGCGGTGAAACTTGGATTAAAATATTTTCCCGAATTTCCACATTCACACTTGAAACCATTTGTAACCCTAGCCCTCCACAACTCTATTTAATGGACATTTTCACTCTTTGGGAGGCTGGTTATGAGCTTGGGAAAGGTGTAGCCGAGAGTTGGTTTCCTAGGAACTCCTCTAACCCCTTGGAAGAAGTGAGGCTTTGTGCAAGGATCTCTTCCAAGAAGGCTCTCCTCTCCCACCTCCATTTGTGTTTCATTGTTTTCATGCTTGTAACTTGTCCTTTTCTTCAATAAATATTCTTTGTTATTCTTTTACTATCTTTTTTTTTGGCTTATTGGTTCTGGAATATTAGAGTGGATACAAGATTGGGTATTTCCCTTTCAATCTGTTTCTTATGCAAAACGTCTCCACAATGAAAATTCCAAACATGGAAGAGTAGTTTTGTTCGTAGTTGATATAATCCCTACCCCCTTCATTTATTAATTTTGAATCCATGAAAATACTGTAATTCATAATTTGTGATCAATTAATTGAGATTTAAGTTGTAAGGAACTCACTCGACTTGCATCTGACCACGAGGACGGTCCTGTGTGAATCGAGAGAGACAAACTTCAATTGTAAAATATAATCATCTTGGGATAGAATTGTAGGGTTCAACTCTCATCCCTAAACTTAATTAATTCTCAACTCTAGAGAGGAGGTTCTGCCCTAATTGACCACTTATCATAAGTTGGATTTGGACCACAATCAAAGTAGGGTACTGCGATTGGAAGTCTCAAAGACAACCTAGTGCTCATTTCTTCAAATGCATGTGGTTGTTCAAATTCCGTAGGGTTCGGGGGATGACAAGGTTAGGGGGTCACATTTTAATGAATTATAATCATATGGGATAATGATTAAAGAATGGTGAAGGGGTAGATTATATTGGCTACGACTTCTCATAGTAGTGCTTTTAAAGAAACAGTGTTCGTGATTGTCTTTTACTCCTTGATTACCTTGATTGTTTTGTTTCGTGTTCTAAAAGTCTTTCAATCAAACCACCCCCATCTTTTATCATTTTGTTTCTTTTTTTTGGTTTCTTAAAGCCTTATAAGGGTTTTTAAACTAAGTCCTTCTCAATAGAACAACCTAGGTCAGCCACTGTGCTGCACTTAGTAAAGAAACAACATCATTTGAAAGCGCCCACGACAGCGCCTTTCAGTTATTCTTATCAGTGTTATGATTTTATTTGAGAAAAAAATATAAAATAAGTGGTTATTGATGATGAGAAGTAATTTACCAATAGAAAAATAGGAAATAAAATATAAGTAAGGGTAATGGTATGTTCAAAATAAGATTAAAGATTATTAATATGAAAGACTATGACCTAATGAATTGAAAATTGAGTTGATGAAACCCTTACAACTTTTTTAATTTTTGATTCAAAGCCCCATTAGAGAAAAAACATGTAATAGAATATTTAAAATCATAAAATATAATAAAATCATGATACAAAATATTAAAGGGTCAGTAGATATACCATTCTAAATAAAACATGAATTCTGAAAAGAAATATGTCTCAATTAGGGAAAATTTGAGACAAGAAACCCTTACCTTGAAATATCACTTAGTTGATCACACTATATCCTCCTATATAACAAAAATAAATATACTAATCACCTATTTATTAACCTTTTTCTTATACATAAAATTTTATTAAATTCATTTATAATTATTATCTGCATTTATATTAGTTATTCATCATTAATTTTTAATATCAAGTGTGAGTAATTTTGATTGTGTTGGACTAGTTTTATAATTAGTAGTGTTGTTCTTAATTATTATCCAAAATTTCATAATTTATAGATCATAAAAATTACTATATTTAATTTTTTAGGATATTTTATAAAGTTATCATTCCATTTTATGAGAGTTTTAGTTATGGTTCTTGTAGATGAAATTGGTGAAAATCATGTTTCGGTGGTTTTTATCAAATGAATAGTGTTATGTTAATTGAATAGTTAAATGTTCATACTACCAATATAACACCAAAAAAATAATTATTTACTTATTAATATCCAATATTAATTTTCAAATTACATAATTTATTTAAATTTATAGCATTTTTCATGTTGGCAGTTAAACCGAATCAAGAATAATATGAATCAATCTATATGTGAGTGTGGCTATATAAGATAATATTTTATTATAACATCATTATCACAAAATAATAATGAAATTATTTATATTTTATTATGGTGATTAATCATAATTTTAAAGTTTTATAAGAATAAGTTAAATAAAAAATAAGTTTTCACTTATAAATAAATAGCTTTTCCTCTTGGTATATTGATTTTAGGTGATTTTTTTAAAAAAGTTTGGGACTGAAGCCTAATTTATTATTAAATCAAAGAAAATACCTCTTTAACTGGGTAGAGGGAGACCCATTACATAGCTCAAAGGCCCAGTGGGCATATAGCCCATTACATGGCCTGTAGGCCCAATTTTTTGGCCCAAGGACCATTCTTTGAATAGTACTGCCATATTACCCGTGATGAAACAGTGCCACACATAACCAGCCACTGCTACAATACCTTGTCGCTGCTATAGTGACCTACCGCCACTGCTACAGTGCTGCTACAGTAACCTGCGCCCAATGGGTTTTGAACCCCCATTTTTAGGTGATTGGTTTTACAATGATATTTTATTAATAATATTATTTATAGAATGAATAATTTATATTTCCATAATATAAATAATTACAAAAATAACCTATATATTTTCTAAACCCATTTATATAACCATCTTTTAAAGGTGGTTCTGAAAAAATGTGTCATCCATGGAGGCAGTAGTCTGCACACATGCATGAGGAATGTTTTCATTTATTGATTGAATGTGAGTGGAATAGATAATGGTTATAAAATCAATATAATAATATATTAGTATATTATTTATACTGATTCCATTATATACATGTTTTTAGAATATTTTTGGTGGTGTTTGGATGATAAGGACAACGAAATGATGTTAAAGTGTATGTAATACTTACGTTGAGAATTCAATTCTTCTCTTGAAGTATCCTTTAGTAATGAAGGAATTGGGTTAATTTTTTGGGGCTATAGAATAAAAAATTTATGGGGGATATAGAAGAATTAAATTGGGTAGATTTTCAAGGGAATTTATAACTAGGGGTGTGGCTTGAAAAATGTGGAAGTGGGATCCTTTTATATGTGAAAAGGAGGGAAAATATTTGGGAAATTTTTTGGGTAAGGGGTTAGAATGTAATTACATAAGAGTTTGGTGATTTAAATGGGAAATTTTTTTTTGAGACATATAGGTGTGACTTTACAACCTAAAAAATTTATTCTATTAGGTCTAAGTTTCAAATTTATTTAGTAAAATTTGAGCCACATTAGATTACTCATGTTAACACTTATTAATCTTGATTAAAATTTAACCGTGGTGATTATTTTATCAATAAAAATATAATATGAACATATTTTTTATGTTTTAGATCCAAATTTATAATCCATTAAATATAATTCAATTTATAAATATAAGAAAATTAATATTTAAAATAATTCATATAATGCGTTAAAAACCACATTTGTAGAAAAATATCATTTTAATCATTAAGTGTTATTAAACTAATTTAACATTAATTATCAATTAAATGAGTTTTAATTGATTTTTATATGTGGTTAAACAAAATATTCTAGTCTTAATTTAAAATATATCCATTCAATTTAAAAAATTACCCAGTGTTTTTAAAAGTAACATTCTTTGAAAAAATAATTGTTTTCCACGATAACTAATATTTACTATGGTAACTTAATTTTATATCAAAAAATTAAACTAGACACATTAAATAATTTCAAAATTATGATTAAAAATATCCAAATAATTTTATATTATTTAATTACTAAAATTGATGAAAATTAATTTTAAAATAAGAACATATAAAAATAATTTTATGGAACATGTATCCTGTAATAACAAAATAACCTTTGTTTTATTATACCTTTTTATATTGATTTTATAAAGTGGTTACTTATTGTGATACCCACCAATTTAAAGACTATAATATAAACATAATATTTAATAATTTTATTAAGTTAACATATTTTATTTTTTTAGTTCAATGTTGCGTGTAAGACAAGTTACTCACACGGTATTTAATTAAGGAAAATTATTTACTAAATATCATGGTTCGTTACATTTTACCACCCTTAAAAATAATTTCACCCTCAAAATTTTATTACATAGAGGAAAATAGTTAGGATACTTTTATCTCATAACATCATTGGGTTCCCATGTAGCCTCTTTTAATTTATTATTTCTCCACATAACTTTTACTAGATGGGTGTTCATGTTCCTTAGAACCTTTTCTCTTTAATCCAAGATTTTCATAATTTGTTCAATACATGAAAGGTCGTGTTCCAATTATACAACTTCCTATCTTAGTACATGTGATTTATTTGGTATGAACTTCCTAAAAATCAATATTTGGAACACATCATGCACTTGAGAGAGGTTTGGAGGTAGTGCTAAGTGGTAGGTCAATACCCTAACATGATCAAGGATCTCAAAGGTACCAATGTATCAAAGGATCAGTTTTCTTTTATCCCTAAATCTCAAATACCACTTATAAAAATATATTTTAAGGAACACCTAGCCACCAAATTCATACTCTATATCTCATTGATGATTATATCCATAACTAATATTTTCAATTTTGTTAAAATTTTATATGTCTCTAAATGGTTTGAACATTTTCCATCATTTCTTAGATAAGGTCACCACCTACTATATTCCTCTCTCTAACTTCATCCCATCATGTAGTATTCCTATATCTCTTCCCATAAAGAGACTCATATAGTGTCATATGAATGTTAGAATGGAAAATATTGTTATATGAGGATTATAATAGGTGAATGTGTTAATCCCAATATCCTTGGAAATCCATCAAATAAGATCTCAGCATATACACTAGTGTTTGATAGGTTCTCTCAGAATAACCATATCTCTAGGGATGATAATAAGTATTGGAACTTATCTCTATCTCTAATGTTTTATGAAGACTTATCCATATCCACAATTTAATCCTAGGACCCCAATCAAATAAAATGGAGAGTGTTAATCCATTAAGGGTTCCCACATACCCTATGTATATCTTAGTGATTTGGTCAAGAGACAAAACTACTTTGATGTAAATAAAATGCACTTGATTTATAAGTGGATTGACTATAAACCAAAAACAATTATGACCTTTAGAAATTTTGGGGAGTCCTATGATGAATTCTATGGTGTTTTTTCCCATTTATATATTTTTATGGGTAATGGTTTCAACATACCCTTAAACTTTTTTCATTTAGCCTAAACTTTCTATCATACCAAGTGTCAAGACACATATTATAAAATTTCTATTTTCATATTATCCAACAATAAGTTTTTTTTAGATATCTATACATCTTAATACTTCCTAGATGTGTATAAAAGAATGATATATATGTATCATCCAAAATTTATTTATTCAATTATAGTTTTTATGGAACAAACATCCAAGTTAAAACCTTATAACTCCATATTTATCAAAGTTTAACTTCAGAATATTCCCTATCATTTTATGTACCTCTGCATCATCCTTTTTAGCTTCTTTGATCTTCAGGTATATGGAATGTTGATTGGTTAGTATAGAAATATAAGTTTTCTATCCTAACATTATGAATTAAATATTAATCCACTATAAATCCATGAGTATTGGGTTTTTTCAATCCTAATCATTGATAGAATAGAATGGTCTTTTCTTCTCAGAGCATTTACCACCTTATTTTCCTTCCCTAGGTTATAATATATTGAGAAAACAAAATATTTTATCAATTACAGCCATATCCTTTGGAACATATTCAAATCATTATCTATGAATATATTTGTTAATATATTTTGATAAGTATATATATATATCACACTTTTTTTTATATAGATGATGTTTTCATATCTTTAATGCAAAGATCACTACCTCCAACTCCAAATCATGCATCAGGTAATTTTTCTCATTGTTATTTAATTCGTCATGAGGAAGTAACATATGCCATTTTTTAAAGAATCACCATATATTATAAACTCTTCCCCATTGTAGGGTAACGTATGAATAATATTAGTGACCAAAAAAATCAGCTTCATAAAACTTTGTTTACATTCCTGTATCTAATTTACCTTCATACCCTTCCATGTTAACTTGGTTATTAGATTTTATTTTCAAGATAAATGTATCATAAAGTGTTAGTAATATAATGAAAACCTAATAAAACTATAGATATCAATTTCAATAGTTATTCTAGGCTATATCTTGATAACATTCATATTTTATGGATCTACTGATATTCCTTTTCTTGTGATTAAATTAATTAAGAACGATTCTTTGTAAAACTAGAATTTACACTTGAAAAATTTATCATATTGTTTCTATTTTATCAAGGTATTTAACAAAAAATAAAAAATATATTCATTCTTTTATTTGATCTATGGATATATAAGAATTTATTCAATAAAATACATCCATAAATTGATCACGGTTATAACAGCCTAGGACCCACACTCCCAGATCTAGTGCTGAAATTATAAACTATATATTTCTATATTTGATACTAATGAAGGTGACCCAATTTTTTTCATCTAAACCTTTCAACATAAAAGGGAAAATCTTGATCATTTACATTATAAAGGACCTTTTAGGTTTAGAATTTTATATAATCAGTAAAAACTCTTACATAAACAATACACATTTATTCAAATGTGTATTTAACCCACTTAACCCATCTTTTCATATTTCACATTAATTCATCATCATCATCTACATAAAACCCTTATTTACATAATTCATTAAATATCTATCAAATGAAACATTATAAACCCATAGAAACCATAGATAAAATGTATTGGTATCTTGGAACAATATCATCATAAAACCCTTACAGAACCCTTAAAATTGGAATAATCATACGGCTAACTTTGAATATGATTATCCAGAGAAAATAATCATCACCTAATTGGATTAAATTTTTATATAGGATCTCCTATCATATAATATATAATGATATCACTCGGCTCTATCTAGGTGAACCCATCATATAATCTATAATGGGCTCACCCGACGCTATATGGGCACAGCAAACATATAATCCAAAACGGGCTCACCTGATGCTGTCTGCGTGCACCCATCATATAAGTAATGTCTAAGAACCGCATCCTTAATAAATTAAAAAAAAGATATTACATTTAATCATAAAACTCATAAAAATAACCATTATTCCTTTTATAACTTGGTTAACTCGTGGAAAGAAAACTGGTTCCATGAAAATCTCATTTAAACATGATTAACCAGTGGAAACGAAATGGGTTCCATGAAAATATCTTTGAAAATGAATAACCCATAGAAAATAAATGGGTTCCATAAAAATATATTTGAAACGTGATTAACCCATGTAAAAGAAATGTGTTCAATAATAATCTCTTTGAAATAATCTTAATCCATATGGATAAATAAGGAGGACGGTATTATTACAAAATATCCCCATTAGATCATAAGTAACAAAAAGGGTTGTCAATATTATTGAATTGGGATACTGTTAAAATATAATTAAATAAATTTGGGGTAAAATAACCTTTTCATTTTGAAAAATAACTTTTTAAAAACTAAAAATTCACAAAAATATTGTGAAAATAATTTTCTTTGAAAAACCCCTTGGAAATAGATAGAGTCTTTAAAAATCAATTAAAACATTACTTGGGGAAAATAACTTTTCCATTTTGAAATAAAACTTTTTAATACATATTAAAAATATTTTTTCTTTGAAAATAACCTTGAAAATTTATAAAGGAATATTAAAAGAAAATAATGGTCATAGTGGTGTAAAATTTTGTTCAGGTCATACATCTGAAAATAAAGATTCCTTTAATATTTTTAGTAAAATCTAAACTATAGTTTTCTTGAAAAAAACACAAAGATTACTTTCAAAAAATTCGTAAAAATTAAAATATGGGTCAAAATTTATTTAATAAATCATTTTAATAATGATAAAAAATAAAACATTTTTAGAAAACAAGTTTTTTGAATAAAAATAGTTTCATACCAAAGAGATAAATAAAGAGGATTTTTATAAAAAATGTTTTCTCAATTATTTTAATTAACAAAGAGTATAAAATAGAAATATCACTTTAAAAATATAATTAATAACTATAGGAGGTGAAAAATTATGATAATTATTGAGAGGTAGATCATAAGATTTTAACATTGGTGACTTAATCATAGATTATCCTGAAAATCGATGTGATTGTAACATAAAACTCTTACCACTTTGTTGAAATTGAATCATAATCCACATGAATTGATAACACTAAATTAAAATTAAAATTTCAAGATAATAAATAAATTCATGATATTACATTTCAAAGGGGTTGTATATACACCTACTAAAACAATATAGGTTCATATGTACATGACATAAATCTCAAAGAAGGAAAATTGAGACAAAAATCCCTTACAAAGATCATATGATTGAAGTGGGGATTAATAAATGAGTTGATTATGTATATCAATTGTAAATAAACATAAAAAAATTTAATAAAACATAAAATAATCAATGGTCATTTTACACATAATCTTATCATGACATAATCTGTGAAGTAGAATTTTAACCCAATGAATGGAAATTGAGTTAATATTTCCCTTACATCATGATTTCTTTTGGTTGAACATGATTTAACCTTTGGTATAGTGGTTATAAAAATGTTATTAACTTATTAAAGAACCATATTTATATCTATAATATCATATATGATCCTTTTATAACATATTATCATCCGTTTGGTAGTAATATTTCATTACTTTCATTGTTTTGGGTGTTAATTGTCTTGTTTTATCATCCGCACATTGTTATGAAGGTTTCAATTAATATGCATATAATATAGTTCTATAACCACCGTAATAATAATAATGACATAATTATAATATTAATACATTAATTTTACACTTGATACCAAATATTAGATATTTTTTTGAAAAATAAAGTATGTTACAATCTTGTATATGGTAGGTCGTATGTACGAATGAGTAACATTTCCATTTTCTAATGATCATTATGGAAAGAAGGTGAGTAATATTTTATATTTATAAAATTAGAATAATATCATAAAAAACTTATTATTTTTTTAAATATACTTATATATATATCATCTATGTGGTAGGGTGATGAAAAAAGAGAGTCACGTCACTTCGTGAAGGCGGTAATCCACACATACTCGAAAGATGTTATCATCTTTCTGTGAGTGAAAAGGTAAGAAATAAAATGATATATTATCTTTTCGGAATAAAAAACATTTCATTAATATAATAATTATTTCATTTATAACATAAATATTTATTAAAGTTACACTTATTATTTTCCATGTAAAGTGTTAGTTAATACCAATCACATCGCTTTTCGAGGTGGTAGTCCATTGTTCACATGACCAACGTTATCGTATCCACTATGAAATGGAAATAAAAATAGGTATATATGATATAATGAATAAAAAGGTATAATTATGTTATAAATATAACATATTTTCTTTATATCCATAATCATACCCATCAATGAGAGGTGTTAATGGAAAAATAAATGACATCGGTTCGTAAGGCAGTAGTTCATCGTACACATGAATATGATTTCATAACTCATTTGATGGAAGAGGAGAAATATTTAGGTTATTAAATTAAAATAATACCATCTAATTATATATAATATATTGAGGTTACTATATAATCATGTTTTAATAATATTTTAAGGATGTGGATGAAGGAATAAAATAAAAATTCTCGTTGAAGAAAGTTACCTCTTCTTCTGGTAAATTATTTTGGTTTTCATCAAAGGCCATAATTGGTTTGATTTATGATCAAAATAAGGATTAAATTATGAGAGTATATAATTATATAAATTATTTTCACATCTATTGTTCTAAACAATGGGTTTTTAAGGTGTGAATATAGGAGGAGGTGGGGTGGCCTTTTATAAGTGATGTGAGTGGCACACTTGTAATTTTTTTGAAAAGAATGAATTCCACTAAAGTTTTTTTCATGTAAAAAGGATTAAATAATATAAAATAATAAATAATATAAGTAATGAGGTCAAAATATATCCATAAAATATATTTTAGATAAGTTTTTAGGTTAATTTAACTTGAATCGTTTCAGTTTAACCCCCTCGAAAATCTATCATTACCACAACCGCGGTAATTATTTTTTATTATTTTCACTATTATATTAGGTAAAAAATTAATTATACCATATAATATATTATAAATTATAATTATTAAAAATATTTAGTCCATTTCTTCATATTAAATTCATATAATATTAAAAATTTAATTTTAAATTAATCTAGTATACGCAATGAGAAAGCGGATTTTCAAAGAGAAAATGTTCAAATGATTGCAAAGTTTTTATAAATAATTTTAATATGAAATTGATTATAATGAACTAAATTGAATTAATAGATATATAATTGAAATAATTTTTCTTTAAAGCCAATCTAAAATATTATTTAACTTTATAAATAATTAAAATTAAAAGGTAATTCTCAATTAAAATTCAGTATTTTTCACTATTCATCAAAAAATTAATCTTTTTAAAAAATTATCAAATATTAACCCAAATATAATTTTTAAAGGTTAATTGCAATAATAAATTTTATTTTTTCAAATAAATTTTCTAATATCGTAAAAAAACATTAAAACAGAACCCACGAACGCGATGAATAAGAGAGTTTTCAATAAGGGTATTTTTTTCAAGAATAAGATTATTTTATATTAACCCCATGTCTAATAATAATAATTATATGAATATAAATTAATATTTATTAATATATAATATATAAATTTAATTTAAATAATTCCTCAGTAGGTCTTATTTTAATTAATTAAAATGGATAAACATTATGTACTTTAAAATAGTTTTCAGAAAAAATCCCATTTTTAAACCCAAAAACAAACTTATACTAAAATACAAAATAATGAAGATTAAAATATAATAATGTGTTTTTAATATAACTAAAGAATAATTATGCTACTATAAATAATATTCAAAACATAATGTGACTTTTAATTCCTTAATTTATTGAAAATAAATGACATTTTGACAAAAAATTGAATTTTTTCACTGTTCACTAAAAAATCAAAAAAAATTGAAAAATCCGAGAATTTTACCCAAATTAAATTTTTATATTTATATTTAAAAAATTAATTTAAATATATAAAATTATTTTTTATACATTAAATATTAAATTTACTATTTTCTCATAAAAAAATAAAAATCATCTTTTGAAGATAACGTGTTCTGAAGAAAAAAATTAATTTACTAAAAGTTGATTAATTATTTGCTAAAAAATTGTAAATTATTTATATTGAGTATTATATATATATATATATATATTCCATAAATTAGTTAATATTATGCATACCCTCCAATTTAACCGCTAGGTTATAATGGTTATATATATTGTGGGTCATTTAAGCTCGGTGTTGCATATTGAATACGTTATTGAACATAAAAATCTCAGAGTTGCGTGTGACAAAATCTATTGAAGAGATTAAATTTATTCAAAATTAAATTTATTATAAAATCTTGGGGTGTTGTATTCTCATATAATATCAGTTTTTTGTGTCATTTATGTATTCTAATATAATTTTCTTCTTTTAAAAATATTGGGGTGTTACATCCTCCACCCACCCCCCAACAAATTTTTTCCTCACAATTTGAAATTTATTTTGGTAATCAATGGTTGGAGGTCTGAAAATACTTTTTTTGTAAACCCATGTCATATAAAGTTTTCATAAAACATTATCTTGATAAAATTGAAAGGGAGGTATGTGGGTCATCTAAAATAATACGTACTAGGTTTCTAAATAGGAGAACATCGGTGGGAAGTGAAGATTTAAACATAAAAGAAAAGTTTAAATAATTATGAAGAGATATATATATCACAGATCATATAAAATTGAATGATCAATATAAAGTTAAGGACCTCAAAACCATAAATCAATTATGAGTGAAAACACCATCGGTTGATCATAAATAGAGGTACTGGGATAACATTTTTGTTCAAGATACTTTTCTGAGAGTAGTGGAATTCATTCACCATATAGATTGAAAACATAGTGAAATATACTTACTTGAAAAGTATAATTTCAACCTTTAATAAAATTCCACTATAATATCATCTTCTTCTCCAAATTATGAGTATTCGAGATGATTTTTTCATGCCTGGATCACTAAAATAAACTTTTAAAGACTACATGACCATAAAAGGAATAATAAAGATATTCCACCTATCTTTATACATTTACCAAAACCAAAATGGTTATAACATGATGATATGTTTACAAAGATAAGTAAACCATCATATAATGATATAATAAATTAATTTCCAAAATTCAATAATAATACCTAAATTTTAAAATAAATCACTCCTAAAAACCTCAACATTAAAGTGTTTTTAAACCAAAAATTTTATCTCATACCCTTCATCTTTTAAGCCCAAAATATGGGGATATTTTTTTAAAATAATATTAATCACTAAATCACTAATTTACTTTAAAATACCATGCTTATCTATAATAAAAAACTTGTGTTATCATAATTACCTCAATATCCAAGACCATATTGACCCAAAAGGTTATAAATACCTTCATTATTATTTCCAAAAAATGTAAATTTATACTTCACATTAAACTAAATCTTTAAATATACTTCAACCTAATAAAACCACTCCTAAATTGTTATTAATAAATTTAATATCTCATCACTTAAAACCATAATAAGGGTGCCTAAGACTTTTAACTTACGATCAACCTTAATCTTATAAACCTATAGTGGTATCCATAAATCATAATATAACATTACATGAATACATCCTACTATTCAATGTTATTTAAACCTTTCCTCTGATACCAACTATAATATACTTGGACCTACAATCCTAGATCCAGTGCTGAAATTATAAACTTTACATTTACATCATCAATACCTATAAAGGTTACCCAATTGTTTCCTTTGAAACCTTTCAACATAAAAAGGAAAATTTGGATCACTTACATTCTCAAAGACCTTTTAGGTTTAGAGTTTTAGAGAATTAGGAAAAACTCTTACATTAAAAATAACCATGTATTCCAATAATAATATCTCCCACTTAATATATCTTTTATTATTTCAAATTAAGTCATCATCATCATACATATAAAACCCTAGTAGAAATAATTTATTCAACATCATTATTGATAACCTAGGGAAAAGAAAACATATGAAGTGTTGGATAAAATTATAATAAAGGGTAAACATAAACATTAACAATTTAATTTCATAAATGAGAATAATTATGACATAAGAGTATCACAAAATAATTAGAGTGGATGAGCGAACCACAAAATAACTCATACCCATCAATACCTGAATCAGTAATTATGAAACAATGCATAAGGATTTAACAAACGAAATATTATTATTAATTAATAATCCTAATCCATGCAATATAAATATTGATCAAATGAAGCATTATAAACCCATGGAAATCATTGATAAAACATATTGGTATCTTGGAAAAACTCCATCATAGAACCCTGATAATTATAATAAATATACGGAAAAATTCCAATATAATTATCTAGAGAACATAATCATTACCTAATGCATTAGAGTGATTCTAGGTGCATCCATCATATATTCTATAATGTTATCACCCAACATTATCTAGGAACACCCATTATATAAGTTATAACAGGCTCACCCAGTATTATCTGGCTGCACCCATTGTATGAGCTATAATAAGATCACCAGGTGCTATCTGGGTGCACCCATCAGATAAGTAATGTCTAAGAACCAAAAAAATGAATAAAGTAAAAAGATATTTTATTTCATCATAAAACTCATAAAATAACCATTATTACTTAAATAACTTGGTTAACCCATGGAAAATAAATAGGTTCCATGAAAATATATTTGAAACATGATTGACCCATGAAAAAGAAATGGGTTCCATGAAAATCTCTTCGAAACATGATTAACCCATGGAAAAGAAATGAGTTATATAAAAATATATTTGAAATATGATTAACCCATGGAAAATAAATAGGTTCCATAATAATCTCTTTAAAATAATATTCATCTATCCAAATAAAGAAGAAGGATGGTATCGTTAATAAATATCCCCATTGAAGCATAAGTAACAATAAGGGTTGTTAATGTTGATGAATGGGAATACCATTAAAATCTTATTAAAGGAATATGGAGGAAAATAAACTTTTAATTTTGAAAAAAAAATCACTTTTTAAAAACTAAAAATTCAAAAAATATTTCAAAAATTCTTTTCTATGAAAATAGCCTTTGAAACATATAAATGAAGCTTTAAAAATTATTTAAAACGTTTATTAAGGAGTATATCCTTTCCGTTTTGAAAAATAATTTTTAACAAATTTTGAAAATATTTTTCTTTGAAAATAAACTTGAAAATTTATAATGGAATCTTAAAAGTAAATAATGTTCATGATGATGGAAAATTCTATTCATGTCGTACATGTTAAAATAAATATTCCTTTCACATTTTCAAAGAAAGACATATGAGAATTGTTGGGAAAATGATATAAAGATTCATTTAAAAAAATTGAAAAAATTAAAACATGGGTAAAAATATATTTAACAAATCATTTTAATAATTATAAAAATATTTTTGAAAATATTTTTAGAAAACATATTTTTGGAAGAAAATGTTTTTTCGACTGAAGAGATAAATAAATAAAAAAAAATTTAAAACGTTTTATCAATTATTTTAAGTAATAAAGAGTTGTAAAATGGTAATATTACTTTAAAATATCCTTAATAACCATAATATAAGAAATATTATGAGAATAATTGAGAGTTATATCATAATATTTCAATATTGGAGACTTAATCATAGACAGCCCTAATAATCAATGTGATTGTGACAACAAACTCGTACTGCTTTGGTAACTTTGAATAGTAATACCCATTAAAGGATAAAATTAAATTAAACATAGAATATCATGTGAATAAATAAATTCATTATGTTACATATCAAAGGGGAAATATATATATATATATATATACCTCATAAAATAATATAGGTGCATAACATGATATAAGTCTCAAAGAAGGAAAATTGAGACAAATCCCTTTCAAAGATCATATCATTAAAGTGGGAATTAATCAATTAATTGGTTATGTGTATCAAATATAAATCCAAATAAAAAAATTGGAATATTAAATAAAATAATAAAATTTAATTACATTCATAATCTTAGCATGACATAATCAGTGAAGTGGAAGTTTAACCCAATGAATGGAAATTGAGTTAAGGAATCCCTTCACGCTTCATTTTGGTTGAACATGCTTTAAACTTATATATAGTTGTTTTAAAAATGTTATTTACTTATTTAAGAACCATATAAATGTTTATAATACCATATATGATCCTTTTATAACATCTTATCACATGTTATTTAATAATCTTTCATTATTTTCATTATTTAGAATGTTAATTGCCTTGTTTTCTCATTCGTGATTTGTTATAAAAGTTCTAGTTATTATGAATATAATATAGTTCAATCATATCCAAAATAATAATCATGAAATAATCATCATATTTATACATAAATTTTACTATTAAGACCAATTATAAATGATAGTTTTGAAAAATGAAGTGTGTTACTATCATGGAGACAATAAGTCATACATACGTATGAGTAACATGTCCATTTATCAATGATCATTATGGAAAGGAGGTAAGTAATATTATATATTTAAATAATGATAATAATATCATAAAAAAATATTATTTCTTTAAATATACTTATATATATTATCCAAATTGTGTTTTGATGAAAAGAGAGAGTCGCATCGCTTCATGAAGGCGATTCTCCACAAGTAACAAGAACGATGTTATCATCTTCAGTGAGTGAAAAGGTAAGAAATAAAATTATATATTATATTTTTAGAATGATAAATATTTCATTAATATCATAATTATTTCATGTATAAAATATATATTTATTAACTATATCCATATTATTTTCTATGAAAATCATTAGTGAAAATGAATCATATCTCTTGACGAGCCGGTAGTTTGTCATAGATACAATCTATGTTATCGTATCACCTATGAAATGGAAATTAAAGAAAGGTATATATGATATAATGACTATAAATTTATAATTATATTATAATTAAATATATATGTTTTAGATCCATCATCATAAGTGACTGGGAGAGGTGGAAATGGAAAAATGGGTGAGGTCAATTCGCGAGGCAGTAGTCCGTCGTATACACGAATGATGATTTCGTAACCCATTTAATGGAAGAGGAGAAGTATTTGGGTTATTAAATTCATAAAATATAATTATATAGAACATACTAAGGTTATAATATAATCATGTTTTAAGAATAATGATGGGAGTTAGAGGAAGAAATAAAATAAAAACACTCATTAAAGAAAGTTACCACTTCTTCGGTTAACTTCTTTTGGTTTGCACCAAAAGCCTTCCTTGGTTGGATTTCTTCCCAAAATAAGGATTATATGATTATATTATGGAATTAAAGAACTTATTTGGGTTTTTATGTTCTGAACCAATGTTTTTTGAAGTTTTTAAGATAGGAGGATAGGGGTGGTTTATTAAAAGTGAGGTGAGTGGTACACCTGTAATTGTTTTGAAAATAATGAATTCCACCCACATTTTTCAAGTCAAAAACCTCCAAAAATTGAAACTCTTTAGTTTTTAGAAGGTATAAGGTCAAAATATGGTCATAAAACATATTTTATACAAGTTTTTAGGTCATTATTACCCATATCTTTTTCGTTTAACCCCCGGTAAATCTATTTTTACCTTAACAATGATAATTAATTTTTACTATTTTCAATATTCATTTTGGTGAAAAATTGAGTTTAAATTATTGGATAATAAAAATTATTCAGATTCCAAATATTTAATCAATTTTTATAAATTTAATTTACATAAATGGGAAGTTTCAATTTAAAATTAATCTCACATGCATGATGAAATGGTAGGTTTTCAAAGAGAAAATGTTTAAATGTTTACAAATTTTTATATCCAATTTCAACATGAAATTGATTAAAATGACCAAAATTGGATTAATAGGTATATAATTGAACTAATTTTACATTAAAACTTATTTAAAATTTCATTTAAATTTATAAATAATTTAAACAAAAAGAAAATTTTCAAATAAAATTCAGTATTTTTTACTATTCATCAAAAAATTAATCCTTTCAAAAAATTATCAAAAATTCACCATAATATAATTTTTAAATTATGATTTAAAAAAAATATTTTTTCAAATAAATTTTCTAAAAGTGTAAAATATTAAATTTTAAAAACCCAGAGACACGACAAAATGAGGGTTTTCGATAAATGTATTTTTTCCAAGAATAATATGATTTTATATTAACTATATTTCTAATAATAATAATTATATGAATATAAATTAAAATATATTAATATATAATCTATAAATTTAATTTAAATAATTCCTTATTATGGGTTATTTTAATTAACTAAAATGTATAAACATTATGTTATTTAAAACAATTTTGAGAAAAATCTCATTTTTAAGCCCAAAAAAAAACTAATACTAAAATGCAATATATTGATGATTCAAATGTAATTTAGTGGATTAAATATAACTAAAAAAATACATATGTTACATTAAGTCATATTCAAAACATAATGTGACTTTTAAATTACATAATTTATTAAAAAAATGACATTTTTACAAAATTGGTATTTTCACTATTCACTGAAAAAAATCATTATTTTTTTAAAAATCCAAAAAATTCACCCGAAGTAAATTTTTATATTAATATTTAAAAGATTAATTTAATTATATAAAATTATATTTTTTAAACTCTAAAATTTAATTTTAATAATTTCTCCAAAAACAATAAGATACATTTTTTGAAGAAAAAATATTTTGAAGAAAAAACTACTTTACTAAAAAATGATTAATTAATTATTAAAAATTTGTCAATAATTTATATTGATTAGGATATATATATATATATCATAAATTATTTAATTCTATTGATATCTTCCAATTTAATAGCTAGGTTATAATGGTTTTGTACATCATGGGTCGTTTAACCTCGATGTTGCGTGTTGAATATGATATTGAACATAAAAAAATTAAGTTTTCATGCACCACAAGCTATTTAAGAGAATAAAATTATTTAAAATAAATATATCATAAAGTCTCAGGGTGTTACATTCTTATCTAAGATTATTGTTACATATCATTTACACTATCAAACATAATTTTCTTCTTTTAAAAATATTTGGGTATTAAAAAGGTGGTATCTAAAGACTCTATTCATTATATCCACAAAGATAGAGGGAGAATTATAAAGTAAAAATAGAATAACTATAAATTCATACTTTCCATACCTCATATGAAAATATTTCATAGAAATATACTCCCTTTTGACCCTTAACTGATGGTATCCAGATTAAAGGTCAATCTTTAAGATGTATCAAGATCCTCTAAGTTGATCAAATAGATCATCAAAACAAGGTAGCAGATACTTTTTATTTATCATGATTTTATTAAGCTCATGATAATCAATGTAAAAATTCATTTATCCATCCTTCGTTTTCATAAATGGGGTTAGTGCACCCTGTGGTGAAGCACTATGTTGTATAAAACCTATATCTATATTCCCTTGCAGTTGCTTCTTTAATTCATTCAATTCATGATATACATTTGAAATGGACTTTTTGATATATTCATAGATCCATGTATGATTTGGATTGAAAACTCATCCTCATGCTATTGGGGAAGACCATGCAGTCTATCTAGAAATACATTAATATACTCTCATACAATAGGCATGTCATTGATTTTGACTTCCTCATCGATCATTTGAGTTAATATTCCCTTTTTTGTATCAAAACCAATAATATATAATTTTCTTCCATGAGGAGTTCATAATCATCCTTGCATTGGTACTTGATAATAAGATGATTTGGGATATGAGATTATATTTCTTTATCCTGGCATTTGATACTTTATTTATGTAGGGAAATCCAACCCATACCCAAAATTATGTAAAATTAAACAAATGTAAGAAAAATTATATTTTTAGGGTGTATCTTTTCATAAATATCATTCAGAGAATATTTATATATGATAAATATGACCATGGTTCCCCTAGGGGTTTTTATAGATAGTTCATCATCCATTGCTTGGGGTATTTATTCCACATTATTAGAAAACTTATGTGATATAAAAGAATGTGATGAACCAGAATCAAATAAGATATTATATGGTCTATAAAAGATATCAAGTGTACCTCACATCACTTCATTATCATGATCAACCTCTACGGTAATGATCTCAAATTCCCTTCCTTACCCCCATGGTTTGGGAGTTTGTAGGGCCCTATTTTCTTTACTAGCCTAAGGATTATGGAATTGGTTTGCATAGTATCTGAGCTCCTTTCACTTTAAAGGTAACACTTTAATAATTTATAATATATTTTATTTTTAAATAAATTTAATCACTTTGATATCTTTCAATACATACAACAATGAGTTTAAACGAAACACAATACTCTATTAAAATACTATTATTTAAACATAACCATTATAACCTACACATTAAGTTGGAAGGTATGAATAGGAATAAATAAATTATGAAAATTATATTATTTTCACATGTATAAAATAAATTCAATTGTTATGTATTTATTATAAATTAAATAAGACCCATTTGAAAGAAAAGGAAATGTTTTCTGAAAACTGTATTTTTCTAAAAGTTGGTTTAGTCGCACTTTGTACAAAAAATTTAGATTTAATGCTTACCAATATTAGAAAATTTATTTTATAAAATAATTAAATTTTTAAATCATAATATTTAAATTTACTTATGGTAAAATTTTGGGACATTTCGTAAAATATTACATTTTCAGCGAATAGTGAAAATATTGATTTTTATAAAATTTTCATTTATTTTTAAAAAATTAATTCAAATTATTATTTTAATTTTATTTAAAATTAATATAGGTATTATTTAGTTATATTAAATCAAATTAATTACATTTAAATCATCTTTATACTAGATTTTAGTGTAAGTTTATTTCAAGGCTTTAAAACACTTTTTTTCTAAAAGTGTATAATATTTATCCATTTAAAATAATTAAAAAACTCTAATAAGAACTTATTTAGAAGAAATTTATTGATTATATATCTATAAAAATTAATTTAAATTAATATAATTATTTTTACTTTTCAATATTTAATATGAGATCATCTTTTCCATAAAAAAATACATTTCTTGAAATCCCATTTTTTCAACATGTATGTCGTTTAATTTTAAATTAAATTCAGACACTTCTATGAGTTTAATTTGAAGAAATATAATCCATATTTTGAATAATAATAATTTATATTATCTAACAAGTTCAAATTAATTTTTTACCATAATGAATAGTGAAAAGAGTAAAAATTATTTACTGTGGTTAAGATAAAAACAGGTTTACTGGGGATTAAACTAAAAACATAAGCGATAAAAATGAAATAAAACATTTATAATTCAAATTTTATAGTCATATTTAGATCTTATATATTATAATGTTTTATAATTGTCCATTTTGGAACCTTTTATCATGAGAGAAACCTGGGTGGAATTTTTTTTTCCAAAAATTCCAAGTGTCCTCTCCCCCAATTATAAAAGGCCACTCATCGACTCTTTTTTTCACACTACCAAAACAAATTGTTTTTTAAAATAAATACCAAAATAAATTATCCAATTCCATCTCCACATCCTATAATCCTTTGTTTGGTTATAAATACAACCTAGGAAGTCTTTTGGTGCAAACTAAAAATGTTGTCCGAAGAAGAGGTAACGTCCTTTACCGAGTATTTTATTTTATTTTTTCCTCCACCTCCTTAAAATATTATTAAACCATTATGATATAATAACTTCAGTATATTACATATACTAATATTTTTTAATTTCATTTTCATAACCTAAAACAATCTCCTCCTCCCTCAAATGAGAAACGAAACTATTCATCGTGTATACGGTGGACTACCGCCTCGTAAACAGACGTAGCTCGTTTTCCATCACAAATTTTCATGGATGGATATAATGATGTATATAATGATTATAAATTATCTTTATAATATAATTATAGTTTTTAAAATACAATATCATATGTAACTTTTTAATTTTCATTCTTTATAAAATATGATAACGTCGCTCGTGTGTACGGCAGACCACCGCCTCACAAAGTGATGTGATTCATTTTTCACTTATACTTTACATGGAAGGTAATAAGTGTTGATTTTATATTTATATATAATATTAATGAAATATTAACCATTATATAAAATAAATATATCATATAATTTCATTCTTTATCATCTATGAAATAGAATATAACGTTGTTCGTGTGTACGGTGGAATACCGCCTCACGAATTGATGTGATTCGTTTTTATTACCATATTATATGGATGGTATGTGTACAGGTATTTAAAAAATAATATGATATTTATTATATAATTATAATCCTTTAAATATAAAATAACACATATCTTCTTTCCATTATGATCTTCAAAAAATGAAAACATTACTCATGCGTACATAGGGCCTTCCATCTTAATGATTGAAACTTAGTTCATTTTTCAAAACCATATTTCATGGTTGGTTTTAAAAGTATAATTTATATATAAAAATTATAATTATTTCATTATTATCACTTTGTATATGATTAATTAATAATCTATTTGACCTTATTCAACTTACCAAAGTGATTTTGGACATATGAGACAAACATCATCAAAACAGGAACTTAAATTATTATGTAAATTAATATGAAATGGTAATGAATGAACTAAATAGAATAATAATCTTGAAAATTTTTATTAAGAAATTAAATAATTAACTTAATTTTATTATTCTAGGAGATAAATAATTTATGGGACAAATCGGTCTTAAGTTAAGATATCTCTGTAAACCACCCTTTCCTTCGGGTTATAAACTTTCTATATCAAAATCAGTGTATCCCTATCTTATTATTATGTAATGATTATAAATTATATATATATATACATATATATATATATATGTCTCTTACATATATATCTATATTATTCTACCTTCCTTTTATGATTTAGTATATGTGTTATGATCATTTCTCAAATTCGTTAATTATGAAATTTCTTTTGATTATGCTATGAAGAAAAATTATGTAGCCCATGTTCCTTACATGGGAAATTATTATATTATGCATTATGGTTGTTTTTCTTTAATATTAACACATATATCATGACTATTTTATGATGTTTTTCCCATATATCACTCCAATTAATTGGTTAAATATTTAGTCTCATGAGGCATCATGTATGGGATTATGGAGTAAACCTGGTTATTATAGGACTTCATCCACTATGTGATATTGTCTGGGTAGTTAGCCTTCAATCATGTTTATGCCATGTTATATGTTTTTGAAACACCTCCTATGATTCTAAGATCTTATGATACAATGTTCTTTATGATATTCTTCCACAAAATTACTTATGAGCCTTCCCTTTTATGATATCATGTTATACCTAGATTCATATGTTATGTTACCTTATCATGTTTATAACCATATTGGGATTTTTAACTCACCCCTTTCTTTATGTATTACCTGAGAGAATTAAATAAGGATTCCATGTTTTAATTTCCATTTTATGTAATATGATCATATTCTTCCAAATAAACTAGTCTTTTCCAGTCCTTGTGTTATATTACTAGATATTTATGTTTATAAATCATGTAATAATATGTATAAAAGGCTTGGCTCATCATAGTTGGTATCAGAGGGAAGTTTTATTTAACCTTTTGAACTAGGATATGAAAACATTATATAGAACCCTTGGTTTAAATCTAAGGATGAGACTAAGAATAAAAAAAATATCCTAAAATATTGGTGAAGTGTAGAGTGAGTGGTGTCTAATAAATTTCATCTCTATCTGGATACTATAAGTGGAAGTGGTTCTTCCACAGATGCACCTAGGGGTAATATCTCTAAAAAATTTGTGTCATCCTTGACCTGAGTGTTACTTGGTACATGATAGTGTGCTTTACTATGCACCTATTTTGAGACTCTTAAGGTATATGTTTTAGAAATTCATGAACATTTTACAAACAAATATAAAGGACTTGAACAAATTATTAGGTTAAAAAACCTAGTAGGAAAATTGAAATGGATAACCTATGTTGAAACCTTGAGACTCATAATATAGAATGTACTTATAATTTATATGTTATTCCTATAAGGTTTATAAGTTTCCCTTGTGTATGTTTATTAGTTAATGTATTCTCATTTTTTCTTCTAGTTAATGGCTTAAAATAGTAGAAACCATGACAAAAACCAACATCATAGGTTATGTGATTATTTCACTAATTATATTCATAATCTCATGGGTTAAAAATTTGATAAATTCATAGTAGTATTGGATAAAATAACTCAATTTATGAATAATAACATGAATCATATCGAACACACTACTCCTCCTAAGAAGGATCAAGTTACAGTTGAGTCTTTTATGCAATAAAGGCCCCCTAACTTTAGTGGAACTTTGGATACCCTCATAACTGAGTAATTTATTAACTCTATTGAGAATATATTCAATGAATTTTAATTCATAGAACACGACAAAGTTGTGTTAGAAATTTATCGCATTGAGGGAGAATCTGATTAGTAGCAGACACTAATCAAGAACACAAAGTCTAAAGAGGATATTGATTCCATTGTATAGGAACACTACAAGAAATATATTTTTCAATAAATATTTTCCCTGAACTCTCTATATTAAAATAGAGATGGATTTTCTCAGTTTTAATCAAAATAATGAAGATTCTATTAGGGATTATGAGGAAAAATTCATAAGGATTTCACGATACACCTTCGGATTTCTCAGCATCACCAAAAGTAAGGTGGATCATTTATTTTGTAGGTTAAATATGATTATATGAAAATATTTGGTGATTTAATACTTTTATATTTATGAAGAAATTGTTTTTTATTCCCTCAAAGTTGATATAAATATCATTGACTCTCATTGTTATCATGGGATTGGAGATAAAAAACATAAAATGGGGTTTTATTAAGGGGTATCAATAGATAAATCTCTTGGAGTAAAGAAAACCCAACATCCCACTTTTTAAAATTGTGGTAATAATAATCTCTAAAACTACCTAAGGGGAATATAAATATGCTTTAAGTGTGGAAAATAGGGGAATTAGGCTAATCAGTACCATAGGAAAATGAATAATCCCACTAATGAGGAAGAAAAAAAAGAAGGCTTAGATCAACATCGTGTCTTCCATATAGTGTTTTAACTATAAGTAAATGAGAATTATGCAATCCAATTCCCTAAACCAAGTTATGTTGGTGAAAATCATTGAAAACAACCTCCAAGGCAGTAAGGAAGGTAATATTCTATCACTAAGGTTGAGGTGGATGCCGAAAATTATGTGGTGACAGGTATGCTAGTTATTCATTCAATAGTTGTGAACATACTTTTTGATTCTGGTTCTATGTATTATTTAATATCTTTCAAGTTTAATATAACTATATAAAAAACACCTCAAAACATGGAGGTTGGTCTATCTGTGATACTAGAAAATGGACCGATGGTTGCATCTCAAGTATATAACTCATCCTCATACAATATTTGTGGTCTTAATATTCTAGTGAATCTTGTCTTTCTTCCCTTAGTAGAGTTTTATGTTATTGTAGGAATGGATTGGATATCCTTCTATAAATCCCACATCAACTATTGAGAGAGGGACATTACTATTCACATCCCAAGTCCTCCTATGATTTTTTATATGTGTAAATAAGAGAATGAATATCCCCTAGAATATTCTATTCAAACATGAATATTATTACCATATGTTCAAGAATATCTATCCCAAATGATTGAGGCAAAATAGAGAATTATTCTTGAATACATTCCCACTGTGAGAGATTATATTATTGTATTCCCTGAAAAATTTCATGGACTTCCTCATAACTAAAAGGTTGAGTTCCCAATCAAATTTATACATGTATCTCTACCCATATCAAATACTCATTATATAGTGGAAATCATTGAGTTAGAATAACTAAAGACGCAGTTACAAGAGTATCTAGAAAAGGGTTTTATACACTCAAGTTCTTCATCATGGGGTGTGTATATCCTCTTCATCAAGAATAAGTATGGGTTAATGTGCCTCTATATTGATTATCATGAACTCAAAAAAATAATGATAAGAAACAAGTATCTCCTTCCATAGATAGAAAAAAATTTTGATCAACTACATGGATCTTAGTATTTATCTAAGGTGGACCTACGGTCAGGATATCACCAATTAAGGGTGAAGAAGGATGATATTCCCATAAATATCTTTCAAAAAAGTTATACACACTATGAGTTCATAGTGATGCCTTTTGGACTCACCAATTCTTCAATAATATTTATGGACTTTATGAATGGATTCTATAGAGATTACCTCAACAAATTTATGGTAGCCTTTGAAGATGATATTCTGATTTACTCCAAAAGAAAGTATGTACATGAGGAGTATTTAAATACTTTGATAAGGGATTTGAGAAAGGATAATCTATATTAAAAGTATAATAAATTTGAGTTCTTTATGAAGTATCATTATTGGGGCATATTATCACCAGTAAAGGGATATCTGTAGAACCTTCTGAGATAAAATCCATTGAGGACTGGCCTAGACTAACATCTATTATAGAGACCCATAGTTTTCTTAGATTATATAGGTATTACTAAAAATTTTTGAAAAAAAAAATCACAGTTTTCAAACTCACTAACCAAGCTAATATGGAAGGGAGTAAAAATTCTATGGACCAGTGAATGTGAAAAGAGATTTAAGGAATTTAAAATGAGGTTTATCGCTGCACCAGTACTTATAATTCCCTTAAGTGGGGAAATTGTTGTGGTTTATATTGATTCTTCAAAGAATTGTTTAGGTTATGTGATAATGAATAATGATAAAGTGATATATTATTCCTCAAGGAAGTTTAATATACAAGAGCATAACCATCCCATGCATGACCTAGAGTTGGATGTGGTGGCCTTTGCATTGATGATCTGATGATATTATCTCTATGGGGAGAAGTGTGAAATATATACATATCATAAAAACCTCAAATATATATTCACACAGAAGTGGATTAACATGTTCTAGTGAAGATGGTAAGATCTGATCAAGGACTATGACTACACAATACATTTCCATCCTAGGAAAGCAAACAAAGTGGCAGATTCTCTAAGTAGAAAGGATCTGGTAATTTTATCAATAATGAGAATTGAGAGGGATATAATATTCCTAGACTTATAGATAATGGTTATGGGAATAATAAAATAATATTCATCTTACCTTTCTCAAGAAATTTCTCAACAATCTATTATAGAGAGGATCAAGGAGACCCAAAAATGGGATGAGGTTCTATAAAAATGGTAGTGAATATTTTGGAGTTCAAGCTTGCTAAATATGGGGTTATAAGGTTTGGAACCCAAATATATGTCCCATAAAAACCAAAACTGAAGAGGGAAAATCTGGATGATGTACATATCTCATCCTTCTCTATTTTTCTGGGAATCAATAATATTTATAGAGATCTAAAGAAAAACTTCTGGTGAGATAACATGAAGAGAGAGAATAAAAAATTTATATATCTATTCTTGGTATTTCAACTAGTCAAGGATGAATGATAAAAATATAAGGGGGTGATGAAATTTTTTCCCATAAAATTATAGAAATGTGAAAACATAACCATGTATTTCATCATAGGACTCCCTGGGACACTTAAAGGCAATAACGCCATCTTGGTGGTAGTTGATCACCTTACAAAGTCTTCACATTTCATTACTATCAAGGAATATTTCTCTATTTAACAACTTTCTAAGATATACATAAGGGAAGTGGTAAGATTCCATATAGTTCTAATATTTATTTTATTTGACTTAGATCTGAGTATTACATCATAGTTCCGGAGAAGCCTACAGCAAACTTTGGATATAGAACTCAGTTTTAGTACTACTTATCACCCGCATATGGTTGTTAAGTATAAAATAATCATCTAAACTCTATAGGATATACTTAGTTCTTGATAAATGTATTTACAAGGATGTTGGAATCATCAAATTCTCCTAGGATAGTTATCATATAACAATAATTTCCATTCTAGAATTCAGATGGAACTTTATGAGTCTTTGTATGAGAAGTGGTGTCGGACTCCGACATACAGAGATGAAGTTGGAGAGTGTAAACTGATGGAACATGATCGTTCCTAGTATATGAGAGATAAGGACCAAACTATTCATATTCACATGAAATTTGTGCAAATTCAACAGAAAATCTATTTAAACAGCCATCGATGAGACCTGGAGTTTGAGGTCAGAGATAAGGTGTTCCTCTATATTTCATCAATGAAGAAATTCATGAGGTTTAGAAAGAAGGTAAAGCTTATTCCTAGATAATTCGGACCTTTTGAAATCATTTATCACATTATAGTGTTGTCCTACTGACTATTACTCACACCTAGCCTATCTCAAGTACATGATGTGTTTTATGTATCCCTATTGAGGAAATACATACCAGACCCCTCACATGTACTGAATCCAAAGGTGGTACTATTATATAAATATCATTAATTCGAGGAGAAAACAGTGAAGATATTGGATTATATAGAAAAATTTATACAAAACTAGAAAATTCATCTGGTCAAAGTGTTGTGGAAAAACCACATGTTTGAGGAGGCAACTTCGGAACCAGAAGGGGAAATGAAGTAGAAGTACCCTCGCTAGTTTTCACCTTAACATGTAATATGAAATTATAAGGGTGAAATTATTTAAAGGGGGAATTTAACATACCTATAATTCATGATATATTTTCCTTTAAAAAAAATTAATCTATTCAATAACCTGTGATGCACGCAACACTGGGTTAAAATGAAATGTTATACTCTATTAAAATATTATTATTTAAACATGAACATTATAACATAGTCGTTAAGTTAGTGGGTATGAATAAGAATAAATAAATTATTAAAATTATATACATTACACCTGTATAAAATATATCTAATTTCTATCTATTTATTAGAAATAAAATAATTACCATTTGAAAGAAAAATAAGTATTTTCTAAAAACCCGTCTTTTTCTAAAAGGCGGTTTAGTCTCACTTTACACACAAAATTTAAAATTATTTTTTACCACTTTTAGAAAATTTATTTTAAAAAACAAGATTCATTTTTTAAATCATTATATAAATATTAACTTAGGGTAAAATTTTGGGACTTTTCAGAAAATATTACTTTTTTGGTGAATAGTGAAAATACCAATTTTTATAAAATTTTCATTTATTTTTAATAAATAATGTCACATTATTTTTTTAGTTTTATTTAAAATTATTATAATTATAATTTAGTTATATTTAATCCAATTTATTACTTTAAATCATATTTATACTATTTTATTAAAATTTTATTTCTATGCTTTAAAACACTTTTTTAACTCTTTTAAAGTGTATAATGTTTATCTATTTTAAATAAATAAAATATCCCATAATAAGGAATTATTTAAATTAAATTTATATATTAAATATCTATAAATATCAATTTAAATTATTCTAATTATTATTACTTTTAATGTAGTTAATTTGACACTATCTTTTCCTTAAAAATGCATTCTTGAAAAACTATTTTTTCAACATGTATGCGGGTTTAATTTTAAATTAAATTATTAAAATTATGCGAGTTGAATTTTTTAAAATGGATTATATATTTTAAATTAAAATTATTTATATTATCTAAAAATATCAACTTAATTTTTTACCATAGTCTATAGTAAAAACAGTGAAAATAATTTGTCGTGGTTAAGCTAAAAATGGGTTTACTAGGGGTTAAAAAAATATAAGGGTTAAAAATGAACCAAAACTTGTAAAATTAATATTTTATGATAATATATTGACTTTATTTCTTATAAGGTTCAAAAATAATCTATTTTAGTCCCTTTTTTCATGAGAAAAACATGAGTAGAATTCTTTCTTTTCAAAAATTCCAAGTATATCTTCTCCCCCACTTATAAATGGATGGCCCCTATCATCTACTTTACACAATTCCAAAACCCATAAGTTAAAAAACTACCACCCAAATAAATTTCATACTTCCCTCCCCTCATCCTAGAATCTTTTTTTCATAAATACATCCTAATAAGCCTTTTGGTATAATCAAAAAGGAGATGTCTGGAGAAGAGGTAATGTCTTAAAACGAGAATTTTATTTTATTTATTCCTCTAACTCCTTCAAATATTATTAAAAAATTATGATATAATAAACCCATTATATTCCATATAAAAATGTTTTTTTTAATTTAAATTCATTATCTACAACCATACCTTCTCCTTCAAATGGGAAATAAAACTGTTGATCATGTGTATGGTGGACTACCACCTCACGAACCGATGTAGATAGGTTTCCATCATGACTACTCAGAGATAGATATAATTATGTATCTAATATTTATATATTATAGTTATGATATAATTATACTTACTTAATTATAATATCATATATACCTTCTTAATTTCTATTCTATAGAAAATATAATAACATCGCTTGTGTGTTCGGCGGACTACCGCCATGCAAAACGATGTGATTAATTTTTCAATTACACTTTACATAGAAGGTAATAAATATTAATTTAATATTTATATATGATATTAATTACATATTAAAAAATATGAAAAATAAATATATCACATACTTTCTTACCTTATCATCCATGGAATAAAAGATAATGGCATTCATGTATATGGAAGACTACCGCCTCATGAAGCGATGTGATTCGTTTTTATTACTGCATCACATGGATGGTATATTTAAGGGTATTTAAATATATAAAATGATATTTATGATATAATTATCATAATTTAAAGATAAAAAACACTTACCTTCTTTCTTTCATGATTTTTTTAAAATAAAATCATTACTCATGCGTACGCACGACCTACCGTCTACATTATTGTAACATAGTTCATTTTTAATAACCATATTTAATGGTTGGTTTTAAAATTATGATTTATGTATAAAAAGTATAATTATTTTTTTATTACCATTATTTATATAATTAATTAATAATTTATTTAACCTTAGTTAACTTACCAAAGTTATTTTGGACATATGATCTTAATATCATCAAAATATGAACCTAAATGATTAACTAATTTAATATGTCATGGTAATGAATAAAATAAAAGGAATAATAATATTTAAAAAATATTTCTTAATAAAGTGAATAATTAACTTAAGTTTATTATTTATGGAGATAAATAAGGCACATGACAAATCAGGATCAAGGTAAGGTATCTCTCTAAACCACCCTTTCCTTCGGGTTATGAACTTTATCTATCTAACTCGCTTTGTCCCTCTCTTATTATTATGGAATGATTCTAAATTATATAAATATGTATTTCACATATATACCTATCTTATTCTCCCTTCCTTTTATGGGGTAATTCATGAGTTATGATCAATTCTCAAATATATGCATTATAAAATTTCCTTTGATTATGATATGAAGTAAGATTATGAAACCTATTTTCTTTCCATGGGTAATTCTTAGGTTATTCCTTATTATTATTTTCCTTTATCTATCACACATAGATTATGAAAATTTTATGGTGTTTGTTCCTAGATATCACTCCAATTCATTGGGTAAATCTTTAGTCTCATGAGGCATAATGTATGGGATTAGGGAGTAAACATAATCCATTATGGGATTTAGTCAACCATGTGATAATATCAAGGAAGTTATCCTTGACTCATGTTTTTCTAAGGTTATATATTGTTTCCACATATCATATGATTCCATAATATTCATGAACCAATCCATATTTCCATCCAACCCAACACCTAACCCGGTATATGGCATGGCTCGAAGAGCATTCTTGATCCTCAATTGCTGGCAACTAGTGTCTAGGTATCAACAATATACTTTGGGAATGATTTCACCCATTATTAAAACCATAAAAATCAATATCAATAAACATCACCATAATATATAACCAAACCCAAACAAGGCATAATGATTTTTATTCAAGGTTTTGCAACTTTAAAAAAACTATAAAATACTACAACAGAAGGAAACCACAAATCATCCCAAAAACCTCCATGTAACATGAGGTTCATTTCCATCAAGCCACCATCACCAACACCTATAACAAGTGGAACTCTAGAAACCATAATCCACCAACATATCCACGACACATATTGTCTTTACCTGAGTCATACATAACGTAGTCTACATACATCCAAAGGAGTATGCAGGGTGTGATCTAAATCCCTGTAGTATGCCACCAAAAAAAAGGTTCCATTCTATAATATTAGAAAACAATTTTACATTCTCATTTCTGTAAAATACTTTGAAACATTTTAAAGTAATCATTTTAGGAAAAATAATTCTCATGGAAAACACTTTCAAGGAAAATAATTTCCCATCAAACTTGATTGAAAATTAAATACAAAAAAATACACACAAGGACCACCATATACTGATGGATTGAAATACACAATATAAGTATAATGTCAAAATATAGAACCATAAGTAAATACCTAGGAGTAACTAGCATAAGTGGAGATTTAGAAACCTCATACCTCGGTGAAACAATGGTATAGAAACCATAACACACAGATTTCTCATGCATGAGACACAAGGATGGAACATCCCAAAGGCCTAGTGGTCTCTGATCATATCATATGTTTAGTTAGTGTTGTAATCATCAATCTTTCTAAGTGAATCCAGTCCTTTCTACTTATAAATCACTAGCATACTAGTTCTACTCTACCCACCTAGATACTCAGGATTCCCTTTGTGCTCAGATTTTTGTTATCACATAACCATCAATTTCACAACACATGACACACCACATATGCACAAAATTATATCACCATTTTCCATAGACAAACCATTTCCCATTTTATAAACACCAAAATCATTTAAAATAACTTTTCGCGCCATTTTCACTATTCATGAAACCCATTTGGAAATAACACAAGAAAATAACACCATTAATCCATCCATTTTCATGGTCCAAGCCCCATATTAATTCACACATAAACCAAATTCACTTGATAACATGCTTCACATGATTTATACAATTTCAAAAATCACATTTTAAAGGTTCACAAAAAAACAACATTTCTAAATAATCCATTTTCCTTTCAAAAAACCCCTTTCAAAACATTTTCACCTCAAGTTCCATTAAAAACACATTTCTCAGATTTCACATAATTATATAAACACTTCCAATAATTACTACAATAAAGCACACACAAACAATACACATTTTCTTTTGAAACCCCCATTTTTATCTCATATTCATATCAAACTCTTTCCAAAACACATTTATCACCACATGAAAAATTCATATAACACATTTATAAATCCATGAAATTATATCAAAAGCATCTAAAAATGTTCTACATGAAACCACTTACCACAAGTGTATAAAATTCAAGAAATTTATGTAAAACTTCAATCTCACCACCACGAGGCCCTAATAAGGTAATATTTAACAAAAAATATCAATATCTCTCCCAAAAACACAAGATTAAACCCTCTTAGGTCAAATAACCCTCTGTAAATTTTTAACTCAAGAAATAGGGGAGAAAACCCCTATAAATGTGGAGAAATCAAGAAGATTATGACTTACTTGAAGATTCCATGAAGAAATATGGTCAAAACTACCCAAGGAAGATGCCCAAGAAGAATAGGAATTCTTGTAAGAGGCTCCCATGGAAAAAAATACTAAGTGGGGAAGATGGGAGGAGAATTAGAGTTAAATATTGAGGGGACACAAAAGGAATTCCCTGATTTTTAATGACCTTCAAAAGGTGTGCAGTTAGCATGAATGGTTTACCAAACCATGCAGAAACCATGCACCCCTCATTATACAAGAATTACATTCCACATGGTTAGTCTGCATAGCCTCCAAACCATGAACAAGACATTCGGTTCACCTTATCCCAAAATGACACATAGAGACATGGTTTTTGGGGAAAGGAACACTACTTCCCCTAACCATGTGTAAACTTTTCTCCACATACTACCAATCCAAATTTTTCCATTTTACATCAAAAACACTTTAGGAAACTGAGAATGAAGCAAGGGATAGAAATTAAAAAAAGTAATAACTCAAAACAAATTCAGAGATGTGACAATTCTCCCTACCCTGAAAAATTTCCACCCCTAGAAATTTATTCTATGGTTTGATCCAAATAAATCCCAATACTCCTACACAAATAAAATAAATTCCTAACAACACCAAATGAGTATAAATCAAGAACACAATTAATATAAAAATAGGTTCACATGATTTAACTCAAGAGGCTAGAACGGACTCCCCATCATATGCCTTTTTCCCCTAGAAATCCACAACACCTCTAGTTGATCGATCAAAATAAAAGGAATTCTCACAATCACAAAATCCAACCTATCAAGCTAAGAACACTTCATACATTACCAAATGAAACTCATACCGCCTACCAGAAATGAAAAAATGAACACAAACCACTTCTCAAAAAATAATTCCACAGCCTTTCTTCAACAAAACTACTAGGCACACTCCAACCCCAACATTTACTAAATGGAGGGACTCGATATTATATATCTCTAAATGAGACTTCCCATTGCCAAGAAAAAACTATAAAATAAACTGAATTATCAACACAGGGAGGCCTGAAAGGACTCCCCACTGTTTAAAATGAACTAGAATCTACTTACTCTGGAAGAAATCTCAATGAGACCCGTGATGGGTCAACCCACCATGATAACCAACCAACTTAACTAACCATAACAGGCCAACAAACCCCTCCATTGATAAGGTAAACACCCGCCCATGAGACAGACTATAACCAAAACCAATTCATGAAGGCCAATTGTACAAGGAAAACTAAATAGGGATCCACATCCAGAAATTTCAACCACTGAAATCTCAAGAAAACAATACCACCATGCCTATTTATGACCAATTAATAATTCTCAAACTATAAGAGTCACAAAAATGAAATGAGACCACAATGCAATTTTCGTGAAGGTAACTTTACATAGTTAATAAACTACCACATGGAACTTAATCTATCCCCATTCTAGCACCAAATAAAAAATCCATACCAAGGTCCATCACCCCCCCCCCCCCTCATGAATCCTGGATATGTGTCAGCTTCACTTTGGGGATTATGGATGGAGACCTGATATTTGAAGCATCTCCTACCTCACAATCTGGAGCCAAAGATCCCCAGTTGGAACTCTTCTTTTGGTTCCACAAGTGACCACACTGAAATCTAATCAGAACCAATAGAACACAACACATCATGGAATTAACTTCACCTCAACAAGGTACTTCACTGAGATGGGGATTTAGAGGAAACATACACATCATCCTCTATTCTCCTCAAATTATAAACAACAGGAACAAAGAAAACATAGGGGACACATCTATTTAAAATAAATAAATTTGAAATTTTTGAAATAAAAACATGATTCCATTAAAATTTAAGCCATAAAAAGATTCCACAAAACCCACTTTTGTGTTTTAAAGAAAATATGACACCACAAAACATCACCATACATGACCATTACAACCAAAGAAGCATTACAAATAAAGAGAGTTTAAACTAAACCCTAAATTCCACACTACTCCAGAAAATGGGTAGGGGAATCTCTTTGGAAGGGGTGGACCTAACTCCATGGAGCTTCTTGGAAACACACTGATGGAACCGTTTCAAGTGACTTAGGCATCCATAGGCATGGAGAGTATTCAAATCATTTGGCCACGATGGATCCCTAAGAACATAATTTCAACAGTGATGGCACAACACGATCCAATTCCTAAAAGAAGTTAATGAATTATCCATAGGTATTTTAATATCATGGTAGGAACCAATAGCTTCAGACCACTTTTAATTACTGGAATTCAATTAACCACTTATAGATCCGACTTTCAAGCATAAAGGTAGAAAAATTCACCTTCGATGAGTCATGAAGCTCAAGAAAACTATGGTTTTTTTAATTTTCTACATCCACTCTTCTGCATCAAGAAGATCCACTTAACTAAAAAATAGAGGTGGATTCAATTTCCAAAACTCAAGAAGAATTTCCATATATTGATCAACTAGAGGGTCTACCAATGGTGATCTACCCATGGATGCACCTTGAATATTAATAGAATCTTATGGGGGCTTACACTTTCCTAACAAGGAAACTGAGAGCCTGATCAACCAGTCCCTCGGCCAAAACATACTACAAACAAACTTTGAAGACACAAAGGAAACCAACTCAAAGGCTTCCTAAAACATTTTTCAAAATAACCCACTAACCATTATTTCAAACCCAACTCATCAACAAGTTCTCAAACATGAAACACTATTCAAACACGAAGAGTTATTAAACTTAAAACACCTTGTAAGAAACATTCATAAATCACAAGGAGCCACACCACACTACTATTGGTTTTCAAAACACAAAATTCTCTCTTAAAATCACTTTTGAAAATAAAATGGGATTTTTGGGTTTAACACTCACCAATGGTATTCCATGGAGCCTCACACATGCATATTATCATGCCAAACTAGTAACTTTTATACTTTTCTATACATACCCATGCATGTGGTAACTCATGGAAACACCAAAGGCAAAAACACTTTCCAAGAAAAAACATTCAACCCACACTTTCAACTTCTCAATTTACTTCTCATTTCAAAATTCATAAAACTTTAAAAATATCACTAACTACAAAATAAAAAATCATTCTCAAACTCCATACATCAATCCAAAACATTTAATCTTATTCAAATCAATTTTTAGCAGTTCAAAAAATCCCATTCAACCAAAAATAATTTGGTTAATCTCATTTCTCCTCATTTAAAACAGACACACCAAACCTTCTTTAAAATAAATTTATATTTTCCAAGAAAAAAATTTTGATAAGACTTAGGTTTTGGTTAAAAAAATTTAATTCTCAATAAAATCATCCCCACTTTACCCAAAAATCCTTTTAAAAAAATACACTTTTTAAAAGTTCCCTTTAAAATGATTCTGAAAATATATGTTCCACCTTCCCAAAACCAAATCATTAAAACTTTAAATCCTGTTTTTATAATTCAAAAACAAGAGTTTTCAAGACAATTATCAAAACCAAGAATGACCCAAAACAACTCATAATGGGAAATTAGTGTCGATGGGTGAATTGGACATATGGTTGGAAGCCACGTTCCAATCATTTCACCAGTAAAGAGAGTCTTCTTGGACCATATCCCCAGCTCCACATGGATCTCCAAGCCCTAAGATCTCACTAAGAACATTGACCCAAATATATTTTCATTTCCCAATCACCAAACAATCACAAGAACCAACTAACCCAAATAAAACCTGACTCCCCATGGAGACTCGAGTCTCATCACAAGTCGTGTTGGATAGGAACCTTACTCACAACTAAAACCTAAATCCCCGACAGTCCTAGCTTTAGTATATCCAAACACTTCCCAAAATAAAAATACTCAAAAAGAGTGTGACCTCCTCTGATACCATTTCTTCATGAACCAAGCCAGAGTGTCATCCACCCCAACACCCAACCCAGTCGGTGGCATGGTCTAAAGGGTGTTCTCAATCCCCACATGCTAGAAACTAGTTCCTTGGTATCAATAATAAACTTTGGGAATGATTTCACCCATGACTAAAACCATAAACAACTAATAGAAATAAACATTACAATAATATATAACCAAATATAAAAAAGGCACAATGATTATCATATTTAAGGTTTTACAAATTTAAAAAAAAACTCAAAAATACTACAATAAAAGGAAATCACAAAACATCTTAAAAACCTCTATGCAACATGAGAGTAATTTCCCTCAATCAACCATCACCAACACCTGAAAGAAGAGGAACTCTAGAAACTCAGATCCACCAACATTTCCATGACACATCTTTCCTTTTCTTGGGTCATACAAAACAAAGACTACATACACCCAAAGGTGTATGTAGGGTGTGATCTAAATCCTATTATTATTCCACCCAAAAGATAAGTTTTCACTACAACATTAGAATAAAATTTAATATGCTCATTTATATAAAATACTTTGAAGCATTTTTAAGTAATCATTTCAAGAAAAACCATTCTCATGAAAAATGATTTTAAGGAAAACCATTTCACATTAAACTTGATTCAAAATGAAATACACAAAAATACACACAAGGTCCATACTATGTCGATAGATGTAACCACACCATATTAGAATCATGTCACAATAGAGAACTATAAGTAAATCCCTAGGAGTAACTAGAACAAGCGGAGCTCTAGAAACCCCATACCTCAGTGAAAAAATGGTATAGAAACCATAACCCAAAGATTTATTAGGCATGAACCACTAAAATGGATCATCCCAAGGATCTAGTGGTCTTTAATCATATTTTATGTTTAGTTGGTGTTGTAATCATCAATCCTACTAAGTGAATCTAGGACTTTCTACTTCTAAATCACTACCATACTAGTTCTAGTTTTCCCACCTAGATACTTGGGATTCCCTTTGTGCTCGTACTTTTTTTATCACATAACCATCATTTTAACAACACATGTCATACCACATATACACACAAGGAAATCACTATTTTCCCTATACAAACCATTTCCCATTTTACACACCAAAACCATTTAAAATCACTTTTTACACCATTTTCACGATTCATGAAACCCATTTTGAAACAACATAATAAAGGCACAAAATTAATCCAACCATTTTCATGGGCCAATCCCCTTATTAATTAACAAATAAAACAAGTTCACTTGACAATGTGATTCACATGATTTACATAATTTCAAAAATAACATTTTAAAGGTGGACAACAAAAAAAACATGTCTAATTAATCCATTTTATTTTAAAACCCCCTTTAAAACACATTCTCGCCTCAAGTTCTCTTAAAACACATTTTTCACCCTTTACATAATTATATAAATGCTCTAAGAAGCACCACAACAAAGTACAGACAAAAAATACCAATTTTCTTTTGAAAATCCAATTGTGATCTCATATACATGCTAAACTCTTTCCAAAACACATTTACAACCACACAAGACATTCATATAACACATTTATAAATCCAATAAATCATATTGAAATCATATAAAAATGTTAGAGCATAGAAACACCTACCTAAAGTGTTAGAAACTTCCATAAATTTACGTGAAACTTTAATAACACCACCACAATACCCTAGTAAGGAAATATTTAACAAAAAACATCAATATATCCCCCAAAAATAGAATATTAAACCCTATTTAGGTCAAATACCCCATTGTAAATTCAGAACTCAATAAAGAGGGGAGAATAACAATATAAATGTGGAGAAATCAGGAGGATAATGACTCAATTGAAGATTACATGAAGAACCAGGGTTAAACCCAACCAAGGAAGATTCCCAAGAATCTTGGGGAAGCTTAAAGGAGCCTCCTATGGAATAAAATTATGATTGGGGTGTATGGTAGAAGAGTTAGGGTTAAATCCCAATAAGACACAAAATGAATTTTCAGATTTTTAATGACCTAGACAAGTCGTGCGATTTGCCCATATGGTTTACCAAACCATTCAGAAACCTTGTACCCCTCACTATATAATAAGGGAACGCCATATGGTTATGCCACATGATCTCCAAACATTGGGGTTTCCCTCTGTCCCAAAATGACACTTAGTTTCATTGTTTCCTAGGTAAGGTACATGGTTTCCTATGCAAGGTGTATAGTTTCCTAGGTAAGGTGCACAGTTTCCCCTAATCATGGAAAAACTATGAAACACATGGTTCCCAGCCAAAAGTTTCCATTTTTCATCAAAAAAAACTTGGGGAAACTGAGATTTAACCATGGGATAGAAATTAAACAGAGGAATACTTCAAAAAAAGTCATGAATTTGATAATGATCTTATGATACCATGTTCTTTATGATATGCTTCCATGAAATTACTCATGAGCCTTATCATTTATGATATCATGTTATATAATTAACTCACATATTATTTTTCCTTATCATGTTTATTTCATTACTAGGATTTTTGATCACCCCTTCTTTTATGTATTCCCCAAGTTATCTCATGCATTTTTAGGAGATCAAATGGATTTTAGGAGGTCATTATAGAGAATTAAATAAGGATTCCATGTTTTAAGTTCCATTTGATGTAATATAAACCTATTATTACAAATCAAATATGATTTTATTATACTTTTGTTGTGTTATTAGATATTTATTTTTATAAATCATTTAATAATATGTGTAAAGGACTTGGTCTATCATATGAAACATTGTAGTGTGGGTGGATTATTATCTAGAACATTCTTTTCTAATGTTTCATTAATCGGCCTCTTAGCCATAATTTTCTATTTTTGGACATGGTTTCCTTATTTACCACACATAAAACACTTCCCTAATCTCGTGAGGAAATTTATTATACTCTTTCTTCTACATTGATTTCATGTTGTAAATTGGACTTTCTTCCCACCATGTGTCTTATTATCAAATCATCCTTGATACTCCACTTTCCTTTTATTTTCCCAAAAATATTTAGAGGTTCCGATTTCCATATATACCTTAATATAACATAGAACAATATCTATATATCTAATAAATTCTCTTATGGATAACTTCATTCCCTGTCAAGAACCAAGTTGGTCGTCATCTAAATCGGTGCCTAACCCAGTTCGTGGCATGGCCAGAAGGGTGTTCCCAATACCCACGGGCTAGCACAAGTGCCTGAGTATCATTAATAAAACATGATAACAATTTACCCGAATTTATAATAATAAAACAACCAACAAAATATATAAACTAAATCTGAACACCCAAAACTAAACAAGGAATAACAATATTTCAAATTTAGTTTACAACTTTAAACAAAATCCAAAACAATTACAACAAACAGGTAAAGTAAGATCCATCCCAAAAACCACTATATGAAAAGAGTATCATAGTCCTCAAGCCACCACCAAAAACACCTCACAAGGAATACCTCTATAAACCATAACCACCATCTCTAAATGCCTTGCCTTTACTTGTGTCAAAAAAAACCAAGTCTACTTACACCCAAAGGTGGAAGAATGGAGTGAGCTAAAGCCCGGTAGGATTCCACCCAATAAAATATTACATGCTATAAACATTATAAGATAAATAAAGTAGAAATTTTTATAAAATAAATACTAGAAGAATTTTATGGAAAGAAACTTTAACAAAAATCATGCTTGCTTTTGAAATAAACAACAAAATATATCATATGTCGACGGTAAGTGCAATATCATCATAGATAACTAGTCATTGGAAAACCCTCTAGGAACTAGATAGAAGTGGGAGAATAGGTATATCATATATCAGTGAAATGTGGAATAGAAACCATGACTAATAGCATTCTCATGCATGATCCACTGGGAGGGGACACCACAATGGCCTAGTGGTCTCTAATCATCACATTTTTTAGTTAGAGTTTTCGTCAGCAATCCAGCTTGTGGAATCAGGGACAAAACACTTCCGATTCAACTAGTGTACTAGTCCTAGTCTACAAACATAGTTACCCTAGTTACCCTTTTTTCTCAAGTGTGTTCCACATGTCACATAACACATCACTTTCACATCATTCAATCCAATAAGGCAACACACACATTATGACATCACTTGCACACCCAAATCCGATTTTAGAAATCAAACACACACCAAAACCTTTTTAAAACATTATTCAAATCAATTACATAATTTAATAATCCACTTTCACAGTTTATAAAACTCCCTAAAGATAAACAACATGGCTTTACATAAGAAATACGCCCATTTTCATATAGAAAATCCATTTTCAAACCAAATGAATATAAAATACTTTTAAAAAACCATTTTGCACCAACCATATAGAAAATTGAACATATAAAAATAGACAAGAAATCATAATAAATTATTTAAATAATATTTAAGAATGGAATCACCTACCTTGGGTATAGAAATCCCTAAAATCCAATGTGAAACTCCAACCGCACCTCAACCATAGCACAAAGAAGCAAGATCGAACCTATAATATCAAAATCAAACCCTAAAGATCAAGATTCAACCCTAAAATTGTATCCCTACCCACTATATAATAGAACCCCAAACAAATAGGGATAAAAACCTAGATTAGAGGAATAAAACAAGGGATAAGGAGACTTAATTGAAGAATATTCTAGGAATCACACCAAATCTTCCAAGAAATCGAAGATCTGAAGGAGGAAGAGGGATGAAAAGAGGTGCCTAAAGAGGAGCATCCTGAGTGGGTTTAAAAATATAAGGTTTAGGGATTAAATATGGGAGATAGAAAACTCAAAACTCAATTTTTAATGACCAATATAGGCCGCATGATTAGTCCACACGGTTTGAAAACCCGTGTGGCAACCGTGCTGCCCTCACTATCCTAAACTGAACCTACCGCATGGCTACTAAATGGACTAGATAAATGTGCACCATCCACGTGGTAGATGCTACCTAAAAATGTTCATTGACTTCATGGGTACCTGGCCTGAGGCACATGACCATGAGGTAGCTTTTGCCTCACCTAGCTACCTATCGCATAGTTACCTGGGCAGGGAACATGGTTACCACTAACCGTGCACCAACCGTCTGCCATGGTATTCCCACCCAAAATTTTCCATTTTTCTCTAGAACTCAAGGGAAATAAAAAGGTAAAAAGGGTAGACTGACAATAAATATAAAAATACTTCAAAAGAAAATCAAAAATGTGACAATTCTCCCCACTATGAAAACTTTTCATCCCCGGAAAGTAAATTCTAAGCTCGATAGGAAAAAATGAATGGATGTTCTTGCTCAACCCATGACTTCTACTCCCAAGCCTTATGAATATCATTTTCATGCTACCAAAGGATATGGACCAATATAATAGACTTCCTACAAAGCACCTTCTCTTGGGAATCCACTATATGCACTGGTCATTCAAGCACATATAAATTGGGCTCTAACTCCAATTCTTCTTAATTCAACAAATGAGATAGATCCAGATTATATTTATTCATCTAGGAGACATGAAATATATCGTGAATTAACATCAACTGATAAGCCAAAACTAACATGTATTCCACCTTACCAACCTACTCGGTGATTTCAAAAGGTCCGACATACCTTGGCGTTATCTTCCCCTACTTGTCCAAATGAAGATGACCCAAACAAGGAGCCACTTTCAAGAACACCCGGTCTCCCATAGAAAACTCAAGATCTCATCGCCTCTAATAATAATAATATTTTTGGTGACTATGAGATTTCAATAACCATTACTTGATCAACTTGACTTTCTCATACGTCTCTTGCACAAGGCTTGTCCCCAAAAGTGAGGTCTCACCTACCTCATCCCAACACAAAGGAGACCGGCATGGCTAACCATAAAGTGCATCAAAAGTATCCATTCAAATAGAGGATTGGTAACTATTATTATATGAAAACTCAACCAATCCAAAATGGTTATACCATGATCCTCCAAAATCCAAGACACATGCATGAAGCATTTCCTCTAGAATTTGATTTTCCTGCTCCGTCTGACCATCTGTTTAAGGATGGTATGTCGTACTCATCTTGATTTTTGATCCCAATTAATTTTGAAGGCCTACCCAGAATATAGAGGTAAAATGGGGGTCTCTATTAGAAACAATTTTCGACATCACATCATGAAGCCTTACCACCTCCAGAACATACATTCAGCTCATCCCATCCACTTTTGTTGAATCTTTGATCGAATTGAAATGGGATGATTTGATCAAATGGTTGATTACCAACCAAATGGAATTCCTTCCCCAAGGTGTATGAGGAAAGCCAATAATGAAATCCATAGAGACCTTTTCCCACTTCCTGGTAGGAATAGGTAATGGAATAAGAAAACCAGAGGGCCTCTGATGCTATTCTTTTACCTGCTGACATTTATAGCATCTTGATATGAAGTTAGTTATGTCTTGCCTCATAACTGGCCACCAGAACTATTGATGAACATAATAATACATTTTTGTAGCTACAAGATTCAAGGACCACTGAGACAAGTGGCTATCATGTAACACCGCCTTCCTCGGAGACAACGGCACCACAAAGTTGTTGTACCTCTCAAACCCCTCGAGGTTTAATTTTCATGATCACAATCACCCTCTTATGTTTTTAACATTGTTTCAAGTGTTTTTGGTGATAGGAATCAATTCAGGTGGCCAAGGAATTGGGCCAAGAAATCAAGAAGTAGAAGTGGACTGAAATGCAGTCCACCGGCCAACCGGTGGCTTCACCACCGGTCGACCGGTGTACCCTGGGAAGAAGGCAGAGCCACTGCCTCCACACCGGCCAACCGGTGGCCTTGCACCGGCCAGCCGGTGGCACCCAGCCCCAATAGTGAAGGCTACTGCCTCACCACCGGCCAGCCGGTGGCTCTGGCACCGGTCGACCGGTGAGGCCTGGGCAGAAGCTTTTCTCCTCTGCCAAGGCACCGGCCAGCCGGTGGCCCTGCACCGGCCAGCCGGTGGACACAGTCAAACTAGCCGTTGGGCTGTTGACCAGCCTGTCCACTTGACTCCCAACGGCTCCGAAGACCTCTCCAACGGCTCCGAAGCCTCCCCAAGGGTTCCTAGCCTATAAATAAAGGCCAAGGAAGCCCCGGACAACTACCGGAACATTTACGAAGCCAACGGACATATTTTGGATCATTTGGCGTACCTCCAGCGGACTTCCTCAAAGGAACCCTCCTAGCTCCATCCAATTCCACATCCAAGGAGCTCCCTCAAAGAAGCTTGGAAGCAGCCTTCAACATCTCCAATCATCAAAGGCGCCCAAGGCTTCTCCTCATATACGGTTTTATTGTTTTATTCATTTTGAGCTTAAAATTGGGTTTGTACCTACAAACCCCAAACCCTTTTCTCAACCCCCTTTCTTTTGGGTTTCACACCACCATTAAGGTGTGAAGAGGTTAGTCAAGCCTTTCCTTTTAAAAGGCTTGAGTTTTCGGTGAGCTAGCCTTCACCCGTTAAAAAGGCTAGTGGGTTCTTGCTAAACCATCAAAAGCAAGTGGGTTATTGCTTAACCATTAAAAGCATTGGGTTCTTGCTAAACCACAAAAAGCAAGCTGTAATAGGTCCTAGTGCTACCTCAAAGCCTAGTGGGTTTCTTGCTAAAACCATTGAAAAGCAAGCGGTAGGAATCTCTCAACGGTTGAGTTGGGAGCGGAGACGTAGGCCGGGTTTTGGCCGAACTCCGTTATCAAGTTCTTGTGTTTTGCCTTCTTTATTTCCGCTGCATCTTTCACTTTGATTTTAATTTGTTAATCAATTTTTTAAAAGGCAATTCACCCCCCCTCTTGCCATCATTCCCTCCTTGGGGCCTTCTTCCGACCCAACAATTGGTATCAGAGGGACCTTTGAGTAATTCCTTAACCCGGTTTCAAAGTTAAGATCTTTGTTTTTGATGGCATCTACCTCTTTCGCCCCCGAGGGCTACTCTTTGGGTCGGGCTCCATTTTTTGATGGGACCGACTATAATTATTGGAAAATCCGCATGACCACCTTTTTGAGAAGTATAGGATATCCCATTTTTAAAATAGTCATGCAAGGTTACACTCTCTCTTCCCCCGACGAATCCAAATGGACCCAAGCCGACATTAGAAATTTTGAGCTTGATGGCAAAGCCATGAATGCTCTTCATTGCGGCCTTGATCGAAATGAGTTCAATCGAGTTTCCACATGCACCTCCGCACATGAAATCTGGAAACTTTTGGAGGTTACCCATGAGGGGACCAACAAAGTCAAGGACACTCGATTGGACATGTATCGTCAAGATTTTGAGTCATTTTCTATGCATCCAAATGAATCTATTTCTGAAATGTTTACTAGATTTACTGACGTGTGCAATGGGAGAAAGTCCCTTGGTGATGATGTTTCAGCTGAAGCAATGGTCAAGAAGATTCTATGGGTCCTTCCGAGCTCATGGGCACCAAAGGTGACGGCGATCCAAGAAGCTAAGGACGTCAAAAATATGCCGGTCGAGGAGCTCATCGGATCCCTAATGACCTACGAGATCACGATGAGGAGGCAAGCTCAAAAGGAGGGCACACCTATCAAGACACCAAAGAACATTGCCCTCAAGGTACAAAAAGAAGTAAGCTCCTCCTCCTCATCCTCTTCCTCCTCATCTTCATCATCTTCGAGCGGCGATTCGGAAATGGAGAATCTCGCCCGCCAAATGCATAAGTTCATGAAGAAGCACAAGAAGAAGAAGAAATCTCGCAAGGCACGAAAGCAAGAACCCACCGCAAAAGTCGAGCCCAAGGTGAAATGCTACGGGTGCGGCGAAAAGGGCCATTACAAGCCCGATTGCCCACTCAACAAGAAACGGGCCACGCCAAAGGAAAAAGGCAAGAAGAAGGTCCTCAAGGCAACATGGAGTGACACCTCATCATCCTCCTCCTCCTCCTCGAGCGACCAAGGTACAAAATGCCTAATGGCATTTCACGAGGTAACATCTTCCGACTCCTCCTCTTGCTCTTCAAATTCCAATTCTTTAAATCATCTTTCTTATGAAGAACTCTCATTTGCTAGAGACCAATTAGAAAAAGGTTTTCATGAACTCTCTTCTAAATTTGTCACTTTAAAAAAATCTTTCAAAAAACTTTCCTCCGAAAAAGACCAACTTCTCAAAGAGAAGGAGGAGATGTCCCTTAAAATCCAAAATTTTCCAAATGTTGATTCCATGGAATCAACCATCAAAGACCTAAGGGAGACCCTAGCCAAGTTCACCCAAGGTGAACAAAATTTGAACAATCTCCTAGGTTCCCAACGAATTTCTAGGACCACTCAAGGACTTGGCTACACCAACCAAGCCTCCTCCTCTCATGCACCCACTGTTTTTGTAAGGGGGAGCTCCGAATTTAAATTTTGTAATTATTGTAAAAAACCCGGGCACCTTATTTATGAATGTAATTGTAAAAATGCCCGGTATGGTCAACCCAAAAGTTTTTTCTTTTCCGATGAGTTTTATAGAAGAAGACCCGCTATGAGACAAGTATGGATTGAAAAATCCCTTCTTGCGAGTCTCTCCGGGCCCAAAATTGTCTCTTTTCAAAATCCCTCTCCCCGGTAATTCATTGTTTTTATTTAGGGGGAGTTAGGATCGTTTAAGTCCTTTTGATTTTATTTTCAAAATTTTCGATTCCAACTTTCAATTTCAACATTTGGTATCCAAAATTCAAATTTCAAATTTCAATTGGTTTTTGATTCAAAACTTTCAATTCAAACTGTTATTCAAATTTTCATTTCAATTTCAAAAATCTCAATTGATTTTCAAATCTCAAATCTTGTTTTTCAAATCTCTAAATCCCTCAATCAAGTTTTATGCCCCATTCTATTTTGATAATCACAAAGGGGGAGAAATTTCTTGATTGATTGGGGGAGAATCATTTTCATCATGCTTAGTATTTCCTTTCAATTTCAGCATTTTACATTAATTATTTTGGTGATTGTGATCATCAAAATAGGGGGAGATTGTTGTACCTCTCAAACCCCTCGAGGTTTAATTTTCATGATCACAATCACCCTCTTATGTTTTTAACATTGTTTCAAGTGTTTTTGGTGATAGGAATCAATTCAGGTGGCCAAGGAATTGGGCCAAGAAATCAAGAAGTAGAAGTGGACTGAAATGCAGTCCACCGGCCAACCGGTGGCTTCACCACCGGTCGACCGGTGTACCCTGGGAAGAAGGCAGAGCCACTGCCTCCACACCGGCCAACCGGTGGCCTTGCACCGGCCAGCCGGTGGCACCCAGCCCCAATAGTGAAGGCTACTGCCTCACCACCGGCCAGCCGGTGGCTCTGGCACCGGTCGACCGGTGAGGCCTGGGCAGAAGCTTTTCTCCTCTGCCAAGGCACCGGCCAGCCGGTGGCCCTGCACCGGCCAGCCGGTGGACACAGTCAAACTAGCCGTTGGGCTGTTGACCAGCCTGTCCACTTGACTCCCAACGGCTCCGAAGACCTCTCCAACGGCTCCGAAGCCTCCCCAAGGGTTCCTAGCCTATAAATAAAGGCCAAGGAAGCCCCGAACAACTACCGGAACATTTACGAAGCCAACGGACATATTTTGGATCATTTGGCGTACCTCCAGCGGACTTCCTCAAAGGAACCCTCCTAGCTCCATCCAATTCCACATCCAAGGAGCTCCCTCAAAGAAGCTTGGAAGCAGCCTTCAACATCTCCAATCATCAAAGGCGCCCAAGGCTTCTCCTCATATACGGTTTTATTGTTTTATTCATTTTGAGCTTAAAATTGGGTTTGTACCTACAAACCCCAAACCCTTTTCTCAACCCCCTTTCTTTTGGGTTTCACACCACCATTAAGGTGTGAAGAGGTTAGTCAAGCCTTTCCTTTTAAAAGGCTTGAGTTTTCGGTGAGCTAGCCTTCACCCGTTAAAAAGGCTAGTGGGTTCTTGCTAAACCATCAAAAGCAAGTGGGTTATTGCTTAACCATTAAAAGCATTGGGTTCTTGCTAAACCACAAAAAGCAAGCTGTAATAGGTCCTAGTGCTACCTCAAAGCCTAGTGGGTTTCTTGCTAAAACCATTGAAAAGCAAGCGGTAGGAATCTCTCAACGGTTGAGTTGGGAGCGGAGACGTAGGCCGGGTTTTGGCCGAACTCCGTTATCAAGTTCTTGTGTTTTGCCTTCTTTATTTCCGCTGCATCTTTCACTTTGATTTTAATTTGTTAATCAATTTTTTAAAAGGCAATTCACCCCCCCTCTTGCCATCATTCCCTCCTTGGGGCCTTCTTCCGACCCAACAAAAGTTTCCCTTGAAACATAGAACTCCCTTAGGAGATGAAGAACAATCTCAAGGTGTCTCCTAACCATGAAGAAACTACGTTGACTACTGGAACATCTTACCACCAGGCTTCTCCCACTGAATTGGATCTAGAAGAGAAGGATCCAACTAAACACTAGCCAAGAATGCACCCCTGTTGTTCTCCTTGGTCTCCAAGTGCATCTGGGAAAAGAGCCCCATCAAGGTACACTCATCACTAGACTTCCTTAGTGCCCACACTGGCAATTTTCTACTCAAGGATTCTTCCACAACATTACCCTTACTTGGGGTATAGATGATATCAAAATCAAACCCCTTCAGATATTCAACCCAATAAATTTGCCTCAGATTCAGATCCTTTGGGGGAAAATATATGTAAAACCCTAAGGATTTACAAATAAATTTAATATAGATTGCATGAAACACTAATTCTATATGAAACAAACACTTAGTTATTTATATGAGTTAGTTATAACCTAGCCATTAGACATAATTTTGTCGCTTTTGTGTTTTTAATTTTGAAAAATGGACATACACGGTTGTGATTAGTAAGATATTTAGAGTCTGATAGGATCAACTTGCATTTTTGTGAATAGTAACTTGACCCTTACGAATAGCAATGTATATTTATGAATAGTAATATGACCCTTATAAATAGTAACCTCACCCATGTAAATATAAATAAAATTTAGGAACCTTATAAATGAGAGTTAATATTTTAAATATTAAAAATTATGTATTGGTATTTTTTGTGAGTATTAAATATTTAATTCAAATTTTAAATTAATAAATTGATTTAAAATAAAAATCATTTTGATAAAATTTATTCTTAAATAAATATTTTTTCATCCTATGATTTTAGGATAATTTTATGAGACATCAATTAATTTTTGAAAGTATTATAAAATCAGTTTTAAATTTAAAATCTATATTTTTTGAGTAAATAATGATTTTATTTAAAAATTAAATATCACATATTTAGAAACATATTTTGATAAAATGGAGTCCATTTTTTAATTCTACACATTGAGAAATGGTTATGTGTAATTTTTGGGATTTTTATGAAATACTTTAATTTTTAGTGAATAGTAAAATACAGTAATTTACAGTATAAATACATTATAAGATAAATAAACTATTTATTGAGTTATTTCTGATGTAATCAGACTTATTTTAAACTCACATAAACTTATTACTATTTTTGGTCAAAATAATCAACATTATTTCTTTTCTTGAGAAAAATAATAAAATAATGAATAAGATATTCAAAAATCACTCCTCTCCTCCACTATAAAAACCACCCCTCACTCCCTCTTCTCCTCACTCCTCTAAACCTTGAAGCTTCTCAAATTTCATCCCAAATAATATTCCCTATTATCTCTCCATTTTTAGGAGATTATGGGCTTTCCAAAAGATCAAAACCTCTTCCCTTAAGGAGGTTCTCATGGAGGATATTTCAAGAGGTGAATCCTCTTCATTTTTCATTTAATTTCATTTAAATTTATTTTATTTTATTATTTTATCCTCACATCCTCTGTACAAATTATCATGATACATACAGTATCATTTAAATGATATAATTATATCATTTTAATTGAAGAACCATAATCAATATCTTTACTCTCTCTCTTTTATTTTAAAAACGAAATCATCATCTAAGAGGTACTGATTTACAACCTTTATGGACGATGAACTTTTGTTCTTTAATTTATCCTTCAAGTCTGGTCTTGAAACCATTTTTATAGTTGAAAAAAATTATAAAATATGTATTATATCTTATTTTATAATTCTGTAACAAGTATATATACATAATACTAATTCATACGACAAAACTAGTTCATGATGATCGAAATATCACGTAATAATCTAAATAACTATCACTAATGTTTTATCTAATAACTCATCCTCGTACCATATAAAAAATGAAGTATATGAACATTTAATATTATATATTTTCATTAGTATCATATAAATTCAATTATGTAAAATTATATCCATTCCACATGAACTTCCATATTTCTATAAAAGTATATTGATCTTGAAAACTAAGGAAACAAATGCTCCTGAGTGATAATCGTGTATCTTATAACTCATAAAAAAGGTCATAAGTGAACTTAATAAAAATTTACTAAATAAAATACATATAGATAATTTTCTTAATTAATTAATTATTGGATTTAATTTGATTATCCAGGATGTTAAGGTTAAGTGAATAACACGTTCGGAAATACGTTAAGGGTTTTCTACCCGAACATCCATTTTCTTTCTGGTTACTCTTGTTCTCTACTTACCTCAATTAAATTCTTAATTATTATTATTTACTCATCATAAATTATTTATTATTATTCTATATATATATTTTAATCATAATCCTTCTTTATTTTATAGGGATTTTCATGTTTTAAAAGGATCTTTCTAAAATTCTTCTTGATAAACAAGCCTGATTCAAGGGAAATTCTCAAATTATTACCTATTTTTAAGTACACTCTATAATATTTTTTAAGAAACAATTATTTTTATAAAATCACTAATTTTATTATAAAAAAACAATATTATTTCACTTCAGGTTTTATACAAATATTTTTTCAAAATAACTCTTCTTTTCAAAGTAAAAGAGTATTTCTCTCAAGTATTACTCGATGATTTTATAAGAGTATTTACATATATTTAAACACTCTTGTTTATTATTATGTGTAATTTATATTAATATTGTATGATATAATTTATTATATTTTATTGAATGGTTTACGATTAGTTTGAATATGGATGTTCTATCTTTATACCATTAACCATATCACTCTAAATGGTTTTTGTTTATGTTTAGTAATTGGGGAAAGTTATTTAAATTCCATATGATAGTTTCAATATGAATTTATATTTTGATTATGTTTATCCCCTTTCATATAAGGAATGCATTGGAGTTATTAAGTGATAGGTGGGTCCTACTATATCCCCTTGATGCATCGGTAGGTCTAATGAGATAAACTAACCTGGGTTTTTACCCATTATGTATGGTGTCTTGGTCGAGGCCTTGATGGTATAATTATGATGTATGTAATTATGAATTACCTCATTATTAATCTATTATTTGATATTCCAAGAGATTATTTGACTATTATAATATACATGGTTACTTTTTATTGTGTCATTATTGAATCAGCTTTTATTCCTACCATATTATGCTCAAGTTTCTTAATGTCTTGTGTACATTCAGTTATTCATCATGCCTTATTATTTATGATTCTTCTATTTTACTTACTATTACTAATCATCTGAGATCACCCCTTTCTTATGTTTTATATTTCCCCAAGATGTGAAGAAATATATTATGAATGACTTACAGGGATAATATAAGAGTTTTGGATGTTCCCAATGTAATTTATATGTCATATTTCATTACAAGTTGTAATGTTGAACTTATGTATGTATCTTGTTTTCCAAATATAATAAACTATTTGGTCCTTCGGGATGTGATTCCTTGTAATCATACCAATTTAATGAAGTAAGGCACTGGATCTGGGCAATTGGGGTGGGGGTCTTTACAACATTGGTCAGGCTCTTATGATCAGAGTAAACCACAAATTTCTCCCCAAAAATATAATGACACCACTTCTTTAGGGCATGAATCACTGATTTTAACTCCAATTCATGTGTTGGGTAGTTATTTTAATTTGGTTGGAGTTTTTGAGAGCCATATGCCACTACATGATCACATTGCACAATCACACATCTGAGGCTCATACCTGAAGCATCGCAATAAACCATATAGCCCTTTCCTGAATTAGGTAAGATCAACACAGGTGTGGTAGAAATATGCCACCACATGATCACATTGAACAAGCACACACTGGTTCTTGGTCCATAGCATGAATATTCCTGGTCTCTACCTAAGAATGACTACTCACCTGAGGCTCTGCTCTGAAATGACTCTGACCAGAAGAGGATCAAGTTTTTCCACTGTGACCACCAAACTAAGATCCCCCCATCCTGGATGGCTCTGACTAGGCTGACATCCCCTTGGGTGCTACATATCCTTCCCCACTCTGATATGGGTGCATCATATTTCAAAAATGCTACAGGTTCCCCATAGCTCCACATCGATGACAAGGATTAGGAGGGTATGGACACGTAGGATGTATGTGTCCTACCTTCCCACACTAGTGGCACACAACATACCCTATATCGAGATCCACAGATGAAGACTATCTGGAAGGATGGCCTGAACTATCACCTCCATTTTCCCTTGATTATCTTGATTCCTCTTCTTTTCAAATTAACTGCCACTTCCCATCACTAACAAAGCCTTAGAGGAACTAGACCTGACCTTACGTTCAATATCCACCATGAAATCTCGATCAAATACTTCATCATAGGTCTTTAATTTGAATAGAAATACCTGAGAATATATCTCTGGCCGCATACCCCTTTCAAACCTCTGAGCCTTCATCTGCTTTTTGTAAACTATCTTAGGTGCATACCAAACTAGCTCAGCAAAGCGGTTGGCATACTCCATTACTAACTGGTCCCCCTAAATGAGATCCTAAAACTCCTAGTATCTAGAATAGGCCAAGACCTCAGGTCAATAATGGTCATTAAATACATCCTTTAAGTCCTTCCATCTCATCTGCTCATGCTTCCTAGCTTAAATCATTGAGTCCCACCACCTCTGACTGGGACCTTCTAACAAGAATGATGAATATTTAACCCTAAATTCCTTAGGATTTTCAAGTAATTGAAACATGTTCTCTATCTTATCAATATGCAACTATTCTCCCTAAGGCTTTGTGCTACCTTGTAAATAAGGAGGTGTTTTCTTAAGGAACTCTTGGGCTTTGTCCTTCCTAAGACCAGATTCAACTTCTCTGACTATAGTAGGGCTGGGACACGCTCCCCATGCCAGAGCCTAAATAGTCCAAACTATAGCTTCCACTAACCTCCAATAAAGTGGCGAGGGATAAATCTTTTTATATTCTTCCCATGGTTGCAAGGAAATTCTCCGAGGAGGCACATTTCTATAAAAAGAAACAATCACAAGAAAAACTATCAATACAAAAAATCTTAAAATATTGAACAATAATAACAAATAAAAATAAATAAAACTCACCATTAAAACATAATAACCAAACCACTTTACCCCCACCTAGTGTCCACGCATAGTTTTCAACCTGTACGTCTCACCAGGTAGAGAATTAAAAAAGGAATTCCCAATATCCCGTGGTGGCTCAAGATTTTTCACGAGGTGTGCAGGCCAGGCACCCTACTCACAACCAAAACTCTAAGCCCTAAAATTCCTAACTCCATTATATCTAGAATCATCCCAAATAACATTACTTAAAGATAAACCGACTCTGATACCATTTTTTCATGAACCAATTTGGGTCATCATCCAAACTAGCTCCCGACCCGGTTCGTGGTGAGGCTCGAAGGGCATTCCCAATACCCATGGGCTGGAACAAGTGACCAATTATCATTAATAAAACATGGTAATGATTTATCCAAATTTATAATAATAAAAAACCCATAAAATATATAAAAAGAAGCTGAAAATTCAAAAACAAACAAGGCATAACAATATTTCAGATTCAGTTTACAACTTTAACCAAAAACCAAAACGGCTACAACAAAAGGGGAAAGAAATATATATCCCAAAAACCACCATATGGAAAGAGGATAATCGTCCTCAATACACCAACAACAACACCTCATAAGGAAGACCTTTAGAAACCCAAACCACCATCTTCAAATGTCTTACTGTTACCTGTGTCAAACATAACCAACTCTACTTACACCCAAAGGTGTAATCAGGTTGTGATCCAAAGCCTAGTATCATTCCACCCAATAAAATATTCCATGCTATAAAAATTATAATATAAATAAACTTTCTAGTTTTATAAAATAAAGGATCGAAACATTTTATAGAAAAAAAATTTAATAGAAAACATGCCTTCTTTTGAAATAAATTAAAAAATATATCGTATATCAATGGTAAATGTGATATCACCATAGGGCACTAGTCACGGGTAAACCCTATAGGCACTAGCTAGCAGTGGGACACATGGTACATCGTATCTTAGTGAAATGTGGAATAGAAACCATAACTAATAGTATTCTTGTGCACAATCCACTCGAATAGGACACCCCAATGGCCTAGTGGTCTCTAATCATTACAATGTTTAGTTAGAGTTTTCATTGTCAATCCTAATAGTTGAATCTAGGATGAACCACTTTTGAGTCAACTACCGTAATATTCCTAGTCAACCCACCAAGTTACCCTAGTTTCCCTTTGTTTTTGATTTTATTCCACATGTCACATAACACATCATTTTCACAACATTCAAGCTAATAGGGCAACACACACATTATGCCATCACTTGCACACCCAAATCCTCTTTTAAAAACCAAACACACACCAAAACCTTTTCAAAACATGATTCAGAACAATTTCACAATTTAATAATCCACTTGTATAATTTATAAAACTCCCTAAATATAAACAACAAGTCTTTACATAATAAATACACCCATTTCCATATAGAAAATCCATTTTCAAATTAAATTAATATCATATTACTTCAAAAAAAACCCTTTTTTACCAACCACATAGATCATAGAACACATAAAAATACACAAGAAAGCATAATAAATTCTTTAAATGATGTTTAAGCACAAAATCACCTACATTGTGTGTAGAAATCCCAAAAATCTAGTGCAAAACTCCCATTGCACCTCAACCACACCACAAAGAAACAAGATCGAAACAATAATATCAAGATCAAACCCCACAGATCAAGATTAAACCCTAAAATCATAGCCCAACCCACTGTAGAAGAGAATCCCCAAATAAATAGGGATAAAATACTAGATTGAAGAAATAAACCAAAGGAGAAGGATACTTACTTGAAGAATCGGGGAGGAATCACACTAAATTCACCAATAAATCAAAGATCTAGAGGAGGAAGAGGAATAGGAGGCGCCTAAGGAGGGGAATTATGAGTGGGATAAAAAATAGGGGGCTTAGAGCTTAAAATCGGGGGGATAGAAAACTCGAAATCCAATTTTTAATGACTTGGAATGGCCGCACAGTTAGTCTGCATGGTTTGAAAACCCATAAAGTGATTGTGATACCCTCATTGTCCCAAACAGAACATACCACACATCCACCGCATGGTCTGGATAACCTTGCGCTGGTTGTGAAGTAGCTATTGCATCAAAATGGATATCGACAGCACAGGTACCTGGGCCAAGGTGCATGGCCATGCATTGGTCGTGCGCTGGCCATGCAGTAGCCTCTGCCTTACCCAGATACCTACCACACGGTTACCTGGGCAGGGTGTATGGATACCACTAATCGTGCGCCAACTATGCACCATGGTCTTCCTGCCCAAAAATTTTCATTTTTCTCCAAGACTCAAAGGAAATAAAAAGGGAAAAATGGTAGACTAACAATAAATAGAAAAATACCTCAAAAAATCATGGATGTGACATTTCTAGACTATACTTTAATCTAGTAAATAATTGATCAATTTTTCTCTTAGTGTTAAAGATAAAAATAGAGGCATGCCTCATGAGTCTTGTAAAATTTTCTTTATAAGATCTAGTAGATTCATCATATTTTTTATTTAATTCCTAGAATTATTGATCTATTTTTGTGTGAATAGTATAATAAAAATACATAGTGAAAAAATTTCTTAAACTCTTCTCATTCCATAGATTCTACTTCCTCCCTTTACATGATATTCTAAAATAGAGTCCACAACTGGTAAGCATAACCTTTTAAATGATAGATGGCCAAAATGACCTTCTCATGTTTCAACCATTAGATAATGGAAAAAATCCATTTCATTAACCCATTGTTCAAAAACTAATGTATTAAAATATTTTCTAAAAGAGGGTGGATATTGCCTCATTAATAATTCAAGATCAAGTTTCTCCTTCCTTGGTGAATTTAGGAGCTCAATAAGATTTTCATTTTTTCCCATAGCTTTAGATAGTTAAGTGATAATTTCCATGAGGTTTTTTATTCTCTCTCTAAACTCATTAGATTTTCCCGTTATGACAATATTCACACTATCCATTTCACTCACTGTTAACTTAGTTCTTTCTAGTTCCCTTAATTACCTTGACTAAAGGAAAATTTAGAATGGGTATACCTAAATTGGAGAATATTCATATAATTAAACTATACACTTAGAATTAGGATTCCATAAATTTTGTGAATACATTATCCTATAAATCTCCAGGTTTTGATCTAGTTAATCCATGATTATTTTTCTAACTGAACTGGTTATATATTCAAATCCTTCATAATGTTTAATAAAGATAAAATGAATTAGCCAAAGAATATCCTATGAGAGTGTCAAACTAGGTGTGTAGTTAGGCCTCTTTGACATTCACCAGGTGATTATTAAGTTAATACCCAACATTCACTTTTCAGGGTTATTACCCCTAGGTACATCTATACCAGAGCCTATATAAACTTGTTGTATCTCGACAGGGACGTTATTTCTAAGTAAGCCATATGATCTCTATTTTACCAAAACTTCAAGATGTTATCCTATACTTAGAATTATCCTTTATAATTATCCGTAAGTTTTTTTGATAAATTTATCTAAAAAACTACAAAATAAATGAAATAATTTCAAAAAATAACTAAACCATCCTATGATACCAACTAAACTGATCCAAGATAAACAAAACTTAAATAGTGCAATAATTTCAGGACTAATATAATAAATCTCACAAACTATCAAACCATTTGAGGAAAAAACTATTTAGTGTCTCGAAGATTGGATATATAAAAATATTATTTTAAAACACTTTCAAACATTACTCTATAATATCACTCATCTAGAACCTTTTTTAAAAATCTTAAATGATATAATTATCTTCATAACCTAAGTATTGGAAACATGAGAAAAGGGGTGATCTCGGATGCTCATTAAGGGAAAAAATATCATAATGTATTAGATCATAAACATAAAGTATAACATGAGGAAGAGGATAAATATATTATTAAGTGATTATAATACCATATATGATAATCAAAAAACACATTAAAGAAATATAATATTATAAAAAGACTATTAATAAAGCATAAAAGTTATGACATGGCTAAAAATACCTCAAAATAATCATAAAACTTGTGATTATGACATAAAAGTGCATAATACTTTAAAAATAAGTAATAATCATGAAAACATGGAATTTCATGAAAATTAAATTAATCCTAAGAATGTTTCATAACTTAATAAACAACTTGAAAATGTGTTACATTCATAATAATAGGAAAACCTTTGTGATAAAACTCATTTCTCTCATGCCAATGTGAACAAATTCATTATGTCCACACTTGAAAATATGAGAAAACCCATTATGTCCATGCCTATGAAAAAAACCCATTATATTCTTGTTATACTATATCATGAGATATAAACTTAAACTCATGCATTTTAGGGAGATATAAAATTCCACCCATCATCATTCATACATATGTGTACCATTTAAAATCAATCATTATATTTTTAAGAACCCATTGAAAAAGAATGGGTTTCTTAAACTTTTCAAAAACACCACAAAATATGAACTTAAAAATAATAGGATAGTAAAAATATAATTTTCCAAAATGAAACATATCATAATAACATATATAGGGTTATCAAACCATCACTTCATAGGAGATTAACCTTGGAAGAAAAAATAGAAGTGAAATGAAAAAGTTTTCACAAAACCTTTTAAACATTGTTTTAAAACAATTAAGTGAAAATTAATTTCAAAAAAATAATGGAATGATAATACATTTAAAACCCTTATTATAAAAAGTTCCAAATAAATTATCCTTGAAAATAAATAAAAAACAATCTAATAAATCTGGAGATAAAAATATTGAAAGGAATGCCTTTATTAAGCTTTTTAAGTCATTTTAAAAAAACATATCAGAGAAACATTGAAAGTAATTAATTTCATAAAATGTGTTAAGTAAAATTTTAATAATATAAAAAACAATACATACTTGTATTTACTTAAATAAAATACTTTTGATAGAAAAATCATTGAGATAGGAGATAAGATTCATTAGTAATAATGGGAACTATTATTACCAATGTTATACTTTTATTTTGGAAACTTTTTTATCAAATAATCAGTTATTGATGATGAGAATTAATTTCCAAGTATATTAAGACTAAATACCAAATAAAATATCAGAATTTTATGATCAAATAAAACTTAAAAATTATAAGTAAGAAAGACTATGACTTAATGAATTATAAATTGAGTCGATGAAACCCTTACAGCTTTTTAAATTTTTGAGTCAAAAAACTATGTGAGAAATAACATGGAATATATAATTAAATATCATAAAATATAATATAATCATGATACAAAATATTAAATGGTTATTATATACACCATTCTAAAGAAAACATGGTGTATAATAAGAAATATGTCTCAAGAGGTAAAAATTTGAGATAAGAAACCCTTTCCTTAAATTTTGGATTAGTTGATCACACTATAACCTACAACATAACATAAATAACTACATTAATCACCTATTTTTGAAACTTATCCATATTCATAACATTTTATAAACTTTATTTATAATTATTCTCTACATTTATAATACTTATTATTAATTTTCAATATTATGTGTGAGTAATATTGATCATTTAAGATTAGTTTTATAGTTAGTAGGGTTGTTACTAATTATTATCCCAACTTTAAGTATTACTAGATCATAAAAGGTACTATATTTTATGTTTTATTATAGTTTATAATGTTATAGTTTCATTCTATGATAGTTTTAGTTGCGGTTCTTATATATGAAATTGGAAACAAGCATGTTTCGGTGATTTTTAACAAATTAATGGTGGTATCTTAACTAAGGAGTTAAATGTTTATATTACCAATACATAGAAAATAATTAATTAATTATTAATAACCAATATTAATTTTCAAATACATAATTTATGGAAATTTATAGAATTTTTCATGCTGGTTGTTAAACCAACCCAACAAGAATATGCATCAATCTATGTGTGAGTATAGATATAAAATAGATTCATTTGATATAATATCACTATCACAATAGTATAATGAAATTATTTATATTTTATTAAGGTTATGAATCATAATTCTAAATATTTTTAAGAATAATTTAAAAGAAAAATAAGTTTTCACTTTTAGATAATGCTCTTTTCCTCTTGGTATATTAGTACTAGGAGATTAGTTTTACAATGATCATTTATTTATAATATTGAATATATAATTACTAAATTATATTTACATAATTTAAATAATTATATAAATAACATATATATTCACTAAAACAAATTCTATAACCAGACTTGAAAAGTGGTGATAAAAATAAAACATGTCATTCATGGAGGCGGTAGTCTGTACACACGCATGAGAAATATTTTCATTTTTTCAATTGAATGAGATTTGAATAGATTATTATTATTACTATTAAAGATATTTATGTCACCTATAAAGATACCAAGGATACTTTATTCAAATAATAAAAGGTTATATGATTCTGGAATAGGGAATTTAATTACAATCTTTCTCAAAAAGAAAAAGGAGGTCAGATGAAAGATCATCCAACCATGTAAGATCATTGTTGACCCCTTTGTTAGAAATAAAATAGAATATATAATTTTTTTTATTTGAAAAAAAAATGATGATATAGGTATAGACAGAAAGGAAAATCATACATTATATCCATATAGCTATGATTTTCCAAGAAAGATGATTCAAGCCATTCGAACAGCTTGCACAATAGTGGTAGATACATTTTAGATAAAAAGGTTTTTTATCCCTTATACCTCAAAAAATATACTACATTAATGATAATAATAATTTTATCTTCCAATGATTATGATATTCCACATGTACCATAGAGGCAACTGAGGACCCTTCCATTATGATCGTGGAAATTAGCACTGCAGCCCGAAGGGCCCAGATTTCCTTTTAAAGAACTATCAACATTAATTTTGATCCATAAAATGAGAGGGGCCTTAAAAAAGACCTAAAATGTGAAAATGGAATATCATAATTTCCAATAATTTATATTCATCTTTTCACATTAAATTCATGGATATAATTAAAATAGTGATTGCTTTGAAGTGATTTGCCTTTCTTAATCGAAGCAATGATCCTCACAAGGGATGATTAAAGGCTAAAGGGGAGTTAGTTTTATGGTATGTAGTTTTGTTCATACCATAAAATATACATAATCTCATCCATGGATACATTTAAGTGATTTATGATTTGGGGAGACAATTTCAGACCTACACAATTCTAGAACTGGAAGGTGAGGGAGGAAGCAGCTGGCATTGGAACTTCAAAGAGATCATAAAGTGGTTTCCATAAGGAAATAGTTATGGAAAAATAGATTAATAGGTGTTTTGAATTTTTCCTATGTTGGTTAAAAAAATTTACCTATAAAAAAGAGTAATTCCAAAGGATTAGAAGCAAGAATCAGTGGGAAAACGATTTTGTGTAAACCTCAAAATGAGGGTCAAACGTGATGGCCTAATCCAAGGCTTGTCAAATCTCTTAATACATGTTAAATAATTAATATATATAATAGTTTTGAAATTATAATATAGTTTATAATCTATAATTCTAGTCTAGGTAGGTTCTTAGACCATCATGTCACCACTGGTTGCAAAACAAAATTTAGCAGGCTAGTGACATCCTATGGAATATATGAATGGGGAGTATCCATGATGTCCTTGATGTAAATTTGAATATTAGGAATAGTATACTTAGTATTAAATAGGTAAATAAGGGTAGTAATAGTACATTTTTAAAGCCAAAATTTTAGATAATACTCCCTTCTTGCAATCCATCTGGAATGTGACAGAATTTTATTGGTGGAAAAGAGGGGCAAATCATTGGAAGATAATGTTAAATAAGGGGTAACAATGGAATTGCACGAGAGTTAGGTGATTTATGTGGGTAAAAGTTTGTGAGACATATAGGTATAAATTTAAACCCTAAAAAAGTTATTATAGAAGGCATAAGTATAAAATTGATTTAGTAAAATTTGATTCATATAATATTTCCCATTTTAACACTTATTAATCTTGATTAAAATTTAACCATAGTAGTTATTTTATCAACAAAAATATAAGATGAAGATTCTTACCAAATTTAAACATGATAAATCCTATTTTTTATTCCATTTAATCTAATTCAATTTATAAATATAAAAATAGTAACTTTTAAATTAAAACATACAATGTGTTGAAACCCCATTTTTATAGAAAAATATTATTTTAATCATTAATTATTCTTAATATTATTTAATAATGATTAGTGATTAAATAAGTGTTAATTTATTTTTATATATATTTAAACATCATACTATATTATTAACTTAAAATATATTAATCTAATTTAAAATATACACATTATTTTGAAAAGTATCATTCCTTGAAAAATAATTGTTTTACCACGGTAACTAAAATTTACCTTGGTAACTTAATTTTATGCCTAAAATGAAATTGGCCCCATCACCTAATTTAAAAATTATAATTAAAAATATTCAAATAATTTTATATGATCCCATTTTATAAAGTGATAAAAATTAATTTTAATATAAGCATACATAAAAATAAATTTTAGGGAACAAATATCTTATAAGAATAAAATGACCTTTTTTTATTATACCTTTTTATATAATTTTTATAAAATGGTAAATTCTAGTGATACCCACCAATTTAATGGATATAATATAAAGGTAATATTTAATAATTATATTAAGGTAATACTATTTATATTTTAGTTTAGTGTTGCATGAAATATAAGCTACTCACTAGTGTAATTAAGGAAAAAGTTGTTTACTAAAAAACATGGGTCGTTACATTATACACCTTAAAAATATTTTCATCATCTAAACTTTATTATATAGAAGAAAATAAGGTAGTGTAATTCTCACTCATCACATCCTTAGGTTACCATATATCCACTTTGAATTTATGATTCCACCATAGAACTTTTACTAGATGGGTGGTCTTGTTCCTCATAAACATTTCTATTTGATCCAAGATTTCCATAGGTTGTTCTTCATATGAAAGGTCATGTTTCAGTTGTACAAATTATAATATTATCATATGTGATAGATCTAGTAATTCTACAAAAGTGATATGTGGAATGCATTGTGCACTCAATATAGGTGTGTAAGGAGCACTAAGAGATAGGTTATGACCCTTACATGATCAAGGATATCAAAGGGACCTATGTATCTCTGGATTAACTTCCCTTTATTCTCAAATCCCATAACCTACTCCCAAGGTGATATTAAAAGGAAAACCTTATCACTAACCTTATACTCTATATCTCATTTATGATTATCTACATAACTATTTTTGTTGAATTATTTTCACTTTCATATGTAATTGAATGGTTTTGACCTTCTACATTATTTCTTGGATAAAGTTAGTACCTTTCAACCTCCCCTCCACAAATTTATCCTAGAATGGTAGAGTCCTACATCTATTCCTATGAAGATCCTCATATGGTTCCATCCAAATAATATAATGGAAACTGTTGTTATATGAGAACTCTCTTAGGGGGGTGTGTTGATACCAACATCCTTGGATGTATAATTAATAATATCTCAACATATAATCTAGTGTTTCAAAGGTCCTCTTAGATTGGATATCTATTTGGGGATGATAAGAAGTGTTGAAACTCTACTCTCTCTCCAATTCTTTCTAAATAATTATCTAGAACCTAAAGTTAACATTCAGATCCCAATAAGATATAATATATTTTCATACTTATTGAAGAATTAAAACATACCTTATATAAAACTTGGTGAGTTATTCAAGAGATAAATATTATTTGATGGAAATAAAATGTGATGATTTTGTAAGGAGATCAACTACAACACAAATATAATTATGGCCTTTAGACATTTTGGGGAGTCCTATGATGAAATACATGGTGATATTTTCCCATTTCCATATTTATTATGGTTAATGGTTGTAATATTCCCTTAGACATTTGGCATTAAACCTTAACTTTCTTGTATACAGAGCATTGATATATTTAATCTATAATTTTTCTATTCATTCTATCCCACCAAAAAAATTATATCTTTATATATCTTTGTAATTCCTAGATGTATATAGAATCATAAGCTATGTGCATCATCCTAAAGTTTCCTATTTAATTATAGATTTGATAGAACACACATTTGGGTTTAAAAACTTATAACTCCATCATTATCAAGTTAGGATTTATAATATTCACTACCTTTTTCTATAGCTATATATCATCTTTTTGGGATTCTTTGATCTTCATATGAATGGAAGGTTGAACAGTCAGTTGGGTAAGATAGTATTTATCTCCTCTTGTTATGATTTTAAGATTCATCCTCTATAAATCCATGAATATTAGGTCATTTTCATTCCTCTTCATGGATAGATTAGTATGGTCTTTCCTTATCAAAGCATTAGCCACCTTATTTTCTTTCACTAGGTGGTAATACATTAAGAATTCATAATATTTTATCAATTTAAACCATCTACTTTGGTGTATATTAAAATCCTTATCCATGAATATATATCTATAGATCTTGTGATCAGTATGTATATCGCAATTTTCTCCATAGTGATAATTCTTTTAAATATTTAATGTAATGTCACCAACTCCAAATAATGTATCATGTAATTTTTCTCATGATATTTTAAGGCATAAGAAACTTCATTATAAATATGTATAGGGATGAAACCCAAGCCATTTTTTGAAACATCATTGTATATTGAAATCCCTTCCTCGCTACAGAGTAAGGTAAGTATAGGAGTAGTAACCAACCTCTTTTTAGTTCTTTAAAACTTTATTCACAATCCTCTATATAAAGGAACTTTACTCACTTCTATGTTATCTTGGTTAGTGGATTTGATAGCAATGATAAATTTATCATAAATTTTAGATAATATCATGCTAACCCAAGAAAACTATTGATCTCAGTTATAGTGGTTAGTCTAGGACACTTTTTGATAACTTCTAGCTTTGATAGATCTACCAATGTTTCCTTGATTATGATTAAATTACAAAAGAATGATGCTTTATGAAAAAAAAATCATACTTGATAAATTTACCATATGTTTTATCTTTTCTGAAGATATTTAACATGATCTATCAATGATTTTTATGATCTTACTTTCTCTTTAAATATATAATAATATCTTCTATAAAGATAACAATAAACTAACCAAGGTAGTCTCTAAAGACTATATTCATTAGATCAATGAATATAGAAATGGGATTCATAAGTCCAAATGGAATCACTATAAATTCATAGCCTTTATACCTCTTATGGAAATATAACTTGGAAATATCCTCCTTTTTGACCCCTAATTTATTGTATCCAAATCAAAGGTCAATATTCAAAAAGTATTGAGCTCCTCTAAGTGGATCGAATAGATCATCAATACAGGGTCGAGGATACTTGTTCTTGTCATTATTTTATTAAGCTCATGATAATAAATGTAAATATGCATTTATCTATCCTTATTTTTTATAAAGAGTATTGGTGTACCCCATGGTGAAGTACTAGGCCATATAAAACCCTTTTCTATATTCTCTTTTAGTTTCTTCTTTAATTCCACCAATTCAATTAGAGGCATTATGTATGAACTTTTTTGAGATATGAATGTATCTTGGTATGATTTTTATTGAAAACTAAACCTCATGATCTAGGGGGATACTTGATAGTTTGTCCATGAATACATCAATATACTCTTATATAATATTCATTTCATCGATAATGACTTCCTCCCTAATAATTTGAGTCAAGATTCCCTAATTATTGGGTATCATAGCCCATATTATAGAATTTTCTTCCATCAAGATTTCATAATCATCTTTGTATTGATTCTTGATAATAATATGATTTGGGATATGAAATGATATTTCCATATCCAGATAGTTGATATATTCTTTATGTAGTGAAAGTCAATCCATACACAAAATTTTTTCAAATTCAACCAAAGGGAGAAGAATTATATATGTCAAGAGTATCTTCCCACAAATCTCAATTGAATAATATTTATATATCTTAGACACAATAATTGTGCCACCATGGGTTTTAATTGATATTTCAATATCCATTGCTTGGGGAGGTGATTCCAAATTATTAGAAAACTTGATATAAAATAATGGGAAGAACCATAATCAAATAATGTAACATCCCACCCCAACCCATTGGGTTGGGTTAGGTAAGAGATACTACTAACCTTAGGTGAAATCCCCAAGGTTACAAAGGTTATAAATAAATAAAAAGGACTTAGAGAAACATTAGGGGATGGTTTTACCTAAATAGAAAACATAACCTGACAAGATAAAATAAAAACTACCAAAACCAATTATATAATGCATGGGTGATAGTAATACAACTCAAATAAAAACCAAATAAAAGAAACATCAGTGTAGTAATGACTTGTAACTAAAGTGGAATTACTCCAAAGACTCTAAGATAGAACCCTAATATCTATCTATACATCTATGTAATAAATGTATTGACCCATAACTAGAGAAGTATGATACCATTACCTTTATTAAGTCTTGATAAAAAAATATCTAAAAATGCACTAAAGTTACCAAGTACGGGGTGAGTATAAAACTTAGAAGAAAATCCCCAAGATTTCTTAACACATTACACTAGGAAAAGAACATGTTATCATAGTTAATATAAAATATATGATGATAATATCAAAATAGTTTATCATAGGAAATATAGTTTAATAAAAAAATTGAAAAAAATAAATTTTTCCATTATTTCCTTGACAATTATCACACCCATTCCATGTATCACACACAACCAATAAACACATTCATGCATTCAGTCCATGGATATCCCTATACTCATGAGTGTTGAGTCATCCTATCACTAAGTCTTCACTTTATGACCCCATTAATGGTGTTTGTTTCAACCATAACTCATCCAATATTTTTATTTTCAAAAAAATTACTTCTGGCCAAGATATTTTCTTATGCACACGAATGCTCACTAACCACACAAGCCAAAGTTTTCTACAAACCCATTTTTTGAACCATTTCCTTCCAATCATTATATAAAACACCTTGTGTGTACCATTTCAAACCAAGTATTTCAAGACTAAAACGAAAATATTTTTCTATCAAAATAAGAGATAGGTATTTAAACAACAATCCTTTAAGTTTTAGAATGAATAAAATTAGTGAGAAATCACCTACCACTCAATAATTGATGACAATAAAGAAGGGAACAAGGAAACTTCTAGATCCTATCTCATAATTCCTTTACTTTAATAGATCCAATAATATATCATTAAGATATAAATAAATGAACATATATCTATCCATGATGGATTATATATAAGATCCATGTGAGAGGATATGAGAGTATCTAAAGAGAAAGGGTAATAATGAGGGCTTGACTTTGATTTTGGAGATCCAACACACATAAATTCATCAAAAATTCCTTTTGGACAAAAGGGAATTTCCAAGGGATCCTAAGAGAGGATAGGGGTTCCAGAACCAAGAATAATAGGAGAAAAATAAGGGTTCATTGGTCTTAATACAAGTAAAAAATTAACTTTCATTTAATTAACAACAAGTCATATGGTAGGCCATAGGGTTTTTCAAAATGTGTGCCAACTGCGCATATGATACTGGACATCAACTCGGTAAACAAATGGTTTCTCGGGGAATTCACACAATTTGGGAAAAATTTTCACCTAAACAAGGGATACTAATATCACCATGTATGATTTCCTAGAAATAGATCATTGTTTCTCCTAGCTTTGCACCTCTATATTCACTTCCAAAACACTCTAAAATGCTCCTGAAACTCCAAAAACTCAACCCAAATATTATATAAATTCAAAATATATAATAAATGGGTAAATTTTCTAAATATTGGGGTGTTACAAATAAGGTATTATATAATCTATAAAATAGATCAATTTTTCCTTACATCACTTCATTTTTGTGATCAACCTCTATGGTAGTGATCGTGAATGACCGTATTTGTTTCCATTATTCCTACACCTATGTGAAAAAAGTTATTGTGTTCAAAATTGAATATATCATGAGATATAAATTTAAACCAATGAATTTTAAGGAGATATATTACCCTAATCATCATCATCCATACATATATGTGCCACTTAAAATCAGTCATCATATCTTAAAGAACCCATGGAAAATGGATTTATTAAAATTTAAAAAAAACCACATAATATGAACTTAAGAAATATCAGGATATCAAAAATATAACTTTCCAAAATGAATAACATCATAATAACATATATATTTTGATTAAAACAAATCTTTATGAGAGATAAACCTTAGAGGAAAAAATAAAATAAGATAAAAAAAGATTTCAAAAAAAATAAACATTGTATTAAAAGATAAAGTAAAATTTAATTTCAAAAAAATTGATGGGAAATAGAATAATTTTGAAAACCTTATTATAAATAGTTTTAAATTAAGGATTATTTAAAAGAAATATAAATCAAGATATTAAATTTGGAGTGGTAAATAATGAAACAAATTCCTTTATTAAGATTTTTATGTTGTTTTTAAAAAATCATAGAAACATTGAAAGACTTAAATTTTATAAAAGGTGTAAAGGAAAATTTGAATAATATAAAATAAAAATCATTCTTGTGTTTCCTTAAATAAAACACTTTAAATAGTAAAAACATGGACATGTAAGATAAGACTCATTGGAAAGAATGAGAGTTCTTCTCACCAATGTTATACTATTATTTTGGAAAAAAATATTATTAAATAAGTGTTCATCGATTATGAGAATTAATTTACCCAGATAAAAATAGTAAATTAAATATAAAATAGTTTAATGGTGGGATCAAATAAAACATGAACATTATAAGTACGATAGACTATGGCCCAATGAATCATAAATTGAGTTAATGAAACCCATATACCTTTTTTAATTTTTGAGTCAAAACCCCATGAGAGAAATAAATTGAAATAAAACATTTCATATCACGGAATATAATATAACCATGATACAAAATATTAATGGGGTAGTGGATACTTCATTTTAAATAAAATATGGAGTATAATAAGACATATGCCTCAATATGTGAATATTTGAGACAAGAAACACTTACCTTGAATTATTACTTAGTTGGTCACACTCTAACCTCATATATAAAAAACATAATAATATTAATCAGATAGTTTAAAACCTTATTCATATCCATAAAATTTTATAAACATCAATTTTAATTATTCTATACATGTATATTAGTTAGTTATTATCTAATTTCAATATCGGGTGTGAGAAATCTTGATTGTTTTGGACTCATTTCATAATTAGTGGTGTTATTATTCATTATTATCCTAAATTTAACCATTCATAAATCATAAAAGGTATTATAATTTATGTTTTAGGATAGTTTATAAATTTATATTTTTATTCTATGAGATTTTTAGTTATTTTTCTTATAGATAAAGTTAGTGACAAGCATGTTTCAGTGATTTTTAACAAATGAATGATGGTATATTAATTAATGAGTTAAATGTTTAAATTACCAATACATAACCCAAAAAAATATTATTTATTTTTTAATATCCAAAATTAGGTTTCTAATTCCATACTTGATAAAAATTTATAGCATTTTTCATATTGGTGGCTAAACCAACACAATAATAATATATATAAATCTATGTGTGAGTATGTATATAAAAGATATTATTTTGTTAAAATATCACTACCAAAAAAATATAATGAAATTATTTATATTTTATTAAGTTAATGAATCATAATTGGAAATATTTATAAGAATAAGTTAAATGAAAATGGATTTTTCACTTATAAATAAATTTCTTTTCCTATTGGTATATTCAATTTAGGAAGTTAGTTTTACAATGATAATTTATCAAAAATATTACTTATATAATTCCTAATATATATTTATATAATATAAATCATGACATAAATAAAATATATATTCACTAAACCCATTTCTATAACAATCCTTGAAAGGTGGTGATGAAGAATGAAATGTTTCATTCATTGAGGTACTAGTCCGAACACGCACATGAGCCATGTTTTAATTTCATCAATTGAATGGGAGGCAAATAGATAATAGATATACCAAAAATATAATAACATTATAATAGTAAATTCTATACCCATGGTGTATTGATGAGTTCATTTTGGATAGTTAAAGAAATACATATCAAGCATATAGATTGATGAAATGGGTGTGTAATCTACTTAATGATGTGTTAAGATAAAATTATTATATTACATAATGAGAATTCATATATGGTTATTATCATTGAGACATATATTCTTCCCTCTTGGATGACTTAACCCATTATTAGACAATAATCCTAGATTTTAGGCAATACCACCTGATTCCATAGAGGACGAGGCCTAGAGGGTCACACACAAAGTGTTTATATTGATCTCAGTTAAATGTTATTTATATTTAAAAACTGGAATTAATATTATTCTCTATACTGAGAAGTAATATTTATTCTGGATTTATTAATCACAAATAATAAATAAATATTTTTTTGAAAGGTAATTATTTAATTATATTTAAAAATAATATTTATTTACCTTTTATTATTCATAAAGTAATAGATAATTGTTAAATAAATAATTTATTTAGTTGTAAAAATATTAAATAAATATGTATTCACCAGACTGTGAATCAAATTTTTATTTATTAATTTGTTTATTTATTTATGGAATAATAGTTATTTAAATATTTATTTGAGAATTCAATAAATGATAGGGAGGACAAACAAATCGAGTTTTGGTCTTGGTGGTAAATATTTATTTACCATACTGTAAAATAATATTAATGATTACATGGGTTTACACACATCATGAGATAAAATAATATTATTATTATTTTACAAGGAATGGAGTTATTCAAGGGTTTAATATATTATTAAGGGACAAAATGTGATTAGTAAATATTTAACAGTAACCTTGAGTCTATAAATATATTTCTATGTCATTTTTGAAGAGGTTAATCATTATACCCAACATTATCTACCTAGATAATTCTCTATTAATGAAGACTTTTGATAGATTTTTCTTCTGATCTCGAGAAAACCTCTTCCTCCACCTCTCTTCCTCTCAAGACTAAGAAGAAAAATATAGGTTACCTCAATACCAAAGTAATGTGAAGTTATTAAGGAAAACAATGCAAGATGATCAATCAATCATGTTAGCACCTGCATATGGATCACCACTAAAGAGGCTCCACTTTGGGTCCTCATGACATAAAGATGATATAATAAATAGGGTTCAAATGATCAAAACCATCAACAAAGAAATAACTCCAGACTAAGGTAACATTTCTTATTTTTTAAAATTAGTTATAAATTTAATGTGAAAATATCCTCTTGGTTCCAGCACCATTTGGTCCTTTATTAAGTAATATACCCTACGAGGGGGTGAATAAGGGTATTATAGTATGATCCTTATTTTTTGATATTGTTCTCTCAACTTTAGGAACACTTCAATATCTCCCTTTATTTATCTCTATATTGAATAAAGTAATAAATGACTTTTGACATCATGAAATGAATTCCATGCACATTTTCATAATAATTATCACACAATGAGGGCTGGAGATTCCTCAGAAACATTTCCCAATATAGTTTTATGGTGGTGAGAACCTCCCTATAAGATTAGGCCATGGATTGGGAATGAGAGTTGGCATTGTATGTGTCATGACCCAAAACATCCTTGGCCCGGGCCAAAAAGTTCATGGTGTGACTCTCCATTTTTCCTGGGGGTTAGTGAAGGTGGAAAAGAGAACAGTCCAAAGGGCCAGGAACACAACCCAAATCTAATCCAAATCAGGGGTTTGGGGGAGAATCCCACACTGTATAGAGCAGTGGGTTCACCCAAGTGGTCATGCGTGCACCAACCCTGCACACCAAGAGGTTGGCGTAGGCCCTAGCTGCACAGCTCAAAAGGCATATCCACCCCTGCATGAGGCACCCATACTACACACCATAAGTCTCACATAGTCCCCCCTACATGGAACTGAAGGTTCGGCCACTCCAATGTATAGGACCTATGCAGTACACCTAGATAAGGTACATGTTCAATCCAACCTATTCACCTAGGGTCCCATGTTTTCCTATAAATAGTAGCATGGTGATCCTCATTTGAATGATAGAAAATCCTGAAGAAGACTCAAAGCTCTACTTTCCCTATTCATTCACCTAGACCCTCAAAAAACTTTTGAGTAACTTTATAAAATCTAAGAGAAGAGGGAATTAAGTGGAATAGTGAAATTAAAAGTCCTTTCAGGGTCTGAGATATTAGAAACCTTCATGAATAACCCTTTCTCCTAGTTTCTAAGAACTAGTGTGAAGGCCACTTTAAAAACTAGGGACCTGTGCAATATCCTTTTAGGAACACTTGAGGAGACACTTGGAGCCTAGAGTGAGTCCTCCCTCATGTTTTTTCTCATGTGTTCCATCGTTAAGAAGACATATTTATCTCACTGAGGCCTACCTACGTGAAACCCTTCCAGTCCACCCAGGTCAACCCTATGTGAGACCTCCTTGACTTTCCCAACCTTCACTTATGTTATCCACCCCTCAATACCTCTTTCAAGCCACTAATGGAAGATCCCTTCTTTCTTTGGATACCTTGTTTGAGGGGAACCAAATTTAAGCCTCCACCAAAGCTGTCAAAATTTCAAAACCATGATAAGAGACACATCAATGTGTCTCCCACTCAGATATGAATTCCATCGGTCAGATGTGTCCTAAACTTGTCCTCCCTAAAGGGTAAGTTCCTCAGTTCACATGCATATATGAATTCCCTCGGTCACAAGGACCTTATCCATGGAGGTAGTGTTAGGGATTTCCCAGTCTCAAATGTGAGGGTTAGGACCATGTCCTTACCTCATCATCTCTAAGACAAGGGACATCTGATTCCTATCATAGTGGGAGAGTATAATGCTTGACTTTCCCATTGATGTGTATAATCTTATCCACCTATCTTCCCCAAGAACCAGTCATTAGAGAATCCCTCCTATAGTAATCCCCTAATATCTCTTACAGGACCTCTCCTACTTCATTCCTTCCTCCTCCATACCCATGGGTTGTATCAGGATGGGTAGTCATGCAAGACTATCTAGGGTGAAATGACGGGAGGATATGGGAACCCAAGTCCTCTTTATTTCCCTATACCTGTGGTTCTTGGCCTCATCCACCAGCAAACAAATCATATTGTGTGGCTTCCTGGATCTACCACCTCTTCTTGTCTCTAACACCGAGCATGACTCAGATGGGCTTAGTGGTTGGCAGTGATCATGACATTGACATTATCCCAAACCATTAGGGAATAATTTCAAGTGTAATCCCTAATCAATATTTGTCCCTCCCATTTGGTGTAATCCCCAACCATACTTATCCAAAAGGGTATCCTCCCTAGGCGTAAGACCCAACCAAACCTCTAAATTTACATGATTTAAGAAATTCCTCATGGACCCATCCATTGGGGAATCACCCTATATGGCGTAATCCCCAAAATAATTCAATAATACTCTCATAAAAGGTCCATATTCTCCTATTAGACAAAAATTCATAGGTTATCCATAAGAATGGGTCATCACAACCAAACTACGTGGGATTTTATTCCCATCCAAATGGGATACATAGGAAGCCTCTGCGAGGTCCAAACCCAACACCCCAAAATCAATCATAATCCCCTATGGGACACATTACTATTAGGTTATTATCCAACCTAGGAGGTCATATACCTTCTAGGACCCCTAGGTTTCTTTAAAACATGTCCCGCACCAAAATTTGACTGGGTACCTTCTGCCTAAACATTCTGTCTGTATGACGTTAAGCTACATGATTTGGTCCTTTTCACATGAATTTAAAAGGTATGATGTGTCTCATTAAGTGGAACCAATATATGTGGGTTCTGATTCCTTTCATGAGGATATGTAGGAATCTCATCTCATGGGTCCAATCCCCACATTAATGCAACTCCCATCTCCCTGGATCATGATACACTCTATATCACCCCACTATGTGGCTCAAAACTAGCATCATGATAATAAACGACAAAAGAATATCTAATAAATTCATAAAAGGTTACCATTGATGGAGAACCTCAGATACATACAAATATATCTATCAATTAATAACCTTAGATACATAAATATGATTCTAAGTTCCATTAATACTAATATTTTATTGTTAATTAAAGGGTGACCCACATCATACGTGGGAATTAATGAAGGATTTGCGAACATATCTTTAATCTATAAGAGAACCCCAGAGTGTGTAATAATTTCCCTAAAAAAGGTGTGATGATACTGACCTTCCATCATATCTATCAATGTTAGTTCTTAAGTATCATTGTCCAAGTTCTCCAATGAGCACATACCTTTGGAAATTAGGTCCATGAGTCATTATGGATATGAGAACTATTGGGTATTTCAGGATCCACTAATGAAACTCATTGGAATTCATTCAAAAATAATGAACCTGATGTAAATTATTATAAAAAATTCAACCCCCCCCCACACACACACACACACACACATAATCAATTTTTGGTTGCCTAGTTTTTTTTTTGAAATAAAAATGGGGAACTCGGTGTGAATCCTTAACCAAGATGACGGTGTCACCTACCTATTAGGCCCCTTTTGATCTCAAACTAAAAGAGGGCCAAACAAAACAATCAATTGTTCATATGTTCATTTATTAAGATACTTCTTTGATAGGGTTTTCTTGTTTTTTTTCTCCACTTATATTTTAGGAACTTTTGACAAGATCACCCTTCAATACAAATTGAATCACACTATCTCTAACAGACATATCTCCAGCTTCCATTTATACTAGGTCCTCATCCAAGTACAGGACACTGTCACCAACCTAGAATCTTTAACACTGGGTCTCAAATGCACTAGTTTAAAAGTACCACTAAAATGGTACCATCCTAACACTAGAGGCTTCTCGACAGGACCTTTATCTTTAAAATCCCCTCCGATCATCAATTTAGCAATAGATGGTAGTCCAAAATCAGACAGAACCAAATGTAATCTCCAACCGTTTTAAGAGTTTATCCCTAGAACTCAACAATTATATCCTCCCTTATCTTAGGGAGGTAGATCAATATGCCATGGGAATCCTCACTTAGAATATATAGGGTTCCTTTTAAAGTGATCCTTCCAGCAATCTCCACTACTAACACCATGCAGCAGTGAACCCTTGACATGATGAGGGTGCTTTCCTCAGGATTTTTTCCCAGGATACCTTGACCCCAGTATGCAAGACATCTCACCAAGGGAAGATACCATTCAACAGGGAATAGGGCCACACCTCTATACCCTCTCAAGAATCCCAATAATAAAATTTAGTGGAAATAGAAAGCAGGCACAAACACTTGCACGCACTAGTAAATCTTTCCAGTAGCCTCATTGGGCATCATCCAAAGAAACCCACCATTCAAATTTGGTGGTACACCATGAGTAGGAACAAACACCTACCTTCACTAACCAAGCCTGCCAGTATCCCCATATAGTAGTTTCCAATGAAGCCTATTGTTCAAATTGGTGGCAAACCGTGAGTAGGAACAAACACCTTCCCACATAAATCAAGCCCTCTAGTCAAGTTTGGAGGAAAACTGTGAGTAGGTTCACACACATTCCCTCACTTATCAAGCCTATCAGCAGTCTCCTCTAGAATCATCTAAAGAAGTTAGTAATAAATTCCCGATGAAAAATAGGGGGCAGACCCAAATATATGCCCCCGCACCTAAGTACTATTAGTATCCACTGACAAGAAATGGAGTACATGAGCGGACACACACCCCTACTCTGGCTACATAATGGGTAAATATCCCCATTATAGCTTCTAAAGTCACAAATTACATCCTAAAAATGGTGAAAAGGTAGGTGAAAATTCCTTCTCACATTCTACAAACCTTATAGGGTATCATAACAGCGATAATATTGGTAGAGGGATAGATACACAACTCCATCCCTATAAATGGGGTGACTCATCAGTACATCACTCCAGAGTAGACACACACCTCTTATCCCATCTAGGAGAGCCATGGGGAAAACTCTCCCATGATATATGGACAACCAGATTGGGTCTATACCCCTCGTCTAACTGAAGATAATCAACCTATTCCAATGTCCACTCCAAGGTAAGAAAAAACCCCTTCCAAAATTCTACAAGCATGTCAGAAAATTCCAACAGTAACATGGGATCTAGTCAAACAAGCTTTTGTACCTGAAAACCACTTTTACCAGCAAGTGGCCCTAGTCACTCTCAAGAAGGAATACAAATATAATCCTCACAATTGATGAATGGAAAATTAAGATACTATCTACAATCCCGCTATACTTAATTATGGAGTTATTGATTCCCTCGTATATTAATATATGGAAGCTTAGGATCCTATTCCCCCTTACTAAATTACAAGAACATTTGCAGTAATTCTAAAGGTCCTACCTAGATACTTCACCGTTAATTCTTGCTCCATGTCCATAATATGATCAATCTTGAGAGTCCATATCCTAATGAAATTCATGGAATCCCTCTACATGGCTAGAAGATAAAAGAACAAGAAGGTCTTCTACTTACTTTCATCCACCCTAAAGGTCCTCTCTAGGGTATATGTTGTATGAATTATCCATTCAGTTGTTTATAAATCCATAATGGTAGTCCTATCTATAATGGAATTCACAATGAAATATATCTCTATAGTCGTGTTTTACTTCATCAAAAGGGACCTCCCCTTGGAGATTTAATGATGATAAATCCCTCTTACTGTGAGGAACTTGGGAATATGAGGTGTAACATCCCGACCCAACTGAAAACTAATAAGGTAGTCAGAACAGTGGGTCACATGGCCTCAAGCGCGCCTCCCCGTATGCTAGAGGCTATTTAATAGCAGCAAGGGTGTGAGGAGGTGATATTGGGGAGATTATACCCTCATGATCAGAGTATCATAGTGGTATAATAGATAATAAGTAACAGGAAACATCAGAAGTAGTAATAAATAATGACAGAATAGTGGAAGAATAATAATAACAACTGAATATAAAAGATATCCAATGCCAATATACTACAATGCATGCATGTCTAGATGATGATATACATAAACTAAACTATAGAAATAAATCTTGTAGTGATACAATATAGTACAAAAAATAAGAAAATAAATAAAATAAGATCCCCAAGGGTGATCTCTACGATCATCCTAAGCTCTATATCGTTCTTCTGCTCCTAACTCCTAGGTACAAGATAAACAACGCAAGCAATCAAAAAAGGTCTTTCATGAAGAAGTTCTACTCAGGTACCCCAATGTAATATTGCCCCAAGTAGGGTGTGAGATATAAATCCCTGTATGTTCCCACCCATGGTGTCTACAACTAAATTCAGACCATTAAATATAATGTAAAGAAATGTGAGGGTATAAATAAAAAGATAAATAAACAGTTCTGAATAAATAAACAACAACCTGTCCAAGTTCCTATGGGACACCAAGCGGTTATACCTACTTTGGATCATAGCTATAATTAGTGTCTTATCAATAACCATATTAATATAGTAATAATATATACATAGTATACTTATATATTTCATCTGCCTAAATGAACCAAGTATGTGCGGACGTAAGTGTCCATATACCTATAATACTAGATATTGGATGGAATGGGGAATAACTCAAACATCCATAACCAATCTAAAAGATCCTAAAATCTCAAGAAATATGGTACATTCCCTATATCCTAATAGAGTGAGAGATTTCATGCAACAACACTCAGTATGGTTACTGATCCATCATGGCATCACTCTAATCACAGAACATAGTACGAAATCCCAAGGCCCATATAGTATCACTGGTGCGAGATGTTATGCCCAACACCTAATATAAGGGAGATTGATACTACCATACTCAACAGAACCCTTACTATCATTCCAAAACCTCTATAAAGTCATATTATAATTATAACTAGCATGGGGAATTACCTCCCATCCATCTCTTTTATCAAGCCCATATATATAATCAAGGCATAATCATATAACAACAATAACAATCGGATCCATGAGGCATTACCTCTCATGCTATTAATTTATTAGGCCATTATATCAAGGTATAACATTTCAATTAAAACATTAACATAATAAGTCAATCAATGGCATGTCCTTTCCACCCTTTACAATTCATTTCATTATAAATATTCAATTTATGAAATGAAATCATCCATCATGGACATTCCATTTCATTTAAACCCTTTATTACATTAAAGTTAAGCAAGTTATCATAAAGCATGCAGTTCAATATAATCAAGAAATATCCTTTAGAACAACCAAGGAAAGAAATATATCATGAAAAGGAATTCCACATTGTTAATCCATTTCAAATAGACATCTCACTTAAGGGAACCCATCATCAAGAATGATCCATCCTATATAATCCAATCCATTAATTCATTTAACATGGCATTGAAATTTAATAATCTCAAGGGATCAATTAGAAAGGTTTCATGGTCAATAGAGGCAATTTCCTACATGGTCAATTCCATTTATAAAGTAATCTAATCAAGATATAAACACAAATCACCAATTTGTAATTTCAAAGACAGCGCACCTCAATTGAGGGGTTTTATTATAAAAACATGACATTGTTTCCATAATAATTCAATCAAAATAATTAAACACTGAAATAAAATATCTTAACTCAATTAATCAAATATCCATTTAATAAAACTACCACATGAGGCTATTTGTTTGATAGAGGTCCAAAAAGACATTAAGAAGGTGCCATTAATATTTAAGCAATCCCCTACATGGGTCATTTCTATTTATTAATCCAATATAAATACTTAGATAGTATTCTAGGCACTTATTTAATTAATTTTAAAAGAGAGATATAATATGGAACACTCAAGGGTGTCCATAAAATATATCAAAAACCTCTAAATAATTAAACATGGTTCATTAGGCATGTATTAAGGTGCCAGGGTCAATTTGATATAAAGAACTCAATTTAAAGGTAACGTGTGGAAAAGGATGGCGTGTGGCACAATGATGCTATATATAAAATAATGTAAACTTAAATAAAAAGTCATAGACCGCCTACCTTGTACTTAGTATGACCTACTCATCCAATATCAATCTTTCATTTGATTCGATTTGGAAGAAATCTAAGAAATAGACCTTCACCCTGAAAATAGAGAAAATGATCTCACACGTAAATAGTGAAACTGAGTAGAGATTAAATGAAGAAATATTCAAAAGGAATCGAGAACTTATCAACAAATATCCATAGAGACTGATGGAACTTGAATCAGACAATGAATGGAGTATAAAGAAAGAAAGGAAAATGAGGTTAAAACCTCATTAAGGGTATTTTGGTCATTTCACCCTTAAATTAGGTTGCACGATTTAACCCGCATGGTTACCCTAATAATGTGCCAACTGTGTGATGAATAGTGTGAGAATACTACCCAAATTGGCATTAACTGTGTAGGCTAGGCACACGGTTTGGGTAAACCATGAGCAACCTGTGCGGGGTGTTTCTGCACCCTTACTGCAGCCACATGATTTTCTGTTGGGGGCCACACGGTTTTAGACAAATTGTGCGCCCTGTTCAGACCCTCCAAAACATGAGATTTCTAGCCCCAACTCTCTTGAAGCTTGATGAGACACCCAGGAAACCTCTCAGGCCTTTAATTGAGTCTAAAAACAAAACTTTGAAGTGTTTCAAATCTCTGAATTACATTTTGAAGCTCAGTTTTAAAAATGGCATGTCCAATAAATTCCAAAAGTTCAAATTCCCTCAGAATTTTGACTTGGCTCAAAACATAGGTTGTTACAACCTCCCCACCTTTGAACTTATCATCCCTAAGAATCCTTCAGTAATAATGTCAACATCACCCGACCTACGAGGGTTGTGAAGTCTCATTCAAATGACTGTGTTGCGTTTTTAAACACCCAATGAACCTCTGAGAATTCACTTAATCACACATCATTTAAGACATCAAAACCTGATCCAATTCTCATTTCCTGATTAAAACACTGATACGAGGCTTAACTGGGCCCATTTAACTAGAGACATGTTCATATCATCATCTCATTAATCTTTTGGCAGATGGTTCTCCCCACCATAGGCCTTCACATTAGAAAGGGTCCAATTATGAGCCATAGTACCTCCACCATTGAAATTCCCTTACAAAGCAAACCTCTAAGAGTTCAAGAGATTCTTCAAGCATAATTTCTTTAATTAGGAAGATCTGATTACATCCAATATCACAACTGAAACCTCATCATAAATAAATGGTTGAATCCCAATTGACCTAACTAAAAGTAGTTGTTCATGATTTCCATGAAATACATGTCCTACCTTTACACCACACCCACCTTAACCTGAAGTCATGCTTAAAAATGGTTCCTTATGACTGTACACAAAGAACACGCCAGATATCAAGACGAGATGCCTCCAACTGAACATTCTCAAAATTACTGGCTTAAACGTCTGGCATATTAACAACTGAACCGTGATGCCTTCTTCCAAGGAATCTCACATCCACCACAAACACTTCCACCAAATTCCATTCCTGGATTATGATGATGTTCCTTGATTTAAGAATCACCGATCCTAAAAACTAGTCTAGGATAACCTCAGAATCAAAGATCGGGAATCCAAGGAACTAACCAAGGTATTTCATACTCCATATTTTCAAAAGAGATGTTGGTACAAGGTATCAAAACATTGATTGAGATGAGAGTGGCATCCATTTGGTGGTCAAGTCAAATAATATTGGTTGGTGTCCAAGATTTCTTCCAAGGCATTCCTACACAAGAACACAATTCCAATCAAGACTAATCATGCCTTGATTAAAACCATGTTTCCTTCATGAAATTCTAATAGAGATTACTCATCGAAACTAACAACTTTTAAAGCTTTATCATGGTGTAAGACCAATGCTCTCCTAGTGCATCTAGGAAAAATTCAAGATAGGTGACATGCTCATCTCTAATCTAGAGTAAACTAAGAGGAGATCAAAGATTACTAAGTAAGAATAGAAGAACCACTACTGATCAACTTCTTGAAGAATCTCGGCTTCACATGCCAATGAATTTCCAAACAAATCATGATTCCTTCACCACCCAAGGCATCCCGTGATCATTCAATATTAACCACTAAAGTCCATCCAAGACCAACGATGTTTCTTATGGGTTTCATACATAACCAACTACATCAACTTCGCACTTCTAAGAAAGTTCTGTCATGATTCAAAACTTGTAAGCCACAAGGGGATTCCATCAAAACTGACCATTCCTAAATGGCCCCTCTTGGTCATCATCTTTCAACCAGGAAGGACATGTTTACCAAAACCAACATGATTATCCCCACCTTAGGATTGTTCTAGTCATCAAAAAAGAGACAGACTAGAAGTTCATAAGCACAATATATCATGTTCAAATTAAATTTGTGTGTGTCACTCTTTCGATCCATGATCACGATGTTAGAGAATTTGGTATGAAATCTAGAACCAAACTGACTAGTGTGTCAAAAAAACCATTCCTATGGAAGTCATTCTGAGTATTGGGACAAAATGGTTTATTTAAAACCTAGATCAATCTACTCCAGAGATGACCCAAGACTACACTCAAAATCACAAGGTTCAATGATTCCACTAAACTCAACTTGTTCATTACAACATTTAGAAATCTATGGGCACCGTGTATATGAACACACACTACCTTGAGGTTTTAGAAACCAGACGACACACTCTCGATATTATCCATAGGTCTTTCACCCTATCTATCTAATTATCAGGTGGTATGTACCAGAGATTTTTTTTAGAGTCATATTTCCCCATACAACCATTAACCAGGATGACAACATACCAATTCATCCATTATTAAAGAAGAAGAAAGGGTCACATGACATACGAAGCATTTGACCATTACCTATCCATTTCTAACCTTCTAAAACTGAGCATTACTTAATACTCATAAACGTAATAAGGGTCAAAGATACCATGACAACCCATCTAGAAAAGTAATTCATTTAGAAACTAAGAGTCCTACTAGGGTCAATGGTACCCGAATAGCACCAAATGTCAGAAAACTCACAACCAAAAGTAAGGCATGGAATCTCTAAGAGTGATACCTACCTTGGGTTATCCCCTTACAAAGAAAAAACATCTAACTTTTCACCAAGTCACACAAAACATATTTCACTAGGATCAAGAGCATATATTTTAATCCATTGATAAAAAAATAGAAAGGCCTATGGAAAACATTTATGCTTCTATCAAAGGAAACATAAGAAAAAGCTTAAAATACCCTTACATGGGGGTTTTAAACAAAGGAGACCACCTAGGGTTCCATTTTAAAGTCACTGGATTAATTCACTCTTTAATATTTAACACTTTAGAATATTTAAAACATAAAAACAACTAAAATTTTTAAAAATAAATCACATGGTAAAAGATAAGAAGATCTACGAAGGTCTAATTAATACAACCTGGGTTTATCAGAATGAAACCCAATAGCGTTTTATTAACTGTAAAAATTACAAAGACCCAAATGGGTCATATCATAAGAAACATTCTATAACTGACCTAATTGGTACCGGTTTTACATTTAAGAACTTTTCTAATTAATTTTCGATAAAAATTAAAGAACCTTCATTTCAACCATTTCAAGGTATATAGTGGTCATATAAACAATGGTTTTATTACATGGGTTTCCACCACCCCATTATATAAAGCACCTATACACCTTATAGACCAAATTCTATCTCTTATTTAATCTAATACAAATTTCATTTCATAGTATAACATGAACATACATAATGGTTTAGTTATATGGGTGTCCACATAACAATCCATAAAGTGCCCATAAACTTTACTGGTTTGAATTTAGCTCCCATTAATTTGAAAACAATTCACTTTTAACATTTAAAATTTAGAATCCTTTTATATTTTAATGAATGTATCTAAATATTTTTAAATCTCAAAGATAATTTGAGTACATGGGTTACCTTTTCTCAATTAAAAGTCACGCATACACCTTACAACTGAAAACTGGCTATCATTTAAATCAAAACCAATTATATCCATCCCAGGAAATCAATTACACATTAACAAGAAAACTAGGAATGTTATCATAATTAGTTAAGATAAATAAAAAAAAGATCATGTCATAGTATATAACAAGCATGCTAATGAATACAAGGAATGGAATAAACTCAAGGGAAAAAATTATAATCAAAAAGTAGCCTACAAATGAAACTACATTTCATGGAATATTCATGACATGTGAATTTTATATGTTTCTATAACGATGAATGTAATTCTTCTTACTTTTCATAATAGGCCAAGGGTAAAATATCATAATTTCATAAATCAATATGTTGGGGAAATTACACCAATAACTCAAGGTGAAATCATAATCAACTTCAACAGCAAATAGTACGAACATCAATCCCATCCTAGGCCACTTGGAATTTTCCCCATGGGTGGGGTGATCAGTCCTAGAAACCACTATTTACCAAGCGTTGACACATTCCTAGTCCCCTCTTTACCAACCCAAAATAGTAAGACAAAGAAAAAAAGAAGCTTTGATACCACTTTGTAATGTCCCGACCCAACTGACCACTAATATAGTCGTCAGACCAGTGGGTCACATGGCTTAAAGAATGCCTCCCCATACACTAGAGGCTGCTGAATATTAGTGAAGGTTTAAGGAGGTGATAGTGGGGAGACTATACCCTCGTGATCAGAGTAGCATAGTGGTATAATAGATAATAAGTAACGGGAAATAGTATAAGTAGTAATAAATAATGACAGATTAGTGGAAGAATAATAATAACAACTGAATATAAAAGACGTACAATACCAATATACCACAATGCATTCATGTCCAAATGATGATATGCATAAACTAAAAAATAGACATAAAGCATGTAGTGATACAGTAAAGTACACAAAATAAGAAAAGAAATAAAATAAAATACCTAAGGGAGATCTCTAGGATCATCCTAAGCTCCATCTTGGTATTGTGCACCTAACTCCTAGGTATAAGCTAAACAGCATAAGCAATCAACCAAGGTCCTAAAATCATAAGGTCTACTCGATTACCACAGTATAATGGCAGCCAAATAAGGGTGTGAGATATAAATCCCATAAGGTTCCCACCCATGGTGTTTATAACTAAATATAGTTCATGAAATATAATGTAAAGTAGTGTGCAGGTATAAATAGAAAGATAAATATAGAGTGATAAATAAATAAACAACCTACCCAAGTTTCTAAGGAAAACCTGGTGGCTATACATGCTTTGGATCATATTCAGAATAAGAATCTGATTAGTAACCATATGTATATAGTGATAATATATATATAGTATAATTATATATTTCATCCACCTATATGAACCAAGTATGTGTGGACGTAAGTGGACATATACTTGGAATACTAGTTTTTGGATGGATAGGGGCATAACTCAGCCATCCATAACCAGTCTAAATAATCCTAAAAGCTCAAAAAATAGTGAGCATTCCCTATATCCCAATATAGTGGGATACATCATGCAATAACACTCAGGATGGTGAGTGAGCCATCATGGAATCACTCTAATCATGGAATGTGGTGTGAAATCCCAACACCCATATAGTATCACTGGTGCAAGACGTTATGCTCAACACTCATTGTAAGGGAGCGTGATACCAAAATTCTCAACAGAACCCTTACCATCACTCCACAACCTCTATAAAGTCGTATTATAATTATAACTAGCAAGGTTCATTACCACCCATTCATATCTTTTATCAATACCATATATATATATATATATAATCAAGTCATAACCATATAATAATAATAATAACTATAGTAATGATGAATTACCTCTCATGATCTGCATTTATTAAGACAATACATCAAGGTATAACATTTCAATTATAACATGTACATAATAATATACTCAATAGTGTGTCCTTTCCACCCTTTACAATTTATTTCATTATAATTATTCAATTTATCAAGGAAGTAATCCATCATGAAAATTCCATTTCATTTAAACCCCTTATTACATTCAAGTTAAGAAATCTATCATGGAGCATACAATTCACTATAATCAGGACATGACATTTAAAACAACCAAGGAAAGCAATCGACCATGAAAATTCATTCCACATTGTTAATCCATTTCAAATAGACATATCACTTAAGGGAATATATCATCAAGAATGATCATTCTTATATAATTCAATCCATTAATTCATTTAACATGGAATTTCACTTTAATAAGCTCAAGGGATCACTTAGAAAGGTTCCATGGTCAAAAAAGGAAATTTCCTACATGGTAAATTCCATTTATAAATTAATACAATCAAGATATGAACAAAAATAAACTCTTTTTAATTTTTAAGACAGTGCACCTCGGTCGAGGGGTTTATTATAAAAACATGACATTGTTTCCACAACAATTATTTGAGCATAATTAAACATTTAAATCAAATATAATAACTCAATTCATCAAAGATCTATTTAATAAAACTACCACACAATGAAATTTATTTCATAGAGGTCCAAAAATACATTAAGAAGGTTCTATTAACATTTAAGCAATCCCCTACAAGGGAAAATTCTATTTATTAATCCAAGAAAAATGATTAAACGGCATTCTGGTCACTTATTAAATTAATTTTAATAGGGTGGTATAATATGGAACACTCAATGGTGTCCATAAAAGATATCAAAAACCTCTAAATAATTATACAAGATTCAATAGACCTATACTAATTTGCAAGGGTCAATTTGATATGAATAACTCAATTTAAAGGAAATGTGTAAAAAAGTCTAGCGTGCGGCACAACGACGCTATAGATAAAGTGAATAAAACTAGAAGAAGAAGTTTTAGACCACCTACCTCATACTTATGAAGACCTACTCATTCAATACAAATCTTTTATTTGATCCAATTTGGAAGAAATCTAAGAAATGGATCTTCACCCTAAAAATAGGGAAAATGAGCTCGCACCTAAACATCACAAGTTAGAGGAGATTAAATTAATAAATATTCAAAAGGACTTGAGATCTTACCAATGCATATCCATAGAGACTAATGGCACATGAATAATACAAAGAAAAGAGGAGTGTTCTTGAAGCATAGATTATGCTTGAAGGAGGAATCCATAGCTCCTAGGAGGATCCTCACATGGTGGAGGAAGAAGAAATAAAGTAAAATGAGGTTTAAACCCTCATTAAGGGAGTTTTGTTCATTTCAACCTTAAAATATAGGTCGCATAGTTTGGCTATATATTTTGTTCAAACTGTGCACCAACCGTGTGAAATCCATCCCTTAAAAAAACACCTCACACAGTTTGACTCGCATGGTTACCCTAACTGTGTACCAATCATGTGATCAATAGTGCGAGAATACTTCCCTAACTAAAAATAACTATGTGGGATAGGTGTGTGGTTTGGGTAAACATTGCACAGAACATGTGGGTTGTTTCTGCACCCTTTCTGTAGATTCATGGTTTACTTCTGGGGGCCACATGGTTTCAGATAAACTGTGTGCCCTATGAAGACCCTCCAAAACATAATATTTCTAGACCCAGTGCTCCTAAAACTCAACAAGACACCCAATAAACATATTGGTCCTTTACCCAAGTCTAAAAACAACACTTTTAAGTGTTAAAACTCCCAAAATTATGTTTCGATGCTCGGTTTTAAAAACAACTCATCCAGTAAATTCCAAAAGTTCAAATTCCCTCATAATTTAAAATTGACTCAAAACATAGGTTGTAACATGATTTCATTAATGTATAATTAATTTTTATTCACAAGTGAAATCATTTCTCATCTAGAAGATAGACCATGGTGGTGGTTATTCTCCAAACCACCCTTGGATCGTTTGCCTTCCAATAAGACAGAGGAAGTCCCTGCCAATCTTATAGTTTATGATAAAGAAGTAGGGAAGAACCCACTTTGGTTGAACTATTTCAAGGAACCACTAGAAAAATATAAATAATACACATTGAAAATGATGAGAAAATTGGATAAATATGACATAACAGTCATTTATGGCCTTTATCCATGCCTCAATACAATATTTCAGAGCCATTTTTGGAAGATTGTGTGCACGAAATCCACCTCAATATATGGAATAATCTTCATTTCATAAAAGAAAGGGTATTATATTATGATAAATATCCAATCCATCTCAAGGTAATGTAATGGATACACCACCAAATTTACTTGGTAAATATCCTAGATACATGACATCAAAAATTGTAGAAACTACAAGTATCCCTTCAGCACGTATTTCTCAACATGTTAAAATAATTACATCAGTTGATCATAGATGCCTCATCCATTGTTCATATTAGAGTATCGAGTTAACATAGAGAATTTAATTTCACCATGATTTTAGATCAATAAAGCCCTCCAAAGATGACATTGTGCAATCTCATAGCTTCAAGATGACTTCAATAAATAGACTCTGTTCACAACCAAATATATGCTCAATAAAAAAAGGCTCTGACCAACTCTCACTGACTTCGGCCTAGAAGGTAAAAAGTAATTGAAATACTTTTGTATTAGGCATTTGAAAATATTGATCAAGCCTTATATTTAATGGAATTCAATCGTCTGATAGCGAAAATTTCATAGACAGCACAATTGTCTTCATAAGTAGGTGGTTCAACTGAAAAATGAATGATTCGCCCAACCCATGCTCGAATATGACTCCATAAAATCAAGAAGGTAGCCATGGTATTAGTAGCCATGTAAATCCAAGAGAAATCCCAGCCTTCAAGTTTGGGGTATTTTTTAACAAAACCTTTGAGTTCAGAAAACCAAGCTTGAATATTTGTGGAAGTGGAATGGGAATAGGCCCATCCCTCAGGGATGGGATATTTTTTACCTCAACAACCTATTCCTTAGTGGAAGTCAGTCTTCTCCATATTAGGGGGAATTCCACATAATGAATCCTCCTAGTTCATCCCATCCCTTGATATGGTATCCCCATTAGGAGTGTGCACGACCAAATTGTCTGGAGATTCATTCCAGATTATTACCTTTCAAACGGAACCAAGAGAATCAATTAAAGAGATGAAAAGACCCTATAGAGGGTGTAGAAAAAGGAATTCTTATAAAAAGACTGATGAATCACCTGCAATCTGTCATTGAATTTCATTAACACTTCCCTGTAGATCCTACGGAACATAAAACCAATAAGGAGGAACTGGAGGAGGATGTATCAATTAATAATATTGTACAAACTGAAATAATTGAAGAAGGTGTGTTTACCTAGAACTAGATGTTTTCCTTGAATTTGGTCATTCCATCAACCACATCATCATTTCCTCCTCAGAGATTATCCACCAAGTAAAAGGGTAAAAGTAAAGTTATGATTCACCCACCTTCTAAATAGGTTTAACCCATTACACCTGAGGAAAGATTCGCTCAGTGGGAGGAAGAGATGAAGGAGTTGAGAAGAATCAATGTATAACTAATCTGACACAACATTACTCCTAGATATGTTCTGCAAATAGATAATCAACTTGTACTCCCAATTGGTGCACCATAATAAAGAGGGTTCGTCGCGGTAACTGAGATGGAGACAGAACATCCGCTCAATGTGGGTTACCAATAACCAATATACTTGGATCCCAAAACAGTATATCGGGAGTTCCCTCAATTGGTTATACAACTAGAATAGATCCAAGCACATCCCTATATACCATTCCCTCTAGGTTATCCATGACAGATACCAATAGGGTCACCGCAGTTGGCCCTTCCTACTATTATCCATGTTCAAACTCCTACTCAGCTAGAAATTACTAAAGGGGTCATTAATATTATTGAGTCACTAATAGTTCGATGGGAAGCTATAGGGGAATGGTGTGTGCTAGTTAATCCATAAAATAATCCTTAACCTGAATGGGTTGATCCGACTCTTCCCCCGCCAAACTTTGGAAAGCCTGCATTTCCAATTTTCAATGGTTTGGGGGATTGAAGCAATATTTGATGCATTTTATGTCACATTGTGATCCCATTATGGGTACCCCTACACAACATGAAGAAGTGAAAGTCAGGTTCTTCATGCATACATTGTAGGGGTCAGCCTTTGTATGGTACACCAGTTTGTCAGCTCGATCAATTACATGGTGGGAAGATCTCCATCAAAATTTTATCTTCTAATTCAGCTCAATGATACAGAAGAAAAATAGTCCTAAACATCTAAAAATTAACACAGTAAAAGAATGATAGGTTATCATACTTCATTGCTCGGTGAAATGGGTTGACATACTCCTTAATCCTATAGCTTCCTCAAGAATATTTTTTCCCATCTGTATAGAGAATCTTCGCAATGAATTATGCAGTCCACTCATTCCTATAAAATATATAGGAGGGTTTCAGGATCCTTCCATAATTTCTCAATGAATGTAAGACTCCTTAGAACAAACCATGGATTAAGTCCCAAGTAATTTCATCATATCAATGAAAGAGAAAGTGGAAATCAGAGGTTGTAATTGTTACACTTAATCCATTCCCTACACCCACTCCATCAATAAATATCGTACCATATTATGCAGTCCCCCATCCTGAATTTCAACAACAATGTCTACCTCCTAAATATGAGAAAATAGATAATAGGTGAAAATAGTTTTAGGATATGAAGAAAAAAATTTATTCTTGTCGAAATGACCAAATATCTACCTAGTTCATATCAGCATTAGAGAACAACTTTATCAAGTTGTCAAAGGCCAAGAAGCCCAACCAGGATGGTGATGAAGATCCCCTGAACTATTGTCCCTTCCATCAAGAATTGGGTTACACTATCTAGGGATTTTTTATTTTAAAGGAAAATCAAAAAAAGATGGTGGGATTTGGGTAAGTGAAGCTGGGAAATACACTTGCACAAGTAGCATGCATTTCTGCTACTGATCTAGATGAGGAGAATGAATTAAAGGAAGTTAAAAGAAAGGGTATGAAAAATTTCAATGAATGGGTGGTCAGAAAGATGATTAACTTGACTCATGTTATCCTTTGAAAATAGTTAAAGCAACCAAATATGTCCCCAACCACTTCTATTAAGGCACAACTGACTCTATCGGCACCACAGTCTTCTGAAATCCAATATTCCAAGAAAAGACATGGTTAGAAGAGCAGGAAACAAACATAAGAAAATGAACCGCTATAAAATCAAAATATGGCTTTGACTCTCTAATACTTCATGCCTACATACCCAAAATCATGGTTTCCACCCTACTAAATGGTACCATAAGAGTCACCCCACCGGATGAAGTCCTCATTAGATGAGGAATTGATTTTTATATCCACTAATGTTATTAAATTAATTGATCCCTTATCGAATGATGAGTGTGACTATGAACTCTATTTCTTTGTATCTGATTGGGGAACAAGTGGAATGGTATTCTAGAGCCATGGATATAGGAGAAGACTTATCCATTCTAGAAGTCAATACTCTGGACACATCCCTACTTGGATTGTCTATGTATTTGAGACTCACAAGAGATCCATTCAGTGAGCTCAGCAGAAGAAAGAAAGATCCACCACACAATCCAAATTTTTCCCTAACTCGATCATCCTATAAGATTTACTAGAGGGGATATTTTTTCCCAATCAACCACAATGTGTAGGTAGACTTAGCTAATCTCATCCATCAAGGATAGAAGTGACTTCAACTTATGTTCTAAGGGATGACCCACCTACATCAAGTACATCAGTTCCTAAAGTTCCTAGAAAAGAGCATCCCAATGCTGGGAAGTATAGACCTTTAGCCTAGAAGTATGATATTTTAAATCAATTGTCCAAGGTTCAGGCCAATTTATCGATCCTGGATACCTTTAGTCTATCAAAAGACCTCTAGGAAAAACTTGTAAAGGCTTTGTCAAGCCCTCAAGAATTTGAGGTTGAAGTTGTTGTTGCTGAAGTATATCGTGCATAGAAATATTTTTCGGAATGTCACACGATCATCTCTTCCACAGAGTAGGACAAGGATGTCATTATATAGGGACACATCAGACCATTGTATTTATCTGGAAAGATAAATGATATTGATATCCAATGAGTATTAATTGAAAGTGGCTCAGGAGTCAACATCATTCCAGTATGAAAACTCTATCAGGTGGGTTACAACGAGTCATAGTTTTCACCATCTGATTTAATACTATAGGGTTATGACAAGAGTGAGAAAAAACATCTCGGTGAAATCAAACTCAAGACTCAGTTTGGGGATCTCATATCTGACTCATAATTCTTAGTTGTTTCACAAGATACAGCCTTCAACATTCTTCTAGGAAGGCCTTGGTTGCATCAATATCTGGTTATTCCCTCACCATACCACTAATGCCACAAATATTGTATTCATGGTGAGATTGGGACATTGCATGGTGATAAAGCCCCATTCAAATCCTATGAATCACAATAAATTGATGTGGGGTTCTATTAGAGGGAGGGGGAAACCCATGATTAAATATATTTGTTATAATTTTATAATTATTTTAATATATATATATATATATATAATTCTTATAATGTTATAAATATATATAATTAAATAAATATATTTATAAATATATACAAATATTTATAAATAAATACAAATATTTCTAATTATAATTATAAATAAATACAGATATATTTAAATAATTATAAAATTATAATAAATATATTAATTATATATATTAATAAAATTATAAATATAATAAATATATTTGTTATAATTTTATAATTATTTAAATATATATATAATTATAAATATAAATAAATATTTATTTGTTATAATTTTTTAATAATAAATAATTATTTATTTATTTATATATATTAGGTAATTGGGGGTACAATTACATTTAAACACACACACACACCTCACACACAGTTCAGAAATCCATACCATAGCGCCCCCAAGGGGATAGCCCACCCATCAAGCCTTAATTATTCAGTACATGGCCTGTAGGCTTAGTGGGTATAAAGCTCATTACATGGCTCATAGGCCCAGTGGCTATGAAATCTCATTACATTGCTCGTAGACCCATATTTTTTACCTAAAGGCCCACTGATAAAGAGTGATTCTATAGTACCTGAGGTACTAAAGTGTTGTTGTCGTTGTAGTTGTCACGACCCGTCCTCGGGGCCCGTGTCGTGACTACCCCAAGCCCACCTTCCATAGGCCAGGGGCTGAAGACTAGCACCAAGGCGTAATTCCCAATAAAAAGGGAAGGCATTGCCTTTGTAAAGTAAACAAACACCACAGAGCAAGCAAGTAGTACTAGTATACACTAAGTAAAAGTTGGGTACAACAGTAAGTGTGGAAAAGTAAGTGGGCCAGTATACAAACCCAAACTGAAAGTAAAGTACAACTGGAAGGAAAAATAGCAACTGAAAAGTAAAGCTGCAACACCAAGAGGTCCACTGGAAATCCCACCTGAAGGGTGAGTACAGATAGCCTCCTCTGCTCCCCGGGTCCAGCCGACCGCTCCGAGTACGTCCCGTCCAGTGGTCCACCTCCAGGTATCGTCCTACTCCGCAAGCCTCAACCACGATCAGCATTGTCCGTCGTCTGCAACCAACACAACGTAGTGCAGGCATAGCTCGTGCAGGGGTGAGTATAAGCTACTCAGTAGGGACCCCGAGACCCCCGAAGGTCTCCCAAAATCCATAAAGGATAATCCACAAAGGAAAAATGTAATCACGAAGTAACATCCGACACTACTTAGGTATATGCCCATACATATACCTAAGTCATAAATTCTCGTTCGGCTCCAACATCCGAGCCCAAGTACAACACAGTCCACACAGGAAAGCAAAACGTAAATCCACACAGGATAGCACAACACAATCCACTTAGGAAAGCAAAACAGGATTCAGCTCACACAGGTATACTTCTTCGTATGACGATAGAGATGATCAGTTATATCCACTGATTCATCTAAACCGTCGGACCCACAAAGGATCGATAGGTACTAACCCCCGCAATGACCCACATAGGATCTGACCCACAAAGGATCGATAGGTAACTAACCCCCGCAAAGACCCACACAGGATCGGACCCACACAGGATCTGTAGGCGCTGGCTCACACAGAACCGTTGAGCGCTGACCCACATAGGATCAGACCCACACAGTATTGGTAGCACTGATCCACATAGGATCGCTGAGTGTTGTAGTCGTCGTCGTCGAATCCATTGAGGATCTCTGTACAGTCGTCGTCGTCACAATCGCAAATGCAGCCAGCACTAGGGTTCCCGCACACAGCAAGGTCGTTCGGGAGGGTCCGCTCCACGAGCCGAGAGGCTGATACATCAACTGACACAAATTCTAGAGTTGATGTATCCAAAAGTTCCATATCGACAACAGGAACTCAACGTCGCAGACGGCGCGTAAATCGGACGCCCGGTCTGAGAGTTATTGGCTTTTTCATCCCAGGGGCCAGGTTGGTTTTTAAGTCAAAACCAACCCGACCGTACTCCACCTGCATCCAAACCTTAGGCGGAGTAAGCCAAAAGTTCTGTCTCACTAATAGGAATCCAACAAAGTCGACGGCACGTCAATCGGACGTCCGGAGCTTAAGATATGAGCATTTCCGCTCTGAGGGCCTGGTTGGTTTCGTGTATGAACCAACCTGTCCGAACCCAAAGTATTCCTAAACCTTGAGCACAATATACTGAAACGACTGTATCGATCCAAGGATCGCATCGCCGCTGACGGCGCATCGATCGGAGGTCTGTAGCCCTAGATATGGGTAAAAGACCAAAAAGGTTCCGAAAACGGGGGTTTCGGGCCCAGACCGACCCGGCCTGAGACCCCCTGGGTCGTCCAGCACCGGGTCGACCCAAACCGGGTCCGGGTCGACCTGAACCGGGTCCGGGTCGGCCTGACCTGGGTCCGCGTCGGCCCGGCTGGGCGCGGCCCGGCCCGGCTCGGCGCGGCCCAGCCCGGCTCGGCGGCCCGGCGCTCTGGCGTGCGGCGCCAGCTGGCTCGGCCGAACGGCCAAGCCATTCAGTTTGCGGGGGGGGCACTGCCCCCCACGTTTTGTAACTGCGGCCCCCCTTAATGGGAGCCTCTAGCTGGATGGTCGGGGGTTTGAACCCCCGGCTTTCCTTCTGTCTGGTCGTCCCACCCCGACCGGCCGGTTTCTGCCATCACGGGACCGGCGACGGCCGGTCCCCTCCCTGCTCTGATGCCGGTAGCCCGTTTCCGGCCGCTGGTCCTACTCCGACGCTGGTGGCCCATTTCCGGTCGTCGTTTCCCATGCTCCGCCGCGGCCCGGTACCGGCTGCGGCCTTCATTCATCCGGTGCGGTGCGATGGCGCCGCACCCCTCCGCCGCGGCCCCTCTTCGGCCACGGTGCTTTTGCGGTTCTCCGGCGTGGCACGACGGCACCGCGACTTGGTTCAATTTCACGGCGCGGCGCGACGACGCCGCGCATTACTTGCTGCACGATCCCACGCGGTGCGACGGCACCGCACCATTCCCGTTCCAACACAATAGAAACAATAACATGGATAAAGGAGGAGGGTCGGTCATGTTTGTGCGGTCCGGCCCCCTCTCGTTAATCGATAGAAATTGGTCGTATTTTCACGAAGAACGACAAGGTAGTATTTACGAAAAAAATAAATAAATAAACCCCTACCTCGTGTGAGCTTGAACGGAGGTTCGTCGAATGAGGATTCATCGCGGGAAGAGATGTCGCGGAAGAAAACGTCGACGGCGTCGCGGTACACGGCGTTGCATAATCGGTTTCTAAGAACTCGGCGTTCTCCGTCGGAGACCGATGTGTTCTTCGCATTCTTCATCGAAGACAAAGAAGTTCCTCAAGTCCCTTGGCTTTTCTCCCAAAGTTCACACAACAAGGTTCCAACCCCAAATAAAATAAGTTCATCTCTTATTTTATTAACATAACATAACTTTTGAATTTCAAGAGTTTGAATTAATTCCACTAAATTAATTCATGACAAGTTGTCATCCATAATGGTGAGTTGAGAGGGTTTAAGAATGTGAAGGGGTGGGGTTCGTGTGGGGCCCACCATCCTCATAACCTCCCTTGGAAAGTTGGGTAGTTACCCAACTTCCACCCAAATCTTATACCACTTAAAGTAAAAACAAAATTGTTGCTTAAATTTTATTTTACCTTCCACATAAATTAAAAATTCTCTCGTGTAAACGCAACTCCGGAAATGGCGTTCCTAAGCAATTACCGGCGCTACGGTTCCATCGGTGCCCTCGAAATTTGATTCCGAGCACCGGTTCAAAATTTAGAAATTCACGCTCATTTGTTCACTAAACGTACCCGAGCTAAACTTCGAATAGTAATTCCGGGCACACCGGGCCTCAGAATCAAGTGCCGTCAGAAACTGTGTTCTTGTAAAATCTCAAAGAAAATTAAGAAAAAAATTTCTTTGTATTTTAAGGTTCTTTACATTACTCCCACCTCAGGGCTTTACGTCCCCATAAAGATACGTCATAAGCTAGGGAAACAAATGTGGGTACTGAGCACGCATTTGAGCCTCCCGCTCCCAAGTGCTCTCTTGGAGGTTCCCGTGCTGTCATCTGATGTGCACTAGAGGAATAGACCGTCCATGTAGGACCCTCTCCTGTCGATCCTAGATCTCCACTGGGACCTCCGTAAAAGTCGCCCCATCATCTACGTCTAGCTCCCCATGGTCAATGATATGCGTCGGGTCGTGCACGTATCTCCTCAGCTGAGATACGTGGAAGATGTCATGAACCCGGTGCAACTGAGGTGGTAGAGCCAGGCGATAAACCACCTCGTCGATCCTGCTAAGGACCTGGAAGGGTCAGATGAAGCGTGGTGACAACTTTCCGCCTCGGCCAAATCTCTATAATCCACGTCGAGGTGAGACACGCAAGAAGACATGGTCTCCATCCTCGAACTCTAGTGGCCTCCGCCTCCTGTCAGCATAAGACTTCTGTCGGCTCTGAGCTGTCCTCATCCGTTCCTGGATGACCTAGACCTTCTCTATCGTGGCCTGGACCATCTCTGGTCCCACAAGTGCTGACTCCCCAGGGTCTGTCTAGCATAAAGGAGATCTGCAAGGTCGGCCGTACAACGCCTCGTATGGTGCCATCCCAATGGTGGAGTGGTAACTGTTGGTGTACGCAAACTCCACCAAGGGTAGGTGGTCCTCCCAGCTGCGACCAAAGTCGAGGAAACATGCACGGAGCATGTCCTCGAGAGTCTGAATGGTCCTCTCCATCTGACCATCTGTCTGAGGGTGAAAGGAAGTGCTCAGACGTAGCTGCGTCCCGAACGCCTCCTGCAACCCCTTCCAAAGCCGGGAAGTAAAGCGAGCATCTCGATTGGAGACGATAGATGATGGAACACTGTGAAGCCGTACAATCTCCTGAATGTAGAGACATCTCAAGCTCTCCACTGAGCCCTGCTCTCTGATGGGTAAGAAGTGATCCGACTTGGTGAATCGGTCGACAATCACCCAAATGGAGTCGTGACCTCTGGAAGTGCATGGAAGTCCAGTCACGAAGTCCATAGATATCTTGTCCCACTTCCACTCCAGGACCTCCAAGGGTTGTACCAAGCATGCTGGTACCTGGTGCTCTGCCTTCACCTGATGGCAGGTGAGGCATCGAGAAACGAACTCCGCCACAGCCTTCTTCATGCTCGGCCACCAGTGCTGTCATCTGAGATCCTGGTACATCTTCGCCACTCCATGATGTACTGCCAAAGGAGAAGTTTGAAACTCTCTCATCACTTCCTCCCGTAAAGAAACTGGTACCAAGTTACGTCCTCTGAAAAGGACGTCGTGCTCTGCTCCAAATGAGAAACCATCAGGTGCCTGACCAGAGGATATCTGCGCACGCCGTGTCTCACAGTCAGCGTCCCCACACTGTGACTCTCTGACCCACTACAGCAGTGGAGGAGTGACTGTGAGAGACTGAAGGAAAGCTGCTCCATCTCTATCCACGAAGGATATCTGCAAAGCGGCTAGCTGCTCTGTCGCCTCCTCAAGTAGCTGAATGCTCGTCCTCCTACTGAGAGCATCGGCTACCACGTTCCCCTTCCCAGGAGTATAGACTATCTCAAAGTCATAGTCCTGGAGGAACTTGAGCCATCGTCGCTGTCTCAAATTCAGGTCCTTCTGAGAGAATATGTATATGAGACTCTGATGGTCAGAAAAGACTCTAAAGCGCTCGTCCATCAGGTAGTGTCGTCATGTCTTCAGAGCGAAGACCACTACTGCTAACTCCAGGTCATGGGTAGCGTAGTTCTTCTCATGCAGCCTCAAATGATGTGATCCATAGGTGATCATGGCCCGCTCCTGCATCAGGACACATCCGAGTCCGGTCCCTGAAGCATCGCAGTAGACTACGTACCCTACTCCCTCCTTATGAAACCTCAAGATAGGTGCGCTGGTCAATCTCTGTCTCAGCTCCTAGAAGCTCTGCTGACAACTGTCTGACCACACAAAGGGTTCCCCCTTCTTTGTCAAAGCTGAGAGTGGTGCCGCAACTCTGGAGAATTCTGGCACAAATCTCTGGTAGTATCCAGCTAGTCCTAAGAAACTCCGCACCTCTGTCACGCTCCTGGGTGGCTCCCAAGCTAGCACTGCCTCGATCTTCGCAGGATCCACTGCAACTCCCACCTCAGAGATGAAGTGTCCCAAGAAGTGGACCTCACGTATCTAGAACTGACACTTCGAGAGCTTACCATAAAGCTGATTCTCTCGGAGTGTGTCTAGTACAACCCGCAAGTGGTAGGCGTGCTCCTCCTCAGTCGTCGAGTAAACCAAAATGTCTTCAATGAATACCACGACAAATCGATCAAGGTATGGCTGAAAGATCTTGTTCATGAGGTCCATGAACACTGCTGGAGTATTGGTTACCCCGAATGGCATAACCAAGAACTCATAGTGGCCATACCGACACCTGAAGGCCGTCTTCTGCACGTCCTCGTCTCGAACTCTGAGCTGATGATAGCCTGACCTAAGGTCTATCTTCGAGAACCACTGTGCTCCCTTGAGCTGATCGAAGAGGTCATCAATCCTCGGTAGCGGATAATTATTCCTCAGTGTCACCTGGTTCCGGCGACGATAGTCGACACAAAGTCGCAAGCTCCCGTCCGGCTTCTTGGCAAACAAAATCGGGGAAGCCAAGGGTGAAACACTGGGTCAGATGAATCCCTTTCCCTGCAAGTCCTCCAACTATACCCATAGCTCTCGAAGCTCAGCGGGGGCCATCCGATACGCTGGAGTCGATATCGGGGCTATCCATGGGTACAGGTCGATATAAAAGTCTACCTCTCTACGAGGAGGTAGCCCTGGAATGTCGTCGGGAAAGACGTTCGCATACTGATCCACCGCTACAGTAAAACTAGGACTCCGCACGTCAAATGCTCCTAGGATGAGGATATCCAACTGATGAGTGATGGGCTGTCCTCTCCTCTGCGAGAGTTCATCCTGTGCTGCAAAAGCTGCCTTCTCGCCAGTGAAGGTGAGCCTGCTCCCATCGGTGCATACACATCACACCTTGTGCCTAATACAGTCAATCTGTGCATGGACTGTAGAAAACCAATCTATGCCCAAGATGACGTCGTAAGGCATCGACGCCCCTACAAGAAGATCTCAGCCGAAGATCTCGCCTCCTAGAGTAAGCTCACACTGCCGGCACCAGTGCGTAATCATCGAGTCTTCTCCCGTAGGAGTCTCTAGCCGTAAGGATCGAGCCAACGGATCTGTCGAAATCTCTGAGCTCCAAAAAAGGGCAGCGGAAATGAAAGAATGACTCGCTCCTGTGTCTATAAGTACTACAGAAAGGGTGGAATAGACACAGATAGTACCTCGAATCATCTCGGGCACACCGTAGTCGTAGGCCTCCGCTGTCTGTAGTTGTGCCTGTCTCTGCCCGCCAACTCCCTATGTTCGGGGTGGACCTCCTCGTGGTGGTGGTGGTTGTAGAGCCTCAAAGCGTCGCCCACCACCTGCTGCTCGTCCAACTCCTCTGCCTCTTCCGTCTGCTCCCTGCGGACCGCCACGGTCGACCCTCTGCCTCTACCTGGTTAGTCCCTCAACCGTCTGCTGGTCCTTGGCATGGCGGGTCAGGCAGTCACAAGCCATGTGGCCCTGCCTGCCGCACGGGTAGCACTGCCTGCCTCTCAAAAAACTGGCTCTGCACTGTGTGCCCCGCACTACTGAGCCAGTGTCCTGAGGTCATCTGCCTGAGGGTCTGGTCTGCCTGGACCCACGAGTCATCCGTCGACTGCCTGCTGTAGAAGACTCTGCTACGTGCCGCCCCGCGGTAGGTCTCGCTGCTGAAGAAGGCTCAGCAAGAAAACTCTCGATCAAAAGGGCTCGCTCCAGTACTCCTGCCTGAGTCGAAATACTGAGGGAGATCAGCGATGCCTTGATCTCGTGCCTCAATCCCTGCTCAAAGGTCCGGGCCCAGAAGATTGGGTCATGTACCATGTCTGTCGAGTAGCGCGAGAGATCGGTAAATCTCACCGAGTACTGGGAGACTGTCAAGCTGCCCTGCCGCAGCTGAAGAAGCTCCTGGATGCGCACCGCACGGAGGTTGGCTGGGACAAACTCCGAGCGGAAGAGGCTCTCAAAGTCAGTCCAGAGGAGAGATGCCTCATCATGCACCTGGAGCATCAATCTCCACCATCTGTCTGCTTCTGCGTGCAGTAGGCTCGCTGCGAGGATCACCATGAGATCTGCTAGTGTCCTCACTAACCTGAAAACTCTCACCACTGCCTCCAGCCAGTCCTCAGCTGCCTGGGGGTCCGTCTCCCAGCAGAACCTGGGTGGTCGCTGGCACTGGAACTCATGAAGTGTACTAAGGCGACGTGCATCGTCAGCGGCTGGGGCTGGAAGCATCGGTGGCTCAGTGGGTAGAGCTACTGCCGGTGCCTCTACTGACAAAGGGCCCTGCACTGAGGCCTCGTCACTCGGTGGGCAGTCGTCACGCTCAACTCTCGGAACCCTAGCTGGCTGCCATCGTGGGGCCATCCTGAAAAGAAACAGGTGTGCCACGGTCAAACAGTATACCTAGTGAGCTGACATAAAGTAATCACAAAGAAAATTTGAAACACACATGCAATCAATGTTTTCGTCCATTAAGTCGGAAATCAGAAGTCAGGGTCCTGGTGTACGGATACGTAGGCCGCCGCACCAACACTGGACTCCCTGGACTGATAACCACACCCAATATGCTTAACACTATTTCTTCACATAGAAAAATATCAGAGTCCCAAGTTCTGTGGTAGAACCGAACTCCTCTGATACCAATTTGTCACGACCCGTCCTCAGGGCCCGTGTCGTGACTACCCCAAGCTCGCCTTCCATAGGCCAGGGGCTAGCGACTAGCACCAAGGCGTAATTATCGATAAAAAGGGAAGGAATTGCCTTTGTAAAGTAAACAAACACCAAAGAGCAAGTAAGCAGTAGTAGTATACACTAAGTAAAAGTTGGGTACAACAGTAAGTACGGAAAAGTAAGTGGGCCAGTATACAAACCCAAACTGAAAGTAAAGTACAACTGGAAGGAAAAACAACAACTGAAAAGTAAAGCTGCAACGCCGAGCTGTCCACTGGAAATCCCACCTGAAGGGTGAGTACAGATAGCCTCCTCTGCTCCTCGGGTCCAGCCGACCGCTCCGAGTACGTCCCATCCAGTGGTCCACCTCCAGGTACCATCCTGCTCTGCAAGCCTCAACCACGATTAGCACCGTCCGTCGTCTGCAACCAACACAACGTAGTGCGGGCATAGCCCGTGTAGGGGTGAGTATAAGCTACTCAGTAGGGACCCCGAGACCCCCGAAGGTCTCCCAAAATCCACAAAGGATAATCCAAAAAGGAAAAATGCAATCACGAAGTAACATCCGACACTGCTTAGGTATATGCCCATACATATACCTAAGTCATCAATTCTCGTTCGGCTCCAACATCCGAGCCCAAGTACAACCCAGTCCACACGGGAAAGCAAAACATAAATCCACACAGGATAGCACAACACAATCCACTTAGGAAAGCAAAACAGGATTCATCTCACACAGGTATACTTCTTCGTATGACGATAGAGATGATCAGTTATATCCACTGATTCATCTAAGTCGTCGGACCCACAAAGGATCGATAGGTACTAACCCCCGCAATGACCCACATAGGATCTGACCCACAAAGGATCGATAGGTAACAAACCCCCGCAAAGACCCACACAGGATCGGATCCACACAGGATCTGTAGGCGCTGGCTCACACAGAACCGCTGAGCGCTGACCCACATAGGATCGGACTCACACAGGATCAGTAGCACTGATCCACATAGGATCGCTGAGTGTTGTAGTCGTCGTCATCGAATCCACTGAGGATCTCCGCACAGTCTTCGTTGTCACAGTCGCAAACGCAGCCAGCACTAGGGTTCTGGCACACAGCAAGCTCATTCGGGAGGGTCCACTCCACGAGCCGAGAGGCTGATACATCAACTGACACAAAGTCCAGAGTTGATGTATCCAAAAGTTCTGTATCGACAACAAGGACTCAACGTCGCAGATGGCGCGTAAATCGGACGCTCGGTCTGAGAGTTATTGGCTTTTTCGTCCGAGGGGCCCTGTTGGTTTTTAAGTCAAAACCAACCCGACCTTACTCCACCTGCGTCCAAACCTCGGGCGGAGTAATCTAACAGTTCTGTCTCACTAAGAGGAATCCGAAAAGGTTGATGGCACGTTAATCGGACGTCCGGAGCTTAAGATATGAGCGTTTCCGCTCCGAGGGCCCGGTTGGTTTCGTGTACGAACCAACCCGGCCGAACCCAAAGTATTCTGAAACCTTGAGAGCAATATACCAAAACAACCGTCTCGATCCAAGGATCGCATCGCCGCTGACGGAACATCGATCGGAGGTTCGTAGCCCGAGATATGGGCAAAAGACCAAAAAGGTTCCGAAAACGGGGGTTTCAGGCCCGGACTGACCCGGCCTGAGACCCCCTGGGTCGGACCGGATGGGCGCGGCCCGGCCCACCTGGGTGCGGCCCAGCCCGGCCCGGCCTGGGTGCAGCCCGGCCCGGCGGCCCGGCCTGGCTCGTCGGCCCAGCGCTCTGGCGCGCGGCGCCAGCTGGCTCGACCGAACGACCGCGCCGTTCGGTTTGCGGGGGGGGCGCTGCCCCCCACGTTTTGTAACCACGACCCCCCTTAATGGGGGCTGCTAGCTGGCCGTCCGGGGGTTTGAACCCCCGGCTTTCCTCCTGTCCAGCCGGCCCGCCCCGGCTGGCCGGTTTCTACCATCACGGGACTGGCGACGGCCGGTCCCCTCCCTGCTCCGACGTCAGCGGCCCGTTTCCGGCCGCTGGTCCTGTTCCGACGCCGGCGGCCCATTTCCGGCCGCCGTTTCCCATGCTCCGCCGCGGCCCGGTACCGGCCATGGCCTTTATTCGTCCAGTGCGGTGCGACGGCGCCACACCCCTCCGCCGCGGCCCCTCTCCGGCCGCGGTGCTTTTGCGGTTCTCCGGTGTGGCGCGACGGCGCCGCAACTTGGTTCAATTTCACGGCGCGGTGCGACGGCGCCGCGCATTACTTGCCGCACGATCCCACGCGGTGCAACGGCACCGCGCCATTCCCGTTCCAACACAACAGAAACAATAACATGGATAAAGGAGGAGGGTCGGCCGTGTTTGTGCGGTCCGGCCCCCTCTCGTTAATCGATAGCAATTGGTCATATTTTCACGAAGAACGACAAGGTAGTATTTACGAACAAAATAAATAAATAAATAAATAAACCCCTACCTCGTGCGAGCTTGAATGGAGGTTCGTCAAAAGAGGATTCGTCGCGGGAAGAGATGTCGTAGAAGAAAACGTCAACGGCATCGCGGTACACGGAGTTGCGTAATCGGTTTCCGAGAACTCGGCGTTCTTCATTGGAGACCGATGTGTTCTTCGCGTTCTTCGTCGAAGATGAAGAGGTTCCTCAAGTCCCTTGGCTTTTCTCCCAAAGTTCACACAACAAGGTTCCAACCCCAAATAAAATAAGTTCATCTCTTATTTTATTAACATAACATAACTTTTGAATTTCAAGAGTTTGAATTAATTCCACTAAATTAATTCATGACAGGTTGTCATCCATAATGGTGAGTTGAGGGGGTTTAAGAATGTGAAGGGGTGGGGTTAATGTGGGCCCCACCACCCTCATAACCTCCCTTGGGAAGTTGTGTAGTTTCCCAACTTCCACCCAAAGCTTATACCACTTAAAGTAAAAATAAAATTGTTGCATAAATTTTATTTTACCTTCCACATAAATTAACAACTTCTCTCATGTAAACGCAACTCTGGAAATGGCGTTCCTAAGAAATTACTGGCGCTACGGTTCCATCGGTGCCCTCGGAATTCGATTCCGAGCACCAGTTCAAAAGTTAGAAATTCCCGCTCGTTCGTTCACTGAATGTACCTGAGCTAAACTTCGGATAGTAATTCCGGGCACACCGGGCCTCGGAATCAAGTGCCGTCATAAACTGTGTTCTTGTAAAATCCCAAAGAAAATTAAGAAAAAAATTTCCTTGAATTTTACGGGTCTTTACAGTAGTTCCTGTTATAGTTCCCACCACTGCTATAGTGTCACCAGTGCTACAGCTCTGCTGTTGCAACACTTCTACTACAGTAACGCTATAGTATTGCTACAGTCATCTACGCCCAATGGGTTTTGAACCCCAAACCTCAATGTATAATTACAGGGTACTTACCACAAAGCCAAACCCCAACTACAATTTATTTTTTTATACTTATAATTGTAAATTAATATATATAAATTTATAGTAAATATATTTATTTAAATAATTATAAAATTATAAGAACTATATTTATTATACTTATAATTTTATAAATATATATAATTAATATATTTCTTATAATTTTATAATTATTTAAATATATCTATATTTATTTATAATTGTAATTATAAATATTTGTATTTATTTATAAATATTTGTATATATTTATAAATATATTTATTTAATTATATATATTTTTAAAATTATAAATATAATAAATACAGTTATTATAATTTTATAATTATTTAAATAAATATATATAAATTTATAGTTATAAATATATATCTATAATTATATATAATAAATATATTTATTATATTTATTTATTATATATAATTATAAATAAATATATTTATTTATTTATAATATTTATAATTTTATAAATACATATAATTATATTTATTTATTATATATATAATTTTTATAAATATATATAATAATATAAATAAATTATTAACATTATAGCTTTATCAGTGCTAAAAACGCTGATAAAGGCATGTTTTATTAGCGCTTTATATTTTAGCTCTGATAAAACATACCTTTGATATTATTAATATTTTCATGACTTATTATATTCCCCCTTTACTTATTTTATATGAAATGTGCATAATTTGTGTGAAATATTAATGTTTTAATATTAAGTATAATTTTTGAGCATTTTTAGAAGTAGTCCAATTGAGTCGGTTTAATGTTTTAATAATAACTGTCACTATACTGATCCAAATTTTGTGGTTCTTGTTTTGTAGGATTCTCCTTTCAATATACAACATTTCATTATAAGGAACCATGATCCAATTCTTCCATTTGAAGGGTCATATGGTCCTCACAAACAAGACCAAAGAATCTGTGAACAAACTGGACCAGCCTTGAACATTGATTTACTGGGATCAATACAGAAGTCCAAAAACATTAACTCTAAACCATAATTCGGGGGACACTACATTTCATCTTGGATAAAAATTTCAAGGCCCAAATCCAAGTACAAGGGGCCCAAATAAATCTTTGAAGTCCAGCCCACCATTCTGGCCGAGAATTAAAATCAGTATAGTATGCATGACATATCTCCTGATGTAAGCATCCAAGAGAGCTGAGATTTTTCATTGTGAAATAGGAGATATATTCGGCCGACTTTGTTGAAGAAACCATTCGGATTTGAAGGCATCTTAATATTCAAAAACCCTTTCACATTATGGACTTCAAAAATACTGGATTGAAATGGACAGTTTAAGTTTGTTTATTCAACCGGCCATAACCTTTTATCCTTACGTAAAAATGACTCCAAAATTTTAGAGTAGTCGGCCAACATTATTTTCTACAACTTTGAAGAAGGATATTTTTGAAGATTCGGCTGTCTGAATTGTAAAATTGGCGATGCAAGTGGAGGGACATATTGGGAATGCAAACAGTCCACTCCTTGGTCTATAAATACTCTCTCCTTCTCTCCTTGAGAGGGGTTGGCATTTCAGAAGAGAGGAGATCATATTGGAACGACCAAAGCTTTTCCAAAGGCTTGGGAGGACCTGCCATACTCAAGTTTTCACTTGAGAGACCTTTCCTCCTCTCTTTGTTTTCACTTACTTTTGTGTTCTTCGTTTTTGTAATTTTGTAAGTCCTTTCTTTGTAATTCTGTTTTAATGCAAGTTACTTCTTCAATATCTCTTATTCTCATCCACCTTCTGCAGTTTAATATTTATGTTATTAAAATAGTTTAAATTCAGTTCAATACCCTTCCCTTCTTTTGCTTCCTCATTCAATCGAAAATCCGTTTTTAATTATCATCATCGTTTGTGTGTGTGTGTCAACGTACCACTCTTTTCTAATCCCTTTCTTTTCCTTCTATTCTTAATTTATCATCATAATTATTTTAACCAGAATATTAAATATCCAAATGGCTGAGTAAATCTCTCATTGGGGTGAGTTATAATTCGGGGATGTTAAGTGATTGAGAGTTTTGCTCGATGAGTATTCTTTAAATTAATATTGTGTATGTTAAACTCAATATGTCATGGATTAATGATATGTTTTGTTTAACGAGTGGTTTCCATGGATTATTGGAACCATAAATAGACTACCATAAATAAGTTTTGATTGAGATTAGAACTCTAAGTTAAGTTAAGGCTTGGATTAAAGCCTTCACACTTAGTAATTCCAATCAACGTCAACTTATGACATGGGTGTTAATTTAATGCAATACAAAGTAAGGCTCAAGGATATCACATGCTTAACTCCCCAATAATGAACTCACCCCAATCTTTATCAACTTGTTAAATTGAACATCATTCATTAAACATTTCAATTAAGCTCTGCAAACAACCCCCCCCCCCCCAATCAAAATACAATCAACTAAAAACAATCGACTATTACGAAGTACCATCGCCGAGGATTCGACCCGAGTGCTGCTATACACATTAGCAGAGCACCGGAACTTTGACCGGTCGATAGGCGACAATCGGCCGTGCGTTTCAACCTTTATCAGCACTTTTTAACTATAGCTGATAAAAGCTTTACCTGGTTTTATAAATGAACTCTTACAGTCGGCTTCTTCTCTCACACGCCTAAGGATCTCGCAGAAGTCGACCCCTGCCGTTGTGGACCCCTGCCACCATCAACCCCTCCTCTACCGTCGACCCCTCCTCTACCCCAACCCCTCCTCTTCTATTGTCATCCCCTCCTCTACCGCTGAACCATCCTCTTCCCTGACCCCTCCTCTACTATTGTGAATCCATCCTCTACAGTGAACCCCACCTCCATAGTGAACCCCACCTCTACCGCGCGCCAATCCCCACCTCCGCCACAAACCCCTCCTCTACCACGAACTCACCTCCACCAAAAACCTCACCTCTACTACTGAACCCCACCTCCCCCTCAAATCCATCCTCCCTCACAAACCCACCTCCCCTGCGAACCCCACCTCTGTCGTGAACCCCTCTGTGGCCTCTGTTACCGCTATCGTTGTCGCCTACCCCGACTCCGTCGTCACTAGACCCTACTGCTTCCACTAGACCTCAAAATCTAAGGTATGTTCTTATTTGATTTGAAATGATTAGATAGTTAAAGATTAATTATAGGGTTTTAGTGTTCAAAATCTTTTTGATGTATGAATTATGTGTTTGGTTTGATTCATTAGTGTGAGACCATGGTTTTTTTATTGGTGAGGTGTTTGATTGGTTTTTGGGGAATATTCTATGAAAATTTTGATAATTTTATATGTATATTTGTATAGGAATTTGGTATAATTAAAATTTATTAATTTTTATTGATCTAAATGTGAGAACATGTTTGGATGAGGTGGTTTGATATATTAGAAACATTATATGTATTGTTTTTGGTGAAAAGTATCATGATTGGTATTATAATGGAGTGATTATGGTGAGTAGTTTAGATAAAATATAATTTTTTCAATGGATAAATAAGATAAAACACATTTGTGTTGGAAATTATAGTGAAAGTGAGATCTATATTTGGGTTTTGATTAACATTTTGATGATTGATTTGGGATGAATTGAGGTGTTTTCTATGTATGGTTTTCTAATATATATTTGAAATTTTATCTTGTTTAATTATGGGTGTTGATGTGTAAGTGGATTCTCTAATGGATAGTATACCATGTTGACATGATAGTTTTATAAATGTGTTTCATTGATTATTAGTGTTGGGATTTTAGAAAAAACATCATGAGAATATTTATGTAGAGATGTGGGAATTCTAGAGACATGAGTTATAATATTATGGTCACACATTTATAGTGCCCCTATCTTAGGTATCACACTAGCTACTAAAATTTCCTTATTGATGAGGTCATTAATGGTGAGTTTATTTTGTTGCATTTTTATTGCAACAATATTCCAGTGTGATGATTCCCTTAATTTTTTAACTTAAATTATCTCCTTAGGCCTTTGGTTGGTACCCCTTAATGGTTAATGCTTGATATTTTATTATTATGTTATGTTATGGTTGTATATTGGTAAATTATATTTTATTTAAAAGAAAAATATGTGTTTTGTTATTTTTATTTACTCAACCTAATGTAATAAAATTATTTTCATTATTTTCCCTAAAACTAGAATTTTTTGGTTTGTCTTAAAAAATGAATGGTATAAAATCTTTGACAATATCCTACTAGGATCTTTACTCAAACCATACATATACAAATTGGTGCGTATATAGACATAGTTGTATAAGATACAGGTAAAAGGATAGGGTTTCACTTTTATAGTGGTGTTCTATAGTCACTTGTTAAAGATATAGTGGTAATGGGATGTAGAGGTCACCATAGGGCATAAAGAGACAATATTAATTTTGTATTATTTTAAGATATTTACTATAAAGTTCCTCTCTTGAAAATTAATTTATTTTTGGTTTACCTTTATATTTTGGATCATGTGTAAACCTTTTATATCTTTATATTTTATAAAATGTTGGTTATTTTTTATTCATATATCTTTTATCAAGTACCTCTCTTGAGATTTATGTCTTTGTGAAAATGCCTAAGTGGGTATTTTAAAATGATTCAAGTGTTTTTGAAATGTTTCTTAAAAAAATGTGTGTGCTTAACGTACCCTTTTTTGTTTTAAATAGCTTTAAAATAATTTAAACACTTAGAACGAACTTAGGTTTCATGCCAAGTGTTGGTAAACTCACCCGATTGGATTTCATAAAGGTATGTGACTATTTTGAAAGGATATTTAATGTTGGTTTCATTTTAAAAAGGGGTGTGTGAATATTTAAAAGAAAATTTGTAAAATATAGAGGGTTGTTGCTCATTTTAAATGATTAAGACTAATGGGTCATGAAGTTTCCTTGAATGTTTAAAAAAAAGGAATTGTGGTTTTGTGAAAGAGTTCTTGGAATTGATTAGTTTATTTTAAAAAGGTTGTGTTATTTTAAAGAGGAATTTTTGTAAATGGTTGGTTTTTTAATAGGATTTAAAATGTGATTTTATAAATAGTTTTCAAAGGACATATAAAATGTATTTTTTATGTAATATTTTAAGTTTATATTTTTAATGAACTAGGAAAACCATTACATTATATTGGTAAGACAAGTAGATTGATAATAACGCCATGGAAATTTCATGTCACTAACTCTATCCAACTCATAAGATATCCATCATGACCTCACTCCTGAAAAAGGTGAATTAATTTTCAACCCCATTGAAACTCCTAAACCTACTTTTTATCCAACATCACCTGCATGGTTTAAATTAGGGGATCCCTCTGCAATTACATCTTATTTCTGGTTTGGTGTTAGCTTCTAAGTGGATGAGTCTCAGGAAACAAAATATAATAATAAATATCATTAAAATGTTGAGTTCTCCATATTTGAAAGGCCCATTTGTGTATTTATTTTGTTAAATATTAATATTATTGAATCAAATAGGATGAATATGCATAAAGAATGTATGGATTCCAATTGTATGAAAAAAGAGTATGAATAGGGAGTAAAAGAGTTCATCAAGTTTGCAAAAGATCATGCATATATCCCTTATAAAATAATTTTTCTATGTTTACACTATTGTTACTCAAGACTAATTAGTCCAGAGGAGTTAGAAGAACACTTGATCTATCACAGAATATATCGAAGTTATAAATGTTGGAATAAACATGGGGAAAAAGATAATGTAGCATGTGGCAGGGATAGAACTACGTTTTATGGATCATCTAATATGATTAAAAGTGTGGAAAATGAAGAAGAACTTATCAAGGATGTGATTACATATGTGAATGATGATGAAGATCATATTGAGGAAATGAAAAGGACATTTGAAGATGAACTTCATGATTGACCGAAATTGTTTGATAAGTTAAAGAGTTGTGAAAATATGTCATTGTATACTAGTTACACTAAATATACAGCATTTTCATCCATACTAAAGCTGTATAATTATAAAGAAGGCAATGGATGGAGTGACACTGATTTTATAAAACTACTTTCTATCTTGAATGACATGATCCCAAAATATAATTATCTCCTAATCCAAACATAAGATGCCAAAATAATGCTATTCTCGATGGGTATGATCTATGAAAGAATACACACCTATCAGAATGATTGTATATTATTTCACAAGGACTAGAAATCACTTATAGAATGACCAAAGTGTGGTGATTCTCAATACAAGAAATACAAATCCGGCCCTATGAAAGTTTTACGGTACTTTCCAATCATTCCAAGGTTTAGAAACCTATATATAAGTGAGGAGATTATAGAGAAATTGATGTGGCATAGAGATACAAGAAATAAAGATGGGAAACTATGTCACCCAGAATACTCTCCTCAGTAGAATAAAATTGATCATGAATATCCTGAATTTGGAAACAAGTCGAGAAACCTTCATATCGTGTTATTTATAGATAAAGTGAATCCTTTTGGTTTCCAAATAATAACACACCGTACATAGTCAGTTATGTTGGTAAATTATAACTTACCATTGTAGTTATGCATGAAACAAAAAAACATCATGTTAGTTATGCTTATATTAGGACCAAAATAACTAGTTAATGATATTGATGTTTATTTGGCTCCATTGATCAAATATTTGAAATTATTGTGGGATTTAGGTGTTACTTTGTATTATTCTTATATAAATGAAGATTTCATGATGAGATCCATGTTTTACATGATGATAAATTACTTTCCAACTTATAGAAATTTGTCAGGATATAGAATTAAAGGAACTCAAGGGTGTGCCATTTACAAAAAAGGTACACAGTCAATTAGGTTGAAACATTCATCGAAAACCATATTTCTAGGACATCACAGATTTCTAACCCAATTTCAGAAGTACCGATATTGGATGACATCATTTTATGTAATTTAATAAGAATGTACAACACTATCTTCACTAATAGGTGATCAACTTTTTGATAAAGTAAAATATGTGGACACTGCTTTTGGTAAATTGTTTTCAAAAAACAATACAAAAACTGGTTGGAAAAGAGATCAGTTTTTTTAAAATTACCATACTAGAATTTTTTGTATATCAAAAAAAATTATTGTTGTTATGCATGTTGAAAAAAATGTATGTAGGTTGGACATGTTTTACATGGGAATACAAGAAGAGTTGGCACTAGTAAAGGGTGAAAAATGAACTTTTCTTCCTCCATCTGCTTACACCCTTTCCAGGTAGGAGTGATATTAATTTTACAACTTCTTGAATGATGTAAAGGTTCCATAGGGGTATTCATTGAATATCAAGAACATCATGTCAATGACCGATTTAAATTTAAAAGGTCTGAAATCACATGGATGCCATGTTTTGATGAAATGTCTAATTCTTATATCTTTACATTTCATATTTCCCAAGAATGTCCATCATACATTAACCAAGATCTGTTTCTTCTTCAAATCTATATGCAGAAAATTAATAAACCCAGCAAAATTCCTGACTATGGAAAGAGAAATTGTCATCATATTATGTGAATTGGAAATGTTCTTCCCACCAACATTTTTTGATATGATGGTTCATTTGATAGTTCACTTGGTGAGAGATATTTGACTATGTGGTCTTGTACACTATAGATGGATGTACCCCATTGAAAGTTATATGAAGATTTTGAAAGGGTGTGTAAAAAAATCAAATTCATACAGAGTGTTCTATTGCGTAGTGTTATATTGTTGAGGAATCTATTGAATTATATACTAAATACTTGTTTGGTGTGGAAATAAATGGTCTACTAAAATCTCATCACACTAGGCAGCTTGCAGGTGAAGGAATTTCTGGATGAGATTTTGTCACAATCAATATTATAGATTAGGAACAGGCTCACCTTTAAATTTTTTATAACATTTTAGAGGTTTCCCCATATATTGAAACCCAAAAATATTATTAGTCATTTGAATCCATCAATGGATGAAATATGAATACCAAATACACATAATAAATAATTTATGGGATTTTTTGGGGACCATATTTTTAAGGAGTCTGATGAAAATCCAGATTCAATTTTAGAATGACTTTGATGGCTACCCATAGGACTAAGTGTGTATGTATTATCTTAAAATGGTTATGTAATTAATGTTTATATGTTCTATAAAAATGAACATGATGATGATAGTACCATGAAAAATAGTGGAGTTACACTTATGGATGAAACGATGAAAGTTTATGGTATTAAGGATAGAAATCCAAATTACATGAATATGTTATACTTTATCATCATCAAACAAATATGGGAGTTGAATTATACAACATCCCAAGTGCTGATTTTTCAATGAAAGTGTGTTGACTGCAAGAGTGTTGTCAAAATAGATCAATTATGATTTTTGAAATTTAATTTTAGTAAGGAATGGTACAAAGACAAATTGTTTATAATAACATCATAGGAAGTACATGTATTTTATATTCCAGATCCCGCAAACCGAAAGTGGCCAATTATTATGTTATCGACCAAAACCACTGAAGGGTCAGATGAAAATTTAACTAAGGATGACCCTTTAATTGGGACATCGTAATCATTTTGCAGTGGTCCCAATGTAGATAGTTTTTTGTATTCCATAGGATAACACAATGAAGGGATTTGGATATTAAATAGAGGGATAAAATCCATTCATCCTTTAAAAAAATAGTTCAATAATCATGATATATTTTTTTTAATATAAATCATGTTACCTCATGTTATCCATTCACTGTTATGTTTATATACTCGAAATTAAATGTTAAACCAATCCTGTAGATAATGACTTCCATATATGTTGGTGATCCCAATCCTAAGGAACAACATGTCTCTGAACCTGTTATTGCTCACAGTGCAGAGGAACAATGACCTTCTACACATGTTGGTGCTCCTAATCCTAAGGAACAATGGGTTTCTCAACCTATTTTTGCTCCCAATACAGAGTTACAAGGAACATCTGCATGTGTTGATGCTACCACTCCAATGGAATATATTGACGATGTTGAATCCAAGGAAATGGTAGGCAATAAGGACTAGTGAAGTAGAAAAAATAGGAGCACCATAGTTTGACGGTGTTAGCAAAAATCATTAAGGAGAAAATCAAAGGCATCAAATATGAGGTTGGATGGAATGCGTGAGGCCAACATGTTAACCCTAGCAAGTCCATGTTCAGTAGTTACTGTGGAATCATCACTTGGAAATGTGTGTCAATTTATGTAGATTTGTGGAACATTGTTGTGGTTGGGCTTAAGACACTAATGTGAGAAGAGATTACCGTAACATTATGATATCATTTCTTTATTTTACTGAAAAATAAAATAATGAATCATTTAATTACTCTTCACCATCCCTAACAGAATGAATTTATGGTAGATGACCCCCAAAAGAAATATATATTAATTCTTATTGGAAGGATTCACATAGTCTTTCACACAATTATAATGAGACATTATATTAAATATGCTGAAGGGAAAATAAACCCACACCCACTGCTTATCTATATATACTTGATAACCCAAGAAGTGTGGCATGAGTTTACTGGTATTCGTGTGGATGTGTCATTTCATGTACATTGTGACTAAAAATACGTTGTTTTATGATAAGTGTATTCATCACTTTGATTAAAAAAAATTATTTATGAAATAGAAACTAAGTGCTGAAAATAAGGAACATGCAGAAAAACCAATATACCCCTACCTTAAATCAAGGATGGGGTATGATTCACTTGAAAAAAAAATGTACGTATTTTAAATATATCATAATACTTTTATGTTCCATGAAACAACAACATAATTATGTTCCTCTATTTATATGCATATTGATGACTCCAAATCCAAAGAAACTTCTATCCCACGTCATATTCTATGGAAGGAGGAAAATGAAAATAAATATGGGATATTAATAGATGAAAACACACAAAAAGTGTGAGAAACATGTGTAAGTATGACATAATAAAAAATTTTCTTGATTTAAATCTCTATTATATAAAAATGATTACTTATTTTCCTATATTTTCTATCGGATATAGTCACAGGAATCAGAAACACTTGTACCAGATGAACACCTACTATCGGTGGACTTAATGAAACCATAATAGTATTGTTGTGTTAGAGGTGTGGGTTTTGGGGTGACACCCTGAATATATTTTGAGAAAAAACCAAGAGGAGGATCAAAGTGAAGAAATGAAAAATATGATAGAAATAATAGCTACCCTTGAAGAAAAATTCCAAGGGAAAATAGAGTTGCTAGAAACTTTTATTAGGGGAAATCAAAGAGAAGAAACAACTCAAGAACAACCATCATGTAAAGATCCTTCCCCACCCCCCACCAGCTTTGAGGTGATCCATTCCCCTCAAAAAAATTTCTTAGTAGAGGTAAAAAATGTTCTAATAATTGTTTCTGTGAAATGTAAATTAGAGATAAATTGATACATTTTCCATACTGATATTCTATAGGGTGATAATGGTTGTGATTTATATCTATCAACACCGACCCATCACCTTGTAGTGAGGGATATGGTGTTCAATATTCAAAAGGACATGCTACACAACAGACCACTTCCAATAGGTCATGTGATAGTTTCGATTATCATATCCCACGATCCAAGCACCGAGCTAACTATTACAATTGATGAGGAAGATATTCATAAGGTCAAAAAATCTATTGTAACAATCATCGCATGGTCATCACATCTTGTAATAAAACATGTCAATAAGGAGTTATTCATTTATAATTTATTTTTAAAGATAAACCTTTAACAATTAATAAAATTTTTTTTGAACCAATGAATGTTATTATATATGGATAAATATAAGGGGTGAAATAAAATACCGGATCAAAACCATCTAAAGGATTGACCAACTGATCGAAAAGATCTACTAAAAGCACCTTTATCCCACCTGTTCTATATCCTCATTTACTATCATTGAAGGTTAATGTGGATACAAAGTTAAAAAATGGTCATACTCACATAGTTGATTTTAAAGAAAATATGTATGGAGAGGTAGTTCAAGACTTCATTGGTGTTGAGAATATAAGTGAAATCCTTGACTAAGATTTTCTAGGTGGATCAGCTGTAAATGTATACATGAGGTATGGTTTTATGATTTGATTTTACAAAGGTTGATATACTGTGTTAATTATGACTAAATATATTTCATATTTTTGGGAAGCATATATATCAAAAATAATTGAATATATTTCCGTATGAAAATTTTTTTGGACTCATTAGTCCTCACATCTCCTCTATAGAATAACCAAAAATAGATTCCAAAAAAATGATGAAATAGTGGAAGGCCCGGTCAAATTGTTTGAAAGTAGACTTACGGAAGACAGACTCTTATTAATACCAATGATGTAGGGGTAAAACTTTACAATTTAATCATATAAAATGTATTTTCATTTCTTTCATTAATTATTCCTTTTTGTGTTTTTAGGTAACATGGATGCTCATTGTGGTCAATTTGGATACTCCAAATATTTATTTCCTAGATTTAATGCATGAATATCCAACAACCCAACCAAAAATGATGGATTTTTCATTTTTTTAATACACTACATCCAACATTTTAGAAATAAACAACAAGTTATATAGTTTATATTTTGTTTTAATGAGGATTTTTTTATGATAGAGTGGTGCATCAATATCATGAAAAATAAATAATGAGGCCAGGGGATAAGCACGAGGACCATGAAAAGTTTTAAAATTGGAAAAGTATGAGGGTATATATAATAATATTTCACTATCCAAACACATATCAAAACAAATTACTTATTCTCCTTGATGTTTCTATAGTGTCTGAAACAAAAAAATGGAAAAGATTGTGGTTATTATGTTTGTAAATTTATGAGAGAGGTCATATTCTATTAACAAACTATCATCCTCGAAGAGGTATTTTCCAATATAATTACTATTTTTTATAAAATATTTATTAATACTTTGTGTATTTATATTTTTATAGTACTATTATGACTATCCAAAAGACTCATATTCACAAGACGATATAGATTTTCTTAGAAATTAATGGGCAACCTACCTGGTGGAAGAATGTACACACATGGAATGAAGATATGAATTCCATAAAAGTATTGGATTGTTTCATATTTATGTTTAATGTAATTATTTTTAGTATTAGTCACATAATAATTTTTTTCTTTTATAGTTGGATTCCTTGGTTCGAGTCAGGGTGGTTTTCTCGAAGATGCTCATGCTCATGTGAGAGAGGACTTTGAGGCTGAAACTCACAATTCAATGAGAAGGCAAAGTGTTTTTTAATAAAATATGTTTTTCCTCATAATATTATATATTCTATACTACATTAAAATAATATAAGTGATTTTTTTTATTTAAAATTGACAATAATTTTAGTAAAAATGACAACTGGCATACTAAAAACTGAGAAAACACATTCTAATTGTATTTATACTTTAGGAAAACAATAGATGAGTCATTTTTTATGTGTATAAGTTAGCTTCACCTCAATAAAATGCACAGTGTGATCATTGTGACTCCAAGTGTGTCTTTTTATTTAAAATTGATATTAATTTTAGTAAAAAGAACAAGTGGCATACTAAAAACTGAGAAAATACATTTAGATTATTTTTTACACTTTAGGAAAATGATACAGGAGTTATTTTTATGTGTAGGAATAAAACCCACCTCAATATGATGCAAGGTGTGACTGGTATGACTAAAAGTGTCTATTATTAGTATAAAATTGACATTTTAGTTCAAAAAGTGTCACTTAATGGAAACAAAGAAAATTAACTCTGATTGTCTTAATAATTTGGGGAAAATTATAAGTCATTTTTTATGTGTATGAAGTAGTTTCATGTCAAACCAATGTAATATGCAATTGATATGACTCAAAATGCATGTTTCCAGTTTGAAATGACATTTTAGTAAAAAAACACACAACTGGCATACTAAAAACTGAGAAAACTCATTCAGATTGTGTTGATACTTTAATAAAATGACTCATGAGTCATTTTTGACTTGTAAGAGTCAATATAACCTCAATAAGATGCATGGTGTAACCAGTATGACTCCAAGTGTGTCTTTTTAATTAAAATTGACATTAATTTTAGTAAATAGAAAAAGTGACATACTGAAAACTAAGAAAAACCATTCGGATTGTTTTGATAATTTATTAAAATGATTTGTGGGTCATTTTTAATGTTTAGGAATCAACCCCACCTCAATTTGAAGCACGGTGTGGCTGGTATGGATTAAATTATCCGTTAATAGTTTAAAATTGAAATTTTAGTTCAAAACATTTCACTCACTAAAAACTTAGAAAACATGATCTTGTTATCTTGATAATTTAAAAAAGTGATTCATAAGTCATTTTCGATGTTTATGAAGCAGTCTCACATCAAAATAATGCACGATGTAATCATTATGACTCGAAATGCATGTTTTTAGTTTGAAATGACATTTTAGTAAAAAAAACACAACTGGCATACTGAAAACTAGTCAAATGTATTTGGATTGTTTTGATACTTTAGGAAAATTTTGAATGAGTCATTTATGATGTGTATGAGTCAAGAGAATCTCAATATGATGCATAGTGTGACTGGTATGACTCTAAGTGTGTCTTTTTATTTAAAATTGACATTACTTTTAGTAAAAGGAACAACTGACATACTGAAAACTGAGCAAACATATTCAGATTTTTTTTATACTTTAGTAAAATGATCCATGAGTCATTTGTGACATTTAGGAATCAACCACATCTTTATCTGATGCATGGTGTGACCGATATGACTAAAAGTGTCTATTATCAATTTTAAAATGACATTTTAGTTCAAAACTTGTCACTCACTGAAAACCAACCAAACACGCTCTTATTGTCTTGATAATTTAGGAAAGTGATTCATAAGTCATTTTTTATGTGTATTTTGTAGTCTCATATAAAATGGATGCACGATGAGACCATTATGACTCAAAATGTGTGTTTCTAATTTGGAATGACATTTTAGTAAAAAAACACAACTAGCATACTGAAAACTGAGAAAATTCATTCATATTATTTTGATACTTTAATAAAATGATACATGAGTCATTTTCTATGTATAATAGTCAACCGCACCTCAATATGAAGCATGGTATGAGCGGTATGACTCTAAGTGTGTCTTTTTATATAAAATTGACATTAATTTTAGTAAAAAGGAAAAGTGACATACTGAAAACTAATAAAATTCATTTGGATTGTTTTTATACTTTATTAAAATGATCCATGAGTCATTTGTGATTTGTAGGAATCAACCACACCTCAATCTGATGCACGGTGTGATAGGTATGTATAAAATTGTCCGTTATCTATTTAAAATTGACATTTTAGTTCAAAACATTTCACTCACTAAAAACCAAGAAAAAACACTTTGATTGTCTTGATAATTTAGGATAAAAATTAATAAGTCATTTTTGACAGGTATGAAGTAGTCTCATGTTAAACTTATGCACGATGTGACCGGTATGACTCAAAATGCGTGTTTCCATTTTGAAATGACATTTTTGTAAAAAACACAACTGACATACTAAAAATAAAGAAAATCCATTCTAATTATTTTGATACTTTATAAAATTGATCCATGAGTCATTTGTGATGTGTATAATTTAACCACACCTCAATACGATACACAGTGTGACTGGTATGACTCCAAGTATGTCTTTTTTATTTAAAATTGACATTAATTTTAGTAAAATGAACAAATGACATACTGAAAACTTAGTAAACGTATGTCGATTGTTTTGATACTTTGTTAAAACGATCCATGATTCAATTTTGATGTGTAATAATCAACCACCCCTCAATCCTACATATGGTGTGATAGGTATGAATAAAAGTGTCAGTTATCAGTTTAAAATTGACATTTTAGTTCAAAACGTGTCACTCACTGAAAACTAATAAAATGAACTCTGATAATCTTGATAATTTATGACAGTGATTTATAAGTCATTTTTGACATTTATGAAGTAGTCCCACATAAAACTGATGCACGATACGACCATTATGACTCAAAATGCATGATTCCAGTTTGAAATGACATTTTAGTAAAAAAACATAACTAGTATATTGAAAATCAAGAAAACACATCTATATTGTTTTGATACTTTAGTAAAATGATCCATGAGTCATTTTTGATGTGTAGGAGTCAACCACACCTAAATATTATGTGTGGTGTGACTAGTATGACACTATGTGTGTCTTCTTATTTAAAATTGACATTAATTTTAGTAAAAAGAACAAGTGACATACTAAAAACTAATCAAACACATTAATATTGTTTTGATACTTTAGGAAAACAATCCATGAGTTATTTTTGACGTGTAGGAATCAACCACGCCTCAATACAATGTACGGTGTGACCGGTATGACTAAAAGTGTTTGTTATTAGTTTAAAATTGACATTTTAGTTCAAAATGTGTCACTCACTAAAAAACAAGAAAACGCACTTTTATTGTCTTTATAATTTCGAATAGTAATTCATAAGTTATTTGTGATGTGTATAAATTAGTATCATGTCAAACCGATACACGATGCGACCGATATGACTCAAAATGCATGTTTCCAGTTTGAGAAGACATTTTAGTAAAAAAACACAACCGACATACTGAAATACAATAAAATTTATTCATATTGTTTTGATACTTTAGTAAAATGATCCATGGGTCATTTTTTATGTATAGGATTCAACCTCACCTCAATAAGACTTATAGTGTGATCAGTATTACTCTAAGTGTGTCTATTTATATAAAATAGACATTAATTTTAGTGAAAAGAACAAGTGGCATACTGAAAACTAATAAAATGCATTTAGATTGTTTTAATACTTTAGTAAAATGATCCATGAGTCATTTTTGATGTGTAGGAATCAACCACACATAAATATGACACACAGTGTGACCAGTATAACTAAAAGTGTCTATTATCAGTTTAAAATTGATATTTTAGTTCAAAACATGTCACTCACTGAAAACAAAGAAAATACAGTTTGATTGTCTTAATAATTTAGGAAAGTGATTCATAAGTAATTTTTTATGTAAGCAATCTCGTGTCAAAAAGATTCACAATACGACTGGTATGATTCAAAATTTATGTTTCCAGTTTGAAATGACATTTTAGTAAAAAAATACAACTTGCATGCTGAAAACTAAGAAAATGTATTCATATTATTTTGATAATTTAGGATAATGATCCATGAGTCATTTGTGACATTTAAGAGTCACCTTTACCTCAATATTACACATGGTGTTACCAATATAACTCCAAATGTGTCTTTTTATTTAAAATTAACAACAATTTTAGTAAAAAGAACAAGTGACATACTAAAAACAAGAAAGCACATTCGTATTGTTTTGATACTTTAGAACAATGATCCATGAGTCATTTTTGACATGTATGAATCAAATCCACCTCAATATGATGCACGGTGTAATTGGTATAACTCCAAATGTGTCTTTTTTATTTAATATTAACATTTTATTAATGTATTCTTTCATGTTAATGTTTAATTTATTTATTTATAGTATTACTAGCATAATATTTGTTTTCTTATATAGGCAGAATCTTTTTATCAGGTTGAGATGATTTGTTTGGTAACTGATACCATGGGTAGACATTTTTGAGATGGGTTCAAGGGTGTTAAAAGATAAAACATTAATGTTTTTTAATGTTTATTGGATAATTGTAAATGTAATTATATAAAACATTGTTTCAAATGTATATAGTAGTGTTTTTTTGTATATACCAAGGGTGGACATTTTTATATTCATGGTTCCACATTAAATGTATATATCATTGTTTAAAATAACTGGTTTTTGTTGTGAGTGTTGTTAATATAACAGCACATTATATCCAGCTAAGCCATTATTAGCGCTATTTAAGCACTGATAAAGGGCCCCCTTTATCTAAGCTATTTGAAGCACTGATAAAGGGGGGACTTTATCAGCATTAATAATAGCATTGATAAAGGGGAACCCCCCACCTATTAGTGTTGTGATTAACATCAATTTTTTATCACTTTTAAAATCTATTTTGTGTGCTATTAAAAGGAATATGTATAGTAGTGATCGTAGCCTTTTTCGGATCATATTTTTGGTTCCTGCCTTTCTGGTTCATCGAATCATTGGATCATTAGCTCTTTTCTTTCAATTCACCAGACCAATCATCTACTAGTATAAAATATCCCAAAATATGGAAATGAAAACCTTATGTTGGAACCGTTGGGGGCTTGGAAACTTCCATACAGTTCTCTCACTCTGTCATTGGAGTAATAAATATCGCCCCAACATTTTCTTCCTGTCCGAGACAATGTTGTCTTGAAAGGACATGAAATTAATTGGTTTAACAGTAGGTTTTCATAATTCATTCCCTATGGAGTGGAGAGTAAATATAGTGGGTATTTTTATTTTTTAAATATCTGATATGGATGTTAATATATAGAACTATTTAGGCAACCATATAGAAGCGTCTATTTTATAGTCAGGTGTGTCCTTGTGGTATTTCTTTGGCTACTACAGTTAGCCTCATTAGAATGAGAATATAAAATCATGGAATCTTTTAAAATCTATCTAAATAGTGTGGGTATAATGTTGATTGAAGTAAAGTTCAATGAGATTATTTTCCAAAATGAGAATGAGGGTGGGGTTGACTGATATTTCTCTTATATGAAATACTTTAGTGAGGTCATGTTCTCTTTAGACTTTCTTATTTGGGTTTCTTTGGATCTCCCTTTATGTGGTTTAGAGACAATTTTATGAGGCATAAAATCTATGATTTGAAAAATCGATTCCCTCATTTTCAAGTTTCCCATTGGCCTCTTATTTCTTCATACAACTATCTTATTCTTTTATCTTTGAATTTCACTACTAAATGTTCATGGAATAAAGGTATTTTTCATATATGAGAGTATGTGGTTGCAAGATAAATAATGTGAAAACATGATTTAGTATGGAACTATAGATCTATAGATGCTTTTAGTAATGCAATACGCGTGGCTAACAGCTTAAAAATATGGAGTGGTAGTAAATTATGATGTTTGGATCGAAGGATTGAGTCCATCAAAATGAGATTAAAGGAATATTATTCTCTCCCACCTTCAGACACCACTATTGTATAGTGCTTGGCTCTTTAAAATGATGTAGAATTTTCACTCAAAAGCAATGAGAGCTATTAGTTCTTTCAAGAGTGAGTCTCTTATTAAAGAAGGCAATATGAATACACAGTATTTCCACTAAAGATCTTATGCTCATCGAAGAAACAACTGTATAGTGCATCCAGTATCTTCGGATTAGAATTTTTTCACCTAGGATAATGATATTCAAGGTCATATTCTAGAATATTTCTATAACCTTTACTCATCTGAAGGATCAACTATCTCTACTAAAATTATCTCATGTATTTCCCTAGTTATATCGCCCTCTATGAATTAGAAACTTGTTATATATATTAATGATTAATAGATATTGGTTTCTCTTAAAATGATCCATATAACTAAGGCCCCTAGACCTGATGGTTTACATGCTATCTTCTTTAAATGTTTATGGCATATTGTTGGCCCTAATATCTGCATCCTTATGGAATATCTATAAAAAAATAAGTCAGATATTTCCCCTCTCAATGAGGCCATGATCACTCTTATTCCTAAAATCCTTAATCCATATAAGGTCTTAGAGTTTGGGCCCATAATGTTTTGCAATGTGACTTATAATATCTTCTCTAAAATTTTGGTTAATCATCTATGAAATATCACTACTACACATATGCCCTTTAACAACATGCAAAATGGCTTTTAATGATGCTAAAAAGCATTGTTAACCACAGCACTGATAAAGGGGTACTTTATCCCTGCTAAAAAACGCAGATAAAATCCCCCTTTATTTTGAACTGATAAAGGTGGCCTTTTATCAGTGTTCAAAATAGTTTTGATAAAGGCATGGCTGGATGCAATGTGATGTTAATATTATAGCACGCCTAGAAAACCTATAATTTTGAACAATTATATATAAATATAATATTAAACCATGAATAAAAAAATGCACACCCATGGTATATACAAAAAAACACTGCTATATACATTTCAAACAATGTTTTATATAATTACATTTATAATTATCCAACAAACATTTAAAAGAATTAATGTTTTATCTTTTGACACCCGTGATCCCCTCTCAAAAATGTCCGCTCATGGTATCATTTTTAGAATAAATCATCTCAACCTGATCAAAATATTCCGCCTATATAAGAAAAAAAATATTATGTTAGTAATACTATAAAGAAATAAATTAAACATTAATATGAAAGAATACATTAATAAAATGTCAACATTTAATAAAAAAGACACATTTGGAGTTATACTGCTCACACTGTGCATCGGATTGAGGTGTTGTTGATTTCTACATGTCACAAATGAATCATGGACAATTTTCCTAAAGTATCAAAACAATTTGAATGTGTTTGGTCAATTTTCAGTATTCCAGTTGTGTTTTTTTACTAAAATTTCATTTCAAACTGGAAAAGCATATTTTGAGTCATATTGGTCACATCGTGAATTGGTTTTATATGATACTTCTTCATACACATCGTAAAGGACTTATGAATTGAGGTCCTAAATTATCAAGACAATCGAAGTGTGTTTTATTGGTCTTTAGTGAGTGACATGTTTTGAACTAAAATATCAATTTTAAACTGATAACAGTTAGTCATATTGATCACACTGTTCATAGGATTGAGGTGTGGTTAATTCCTACACATAAAAAATGACTCATGAATTTTTTTCCAAAAGTATCAAAACATCCCAAATGTGTTTTCTCAGTTTTCAGTATATCACTTGCTCTTTTTACTTAAATTAATTTCAATTTTAAATAAAAATACACACTTAGAGTCATACTCATCACACCATGCACTGTATTGACAATAGGTTGACTCCTACAAATCAAAAATGACTCATGGATCATTTTCATAAAGTATCAAAACAATCCTAATTCATTTGGTTGGTTTTAAGTATGCCGGCTGTGTTTTTTTGCTAAAATGTTATTTCAATATGGAAGCATGCATTTTGAGTCATACTAGTCACATCGTGCATTGGTTTGACATGAGACTACTTTATACATGTCATAAAGGACTTATTAATCTATGTCCTAAATTATCTATTCAATCTAAGCGTGTTTTATTGGTTTTCAATGAGTGGCATGTTTTGAACTAAAATGTAAATTTTAAACTGATAACATACACTTTTAGTCATACAGGTCACACCATGAATCGGATTGAGGTATGGTTGATTCATACATGTCACAAATGAATCTTGGATCATTTTACTAAAGTATCAAAACAATCCAAATGGTTTTCTTGGTTTCCAGTATGTCACTGGTTCTTTTTACTTAAATCAAAGTCAATTTTAAATAAAAAGACACACTTGGAGTCATACCTATCACATTTAAGAGTCACCTTTACCTCAATATTACACATGGTGTTACCAATATAACTCCAAATGTGTCTTTTTATTTAAAATTAACAACAATTTTAGTAAAAAGAACAAGTGACATACTAAAAACAAGAAAGCACATTCGTATTGTTTTGATACTTTAGAACAATGATCCATGAGTCATTTTTGACATGTATGAATCAAATCCACCTCAATATGATGCACGGTGTAACTGGTATAACTCCAAATGTGTCTTTTTTATTTAATATTAACATTTTATTAATGTATTCTTTCATGTTAATGTTTAATTTATTTATTTATAGTATTACTAGCATAATATTTGTTTTCTTATATAGGCAGAATCTTTTTATCAGGTTGAGATGATTTGTTTGGTAACTGATACCATGGGTAGACATTTTTGAGATGGGTTCAAGGGTGTTAAAAGATAAAACATTAATGTTTTTTAATGTTTATTGGATAATTGTAAATGTAATTATATAAAACATTGTTTCAAATGTATATAGTAGTGTTTTTTTGTATATACCAAGGGTGGACATTTTTATATTCATGGTTCCACATTAAATGTATATATCATTGTTTAAAATAACTGGTTTTTGTTGTGAGTGTTGTTAATATAACAGCACATTATATCCAGCTAAGCCATTATTAGCGCTATTTAAGCACTGATAAAGGGCCCCCTTTATCTAAGCTATTTGAAGCACTGATAAAGGGGGGACTTTATCAGCATTAATAATAGCATTGATAAAGGGGAACCCCCCCCCCCCTATTAGTGTTGTGATTAACATCAATTTTTTATCACTTTTAAAATCTATTTTGTGTGCTATTAAAAGGAATATGTATAGTAGTGATCGTAGCCTTTTTCGGATCATATTTTTGGTTCCTGCCTTTCTGGTTCATCGAATCATTGGATCATTAGCTCTTTTCTTTCAATTCACCAGACCAATCATCTACTAGTATAAAATATCCCAAAATATGGAAATGAAAACCTTATGTTGGAACCGTTGGGGGCTTGGAAACTTCCATACAGTTCTCTCACTCTGTCATTGGAGTAATAAATATCGCCCCAACATTTTCTTCCTGTCCGGGACAATGTTGTCTTGAAAGGACATGAAATTAATTGGTTTAACAGTAGGTTTTCATAATTCATTCCCTATGGAGTGGAGAGTAAATATAGTGGGTATTTTTATTTTTTAAATATCTGATATGGATGTTAATATATAGAACTATTTAGGCAACCATATAGAAGCGTCTATTTTATAGTCAGGTGTGTCCTTGTGGTATTTCTTTGGCTACTACAGTTAGCCTCATTAGAATGAGAATATAAAATCATGGAATCTTTTAAAATCTATCTAAATAGTGTGGGTCTAATGTTGATTGAAGTAAAGTTCAATGAGATTATTTTCCAAAATGAGAATGAGGGTGGGGTTGACTGATATTTCTCTTATATGAAATACTTTAGTGAGGTCATGTTCTCTTTAGACTTTCTTATTTGGGTTTCTTTGGATCTCCCTTTATGTGGTTTAGAGACAATTTTATGAGGCATAAAATCTATGATTTGAAAAATCGATTCCCTCATTTTCAAGTTTCCCATTGGCCTCTTATTTCTTCATACAACTATCTTATTCTTTTATCTTTGAATTTCACTACTAAATGTTCATGGAATAAAGGTATTTTTCATATATGAGAGTATGTGGTTGCAAGATAAATAATGTGAAAACATGATTTAGTATGGAACTATAGATCTATAGATGCTTTTAGTAATGCAATACGCGTGGCTAACAGCTTAAAAATATGGAGTGGTAGTAAATTATGATGTTTGGATCGAAGGATTGAGTCCATCAAAATGAGATTAAAGGAATATTATTCTCTCCCACCTTCAGACACCACTATTGTATAGTGCTTGGCTCTTTAAAATGATGTAGAATTTTCACTCAAAAGCAATGAGAGCTATTAGTTCTTTCAAGAGTGAGTCTCTTATTAAAGAAGGCAATATGAATACACAGTATTTCCACTAAAGATCTTATGCTCATCGAAGAAACAACTGTATAGTGCATCCAGTATCTTCGGATTAGAATTTTTTCACCTAGGATAATGATATTCAAGGTCATATTCTAGAATATTTCTATAACCTTTACTCATCTGAAGGATCAACTATCTCTACTAAAATTATCTCATGTATTTCCCTAGTTATATCGCCCTCTATGAATTAGAAACTTGTTATATATATTAATGATTAATAGATATTGGTTTCTCTTAAAATGATCCATATAACTAAGGCCCCTAGACCTGATGGTTTACATGCTATCTTCTTTAAATGTTTATGGCATATTGTTGGCCCTAATATCTGCATCCTTATGGAATATCTATAAAAAAATAAGTCAGATATTTCCCCTCTCAATGAGGCCATGATCACTCTTATTCCTAAAATCCTTAATCCATATAAGGTCTTAGAGTTTGGGCCCATAATGTTTTGCAATGTGACTTATAATATCTTCTCTAAAATTTTGGTTAATCATCTATGAAATATCACTACTACACATATGCCCTTTAACAACATGCAAAATGGCTTTTAATGATGCTAAAAAGCATTGTTAACCACAGCACTGATAAAGGGGTACTTTATCCCTGCTAAAAAACGCAGATAAAATCCCCCTTTATTTTGAACTGATAAAGGTGGCCTTTTATCAGTGTTCAAAATAGTTTTGATAAAGGCATGGCTGGATGCAATGTGATGTTAATATTATAGCACGCCTAGAAAACCTATAATTTTGAACAATTATATATAAATATAATATTAAACCATGAATAAAAAAATGCACACCCATGGTATATACAAAAAAACACTGCTATATACATTTCAAACAATGTTTTATATAATTACATTTATAATTATCCAACAAACATTTAAAAGAATTAATGTTTTATCTTTTGACACCCGTGATCCCCTCTCAAAAATGTCCGCTCATGGTATCATTTTTAGAATAAATCATCTCAACCTGATCAAAATATTCCGCCTATATAAGAAAAAAAATATTATGTTAGTAATACTATAAAGAAATAAATTAAACATTAATATGAAAGAATACATTAATAAAATGTCAACATTTAATAAAAAAGACACATTTGGAGTTATACTGCTCACACTGTGCATCGGATTGAGGTGTTGTTGATTTCTACATGTCACAAATGAATCATGGACAATTTTCCTAAAGTATCAAAACAATTTGAATGTGTTTGGTCAATTTTCAGTATTCCAGTTGTGTTTTTTTACTAAAATTTCATTTCAAACTGGAAAAGCATATTTTGAGTCATATTGGTCACATCGTGAATTGGTTTTATATGATACTTCTTCATACACATCGTAAAGGACTTATGAATTGAGGTCCTAAATTATCAAGACAATCGAAGTGTGTTTTATTGGTCTTTATTGAGTGACATGTTTTGAACTAAAATATCAATTTTAAACTGATAACAGTTAGTCATATTGATCACACTGTTCATAGGATTGAGGTGTGGTTAATTCCTACACATAAAAAATGACTCATGAATTTTTTTCCAAAAGTATCAAAACATCCCAAATGTGTTTTCTCAGTTTTCAGTATATCACTTGCTCTTTTTACTTAAATTAATTTCAATTTTAAATAAAAATACACACTTAGAGTCATACTCATCACACCATGCACTGTATTGACAATAGGTTGACTCCTACAAATCAAAAATGACTCATGGATCATTTTCATAAAGTATCAAAACAATCCTAATTCATTTGGTTGGTTTTAAGTATGCCGGCTGTGTTTTTTTGCTAAAATGTTATTTCAATATGGAAGCATGCATTTTGAGTCATACTAGTCACATCGTGCATTGGTTTGACATGAGACTACTTTATACATGTCATAAAGGACTTATTAATCTATGTCCTAAATTATCTATTCAATCTAAGCGTGTTTTATTGGTTTTCAATGAGTGGCATGTTTTGAACTAAAATGTAAATTTTAAACTGATAACATACACTTTTAGTCATACAGGTCACACCATGAATCGGATTGAGGTATGGTTGATTCATACATGTCACAAATGAATCTTGGATCATTTTACTAAAGTATCAAAACAATCCAAATGGTTTTCTTGGTTTCCAGTATGTCACTGGTTCTTTTTACTTAAATCAAAGTCAATTTTAAATAAAAAGACACACTTGGAGTCATACCTATCACATTTAAGAGTCACCTTTACCTCAATATTACACATGGTGTTACCAATATAACTCCAAATGTGTCTTTTTATTTAAAATTAACAACAATTTTAGTAAAAAGAACAAGTGACATACTAAAAACAAGAAAGCACATTCGTATTGTTTTGATACTTTAGAACAATGATCCATGAGTCATTTTTGACATGTATGAATCAAATCCACCTCAATATGATGCACGGTGTAACTGGTATAACTCCAAATGTGTCTTTTTTATTTAATATTAACATTTTATTAATGTATTCTTTCATGTTAATGTTTAATTTATTTATTTATAGTATTACTAGCATAATATTTGTTTTCTTATATAGGCAGAATCTTTTTATCAGGTTGAGATGATTTGTTTGGTAACTGATACCATGGGTAGACATTTTTGAGATGGGTTCAAGGGTGTTAAAAGATAAAACATTAATGTTTTTTAATGTTTATTGGATAATTGTAAATGTAATTATATAAAACATTGTTTCAAATGTATATAGTAGTGTTTTTTTGTATATACCAAGGGTGGACATTTTTATATTCATGGTTCCACATTAAATGTATATATCATTGTTTAAAATAACTGGTTTTTGTTGTGAGTGTTGTTAATATAACAGCACATTATATCCAGCTAAGCCATTATTAGCGCTATTTAAGCACTGATAAAGGGCCCCCTTTATCTAAGCTATTTGAAGCACTGATAAAGGGGGGACTTTATCAGCATTAATAATAGCATTGATAAAGGGGAACCCCCCCCCCTATTAGTGTTGTGATTAACATCAATTTTTTATCACTTTTAAAATCTATTTTGTGTGCTATTAAAAGGAATATGTATAGTAGTGATCGTAGCCTTTTTCGGATCATATTTTTGGTTCCTGCCTTTCTGGTTCATCGAATCATTGGATCATTAGCTCTTTTCTTTCAATTCACCAGACCAATCATCTACTAGTATAAAATATCCCAAAATATGGAAATGAAAACCTTATGTTGGAACCGTTGGGGGCTTGGAAACTTCCATACAGTTCTCTCACTCTGTCATTGGAGTAATAAATATCGCCCCAACATTTTCTTCCTGTCCGAGACAATGTTGTCTTGAAAGGACATGAAATTAATTGGTTTAACAGTAGGTTTTCATAATTCATTCCCTATGGAGTGGAGAGTAAATATAGTGGGTATTTTTATTTTTTAAATATCTGATATGGATGTTAATATATAGAACTATTTAGGCAACCATATAGAAGCGTCTATTTTATAGTCAGGTGTGTCCTTGTGGTATTTCTTTGGCTACTACAGTTAGCCTCATTAGAATGAGAATATAAAATCATGGAATCTTTTAAAATCTATCTAAATAGTGTGGGTCTAATGTTGATTGAAGTAAAGTTCAATGAGATTATTTTCCAAAATGAGAATGAGGGTGGGGTTGACTGATATTTCTCTTATATGAAATACTTTAGTGAGGTCATGTTCTCTTTAGACTTTCTTATTTGGGTTTCTTTGGATCTCCCTTTATGTGGTTTAGAGACAATTTTATGAGGCATAAAATCTATGATTTGAAAAATCGATTCCCTCATTTTCAAGTTTCCCATTGGCCTCTTATTTCTTCATACAACTATCTTATTCTTTTATCTTTGAATTTCACTACTAAATGTTCATGGAATAAAGGTATTTTTCATATATGAGAGTATGTGGTTGCAAGATAAATAATGTGAAAACATGATTTAGTATGGAACTATAGATCTATAGATGCTTTTAGTAATGCAATACGCGTGGCTAACAGCTTAAAAATATGGAGTGGTAGTAAATTATGATGTTTGGATCGAAGGATTGAGTCCATCAAAATGAGATTAAAGGAATATTATTCTCTCCCACCTTCAGACACCACTATTGTATAGTGCTTGGCTCTTTAAAATGATGTAGAATTTTCACTCAAAAGCAATGAGAGCTATTAGTTCTTTCAAGAGTGAGTCTCTTATTAAAGAAGGCAATATGAATACACAGTATTTCCACTAAAGATCTTATGCTCATCGAAGAAACAACTGTATAGTGCATCCAGTATCTTCGGATTAGAATTTTTTCACCTAGGATAATGATATTCAAGGTCATATTCTAGAATATTTCTATAACCTTTACTCATCTGAAGGATCAACTATCTCTACTAAAATTATCTCATGTATTTCCCTAGTTATATCGCCCTCTATGAATTAGAAACTTGTTATATATATTAATGATTAATAGATATTGGTTTCTCTTAAAATGATCCATATAACTAAGGCCCCTAGACCTGATGGTTTACATGCTATCTTCTTTAAATGTTTATGGCATATTGTTGGCCCTAATATCTGCATCCTTATGGAATATCTATAAAAAAATAAGTCAGATATTTCCCCTCTCAATGAGGCCATGATCACTCTTATTCCTAAAATCCTTAATCCATATAAGGTCTTAGAGTTTGGGCCCATAATGTTTTGCAATGTGACTTATAATATCTTCTCTAAAATTTTGGTTAATCATCTATGAAATATCACTACTACACATATGCCCTTTAACAACATGCAAAATGGCTTTTAATGATGCTAAAAAGCATTGTTAACCACAGCACTGATAAAGGGGTACTTTATCCCTGCTAAAAAACGCAGATAAAATCCCCCTTTATTTTGAACTGATAAAGGTGGCCTTTTATCAGTGTTCAAAATAGTTTTGATAAAGGCATGGCTGGATGCAATGTGATGTTAATATTATAGCACGCCTAGAAAACCTATAATTTTGAACAATTATATATAAATATAATACTAAACCATGAATAAAAAAATGCACACCCATGGTATATACAAAAAAACACTGCTATATACATTTCAAACAATGTTTTATATAATTACATTTATAATTATCCAACAAACATTTAAAAGAATTAATGTTTTATCTTTTGACACCCGTGATCCCCTCTCAAAAATGTCCGCTCATGGTATCATTTTTAGAATAAATCATCTCAACCTGATCAAAATATTCCGCCTATATAAGAAAAAAAATATTATGTTAGTAATACTATAAAGAAATAAATTAAACATTAATATGAAAGAATACATTAATAAAATGTCAATATTTAATAAAAAAGACACATTTGGAGTTATACTGCTCACACTGTGCATCGGATTGAGGTGTTGTTGATTTCTACATGTCACAAATGAATCATGGACAATTTTCCTAAAGTATCAAAACAATTTGAATGTGTTTGGTCAATTTTCAGTATTCCAGTTGTGTTTTTTTACTAAAATTTCATTTCAAACTGGAAAAGCATATTTTGAGTCATATTGGTCACATCGTGAATTGGTTTTATATGATACTTCTTCATACACATCGTAAAGGACTTATGAATTGAGGTCCTAAATTATCAAGACAATCGAAGTGTGTTTTATTGGTCTTTAGTGAGTGACATGTTTTGAACTAAAATATCAATTTTAAACTGATAACAGTTAGTCATATTGATCACACTGTTCATAGGATTGAGGTGTGGTTAATTCCTACACATAAAAAATGACTCATGAATTTTTTTCCAAAAGTATCAAAACATCCCAAATGTGTTTTCTCAGTTTTCAGTATATCACTTGCTCTTTTTACTTAAATTAATTTCAATTTTAAATAAAAATACACACTTAGAGTCATACTCATCACACCATGCACTGTATTGACAATAGGTTGACTCCTACAAATCAAAAATGACTCATGGATCATTTTCATAAAGTATCAAAACAATCCTAATTCATTTGGTTGGTTTTAAGTATGCCGGCTGTGTTTTTTTGCTAAAATGTTATTTCAATCTGGAAGCATGCATTTTGAGTCATACTAGTCACATCATGCATTGGTTTGACATGAGACTACTTTATACATGTCATAAAGGACTTATTAATCTATGTCCTAAATTATCTATTCAATCTAAGCGTGTTTTATTGGTTTTCAATGAGTGGCATGTTTTGAACTAAAATGTAAATTTTAAACTGATAACATACACTTTTAGTCATACAGGTCACACCATGAATCGGATTGAGGTATGGTTGATTCATACATTTCACAAATGAATCTTGGATCATTTTACTAAAGTATCAAAACAATCCAAATGGTTTTCTTGGTTTCCAGTATGTCACTGGTTCTTTTTACTTAAATCAAAGTCAATTTTAAATAAAAAGACACACTTGGAGTCATACCTATCACATTGTGCATCGTATTGAGGGCAAATTAACTCCTACATGTCAAAAAGGAATCATGGATAATTTTATTAAATTATAAAAACAATCCTAATGAATTTGGTTGATTTTCAGTATGTCAGTTGTGTTTTTTTACTAAAATATCATTTCAAACTGGAAACTCGCATTTTGAGTCATATCGATTGCATCGTGCATTGGTTTGACATGATATTACTTCATACATATCACAAAGGACTTATGAATTGATTTTCTAAATTATAAAGACAATCATAGAACATTTTCTTGGTTTTCAGTGAGTGACACGTTTTGAACTAAAATGTCAATTTTAAACTGATAATAGAAACTTTTAGTCATACCAGTCACACCATGCATCGGATTGAGGTGGGGTTGATTTCTACACATCAAAAATGACTCATGGGTCATTTTCCTAAAGTATAAAAAATAATATGAATTTTTTTTCCTAGATTTCGGTATGTCACTTGTTCTTTTTACTAAAATTAATGTCAATTTTAAATAAAAAGACACACTTGGAGTTATAACGATCACATTGTGTGTTATATTGAGATGTGTTTAACTCCTACATGTCACAAATTACTCATGGATATTTTTCCTAAAGTATCAAAACAATAGGAATGCATTTGGTCAGTTTTCAGTATGTCAGTTGTGTTTTTTTACTAAAATATTATTTAAAACTGGAAACATGCATTTTGAGTCATACCGGTCACATAGTACATCTATTTGACATGAGACTACTTCATACAAATAAAAAGGACTTATTAATATATGTCCTAAATTATCAAGACAATCGGAGTGTGTTTTCTTGGTTTTCATTGAGCGGCATGTTTTGAACTAAAATGTCAATTTTAAACTAATAACAGAAACTATTAGTCATACAGATCATATTGTGCATAGGATTGAGGTGTGGTTGATTCCTACATGTCAAAATGACTCATGGATAGTTTTCCTAAAGTATTAAAACAATCAGAAATCATTTTATTGGTTTTTATTATGTCACTTGTTCTTTTTACTAAAATTAATATCAATTTTAAATAAAAAGACACACTTTGAGTCATATCGGTCACATCGTACATTGTATTGAGGTTTGGTTGACTCCTACACATCAAAAATAAATCATTTATAGTTTCTATAAAGTATTAAAACAATCCAAATTCATTTTATTGGTTTTTAGTATGCCAGTTATGTTTTGTTACTAAAATGTCATTTCAAATTGGAAACACACATTTTGAGTCATACTGATCGCATCGTGTATAGGTTTGACATGAGAATACTTCATACATGTCATAAAAGACTTATTAATTAGTTTTATAAATTATCATATAAATCGGATTATGTTTTCTTGGTTTTCAGTGAGTGATACGTTTTGAACTAAAATGTCAATTGTAAACTGATAACGAACACTTTTAGTCATACTAGTCACATTGTGTGTCAGATTTAGGTGTGGTTGATTCCTATACATCACAAATGACTCATAGATTGTTTTAATAAAGTATCAAAACAATATTAATGTGTTTGATTGGTTTTCAGTATGTCAGATGTTCTTCTTACTAAAATTAATATAAATTTTAAATAAAAACTGACACTTTGACTTATACCGGTCACGTCGTGCATCATATTGATGTGTGGTTGATTCATACACATTATAAATGACTTATAGATCATTTTCCTAAAGTATCAAAATAATATGAATGTGTTTTACTAATTTTCAGTATTCCAATTGTTCTTTTTACTAAAATTAATGCCAAATTTAAATAAAAAGAGACACTTTGAGTCATACTGGTAATATTGTGTATCAAATTGAGGTACGGATGATTCCTACATGTCACAAATGACTTATGGACCATTTTCTTAAAGTATCAAAACAATATGAATATTTTTTATCAGTTTTGAGTATGTTAGTTGTCTTTTTTACTAAAATTTATATCAATTTTAAATAGAAATAAGCACTTTGAGACATACATGTCACACTGTGTGTTGGATTGAGGTATGGTTGAATGTTACACATACCAAAGTCTTGAAACAAACCTTAACTTCCAATTTTATCATTATTTCCAGTTTATTTATTTATTGAATTGTCAACACTGCATATTAACTCGATGTACTTAGTGGAAAAACCTTTATCATTGTTGAAATCTAGGAGAGTGGAGGAAGCTCATGTGCCCATTATATCACAAGAAGTCACCGCAATGATCACATGAGCTTCTTCTACTCTTCTGTATTTCAACAAGAAAGGTTTCTTCACCAAATAACATCAAATTTATACAGTGTTGGCAGCATGAAAAAAGAAGCAATGGAAAGTGTAAAGATCTATGAAAAAAACTAAATAATTGTTAGATAAATATGATAATAAAATTAACTTACAAATTATAGATAAAATGATGGGAATTTTAAATAAAAATAGGAACTTAGATTATGTAAATATATTATGGAATATATAATATTATAAGGATAACATAGTATATTAAAAAAACTTTACCTTCTCATTGAATTATAAGTTGCATCCTTGAAGTTATATCCCTCGCGAGTATGAGCATCTTCAAAAAACCCACCCCGACTCGAAAAAAGGAATCCACCTGTATATGAAAAAAATTATTATATGATTAATACTAAAAAGAATTAAATTAAACATAAATATGAATAAATTCACTACTTCTATGGAAGTCACATATTTATTCTATGTGTGTACATTATTCTATCATGTGTGTTTCCCATTCATTTCTAAGAAAATCTATATCATATTGTGAATATCAACCTTTTCAATAATCATATTAGTAATAAAAAAATATAAATACACAAAGTATTAATAAATATTTTAAATTAAATAGTAATTATCTTTGAAAATACCTCTTATATGATGCTAGTTTTTTATGGAATATGATCTATCTAATAAATTTATAAACATAATAACCACAATCTTTTCCATTTGTTTGCTTCAGACACTGCAAAATCATTGAGGAGAATAAGTAATTTTTTTATATGTGTTTGTATAGTGAAATATTATTATATATACCCTCATACTTTTCCGGTTGTATTACTTGTCATGTTCCTCATGCTTAGCCCCTAGCCTCATTCCTTGTTTTTCATGATATTGATACACCACCCTATCATAACAAAATCCTCATCAAAACATAATCTAAATTATATACCTTGATGTTTATTTATAAAACATCAGATGTAGTGTATTGAAAATTGACAAATGCCATCATTTGTGGTTGGTTTATTATATATCCATCCATTGAATCCAGGAAATAAATATTTGGAGTATCCAAATTGACCATAATAAGCATCCAATGTTGCCTAAAAGCACAAAAATGAATAAGTAGTGAAATAAATAAAAAATATATTTGATATGATTAAATTGTAGACTTTTACCCCTAAATTTTTGGTATTAAGAAGAGTCTGTCATCTGTAAGTTTTCTTTCAAACGATTTGACCAGGCTTGCCACTATTTCATCCCCTTTTTTGGAATCTATTTTTGATTGTTATGTAGAAGAGATGTGAGGACTAACGAGTCCAGATTTTTTTCATAGGGAAATACCTTCAATTTTTTTGATATATATTCATACCAAAAATATGAAATGTATTTAGTTATAATTAACATAGTATATAATCTTTTGGAAAATAAAATCATGAAAACATACCTCATGTATACATTTACAACTGAGCCACCTAGCCAATAATAGTCGAGGATTTGACTTAAATTCTCACACCAATGATGTCTTGAACTTCCTCTCTGTACATATTTTCTTCAAAATCAACTATGTGAATACGGCCATCTTGTAACATTGTATCCACATGAACCTTTAATGATAATAAATGCAGGTATAGAATGGGTGGGGTAAAGGTGATTTCGATAGATATTTTTGATCAGTTGGTATATACTTTAGATAGTATTGAGCCAATCTTTCATTTCACCCCTTCTCTTTGTCCGTCTGTAATAATATTTGTTAGTTAAAACCTTTTTTCATTAATTTTTAAAGATTTATCTTGAAAAATAAATTAGAAATGAATACCTCCTTATCGAAATGTTTTTTTACAAGATGTGATGGTCATGAGATGAATATTCCAATAGCTTGTTCAACCTTATAAATATCTTCCTCATCATTTGGAATAGGTAGCTCAGTACTCAACTCATGGGATATGATAATCGATACTCTCACATGACCTATTGGAATTGGTATTTTGTGTAGACTATCTTCTTTGATATTGAACATTATAGCCCTTGCAACAAGGTGATGGGTGGGTGTTGATAGATATAAATCGTAGTCATTTTAACCTATAAAATATCATTATAGGAAAGGTATCAGTGTATGTCTGATTCAAATTTCATAGAAATAATTATTAGAACATTGATTGCCTCATCCAAGATAGCTCTTTGAGAGGAATGGCTCACTTCAAATCTGGTGGGGGCTGGGGGTATCATTAGGAAATGGTTTTTATTGAGTTGTTTCTTCTCTTTTATCCCCCCCCCCTCCATTAAAGTTTCTAGAATCTCTCACTGTTATTGGAATTGTTCTTCAAGTGTATCTAGTCATTTTCTAATCCATTTCATATCTTCACCTTGATCCTCCTCTTGTTTTCTTCTCAAAATATGTTCGGGGTGTCACCCCAAAACTCACACCTCTGATGCGGCCATACTATTCTAGCCACTTCAAGGCCACCAATAGTATGTGTTCATCCAATAAAGGTGTTTCTCATTCCTATGGATATGTTGGATAGAGAATATAGGAAAATAAGTAATCGTTTTTATGTAATAGAAATTTAAATCAAAAAAAATTATTATGTTATACTTATAGATTTTTCCTACGCTTTTGGGTTTTTTCATCTATTAGTATCCCATATTTATTTACACATGTCTCCTTCCATAGCACATAGAATGGTATGGAAGTGACTTTGGATTTGGAGTCGTCAATCTTTATATAAACAGAATAACATAATTATGTTGATGTTTCATGTCACATAAAATTATTATGGTAGATTTAAAATACGTACCAATTTTTTTTCAAGTGAAGTGTACCTCATCCTTGCTTTACGGTAGGGGTACGTTGGTTTTACTAACCGTTCCTTATTTTCAGCACTCAGTTTTTGTTTCGTAAATAAAAAATTGTCAATCAAAGTTTTGAATCCACATATCATCAAACAACATATTACTAGACATAATGTACCAAAAAAGACACATCCACATGACGTCCAGTAAATGAATCCTAATCTTCTTGGGTTATCAGGTGTGTATAGATAAGCGGTGGGTATGGGTTTATTTTCCCTTCAGCATCTTTAAAATTATTTCTTGTTAGAATTGTGTAAAAGCCTCTATGAATCCTTCCAGCAAAAATTAATATGTATTTCTTATCAAAGTCATCTACTATAAATTCACTCTGCAAGGGATGATGAAGAATAAGTCAATGTTTCATTATTTTATTTTTTATTAAAATAAAGAAATGATATCATAATGTTACCGTAATATCTTCCCACATTAGTGTCTTAAGCCTGAACACAACATGGTGCCATGAATCTACATCAATTGGAATGTGTTATCAAGTGACTATTCCAATTTAACTACTAAATGTGGCCTTGTTGGGGTTAACATGCTAGCCCCACGGATTCCATCTGACCTCATATTTGATGCCTTTTATTTTTGCCTTAATTATTTTTGTTAACGCCGTCAAACTAAGATGCTCCTGTTTTTTCTACATCATTGGTCCTTCATCGCCTAAAATTTCCTTAGATTCAACATCATCAATATGTTCCTCTAAAGCGTTATCATCGGCATGTGTAGATGGTCATTGTACCTATGCACTGGGATCATAAACATGTTATGAAACCCATTGTTCCTTAGGATTGGGAGCACAAATATGTGTATAAGGTTGTTGTTCCTCTGCACTACGAGCAGAAGTAGGTTCAGAGACCTGTTGTTCCTCAGGATTAGGAGCACCGTCATGTTCAGAATTCATTATCTATAGAAGTGGTTTAATATTTTATTTAGATTACATAAATGCAGAAGCGAATAGATAATAACATGAGGTAACATTATGTATATTACAAAAAATATATAACCTGATGGTAAACTTATTGTGTAGAAATTAATAGAAATTAAGATAACTTTTTTTCAAATAAACCACAGAGAGAGAAAGCTCTTGGAAACTGCTTGGAGAGAAATTAAGATAAATACTTTAAAACTTAAAAATAGTATTTTTGATGGTAAACAATACTCTTACCTTGAGTCCCATAGATGAATTGAATCTTTTTTATGGATCACATTTAAAACTGAACCCTAGAAACTCTTTCCCATTATTGAAATATAAAGAATGGGTATATAGGTTATGGGAGAAGGAATATGGGTATAATTTAGATAAAAAACAAAATTCTAGATGCTTGGAAAAGGGTGGGGGAAGTACTCCTTTATAGCCAACCTTAATGGAATTTACATAATTAAATGTTAAGTATATAATTTCTAAATGAGAATTTTATCATAAAATAGACATACAAAGAGAAAATTTTACATATCTCTCATCTTTTTATGTCATAAGATTTTCTAAAATTTTATTTAAAGTAACTTCAATAAAATATAGCTTCTCACTATTATTCTTATCTCGTACTCCACTGCACTACTTAATATAAATCTTATCTTCAAATCCCTAAATATCAAGCTACTTGCATTCATTGATAGACTTGACCACCTCATATCCTTTTCACATTTTGCCCTTGTAGCTCCAGTTCTCTAACTAAACCAATCTAGAAGACTTCTATACCTACCACAAATCTTGCTATATTTAACTAACTATAAATCATCATTTCCTTGGCCACATCAAGTAATGCCCATGATTATAGATTCATACTAACTAAACCCGATTGGTTTCTCCTTTGAATCCATAGTTTTCTGAGTTGAAGACTTGATCCCATACATAGAGACATTGCAGATCCAAGATGACCTCTCCACACATTACTCAAGACCAGAGTAGATCACACCCATCTTCCCAACCAATCTTCCATTTCATGATAGAGAAACCCTAAAATAATCCATGTGTCACCTTTTATTGAGTCCAGGTAGCAGCATAGGTCCTCCCAACTCTTGTTTAGATAACCTTTTTGGAGTTTCATGTAGGATTCTTGATGAAATTCCTCAAGGAATGTTTCCTTTCCAACATTGCAATATTATAATTCGAATGCATAAACTAGAAGTATTGTGAAACCCATCAAACAAAAAAATCATACTTGATGATTCCCCATAAAGTAAGCACAAAATAAAACCATTTTTTCAATAAAATAATCATATTCATCATATTTAAAAGAAAATTTAGTGAGCACATGCATAATTCAGAAACAGAGGAAGCAGTGGAACATACTCCTGAAAAAATTTTAGGCTAAATCTAGAAGGAAATTTACATAGAATAAATTATCAAAGGGAATACATAAGAAACTTTGACCCTACTGACCATATATTGAAACGTGGTATAGAGAAAAACCTTACATGATATATAAAGATTATTCATCATCCAAGGAGCTTGCCTTTCAAGGAGTGATGGTGGCGAAGCAGAAGGAGGGTGGTGAGGTAGGGAGAGAAGGTAGCAAGGCAGGAAGAGACGGAGGCGAGGCAGGGATAGATGGTGACAAGGTAGGGAGAGACGGTGCTGAGGCAGGGAGAGATAGCGGCAGAGGTGGGTTTTCAGTAGAGGAGGGTTTTGTGGTAGAGGTAAGGTTCACAGAGGATGTGGGGTTCGGCGGCAGAGGTGGGGTTTGGTGTTGGATGTGGGGTTTGTAGCAGTGGAAGAGGAGGGATTCGTGGTGGTGGAGGAGGGATTCACGGAGGCGTAGGAGGAGTCAGTGGCGGCATGGGTCGGCTTCCATGAGAGCCTGAGGTGTATGATAGAAGAATCTGACTGTTATGGTTCATTTATAAAAATGTGTAAGGCTTTGATCAGTGCTACTAAAAAGCGATGATAATGGTATGTTTTATTAGTGCTAAAATAGAAAGTGTTGATAAAACCTACCTTTATCACCACTAAATTTATAGCGCTGATAAAGACAACTTTTATCAGCGCTTTTTTAACACTGATAAAGATAGAATGTTTATAAATTATTTATATTATTATATATATTTATAAAATTATATATATATATATATATAATAAATATATATTTATTATAAAATTATAATAATTGTATTTATTATAATTATAATTTTATAAATATATATAATTAATATATTTATTAAATTTTATAATTATTTATAATTATAATTATATATGTTTGTATTTATTTATAAATCGCACAGGTGGTGGGTAGGACCCAAGATAGGCGTGGTGTGGCACTCACCTATACATCATTACCCAAACAACACATTGCAGCTGGGGTGTGCCTCAATGGTAGAGATGCCCCATGATTCTACATAAAACCTGGGTTCAAATCCAGGTGGGAGAAAATTTCAACTGGCAGGCGATGACACAGGCATGACGCAGGTAGGCGATGACGCAAACATGACACAGGCAGATGATGCATTCATGACGCTGCACTAGGCCTTTAGGTCATATTTTGGACCTTTGGGCCATGTAATGGGTTTCTTGCCCACTAGGCCTTCGAGTCATGTACTGAATAAATAAGGCTTGATGGGTGAGTTATCCCTTGGGGGGCTATGGTCTACCTTTTCGACTTGTCTGTGTGGTGTGTGTGTGTGTGTGTGTTTAATGTAATTTTATCCCCAAACATCTAATATATATATATATATATATATATAAATATTTGTATATATTTATAAATATATTTATTTAATTATATATATTTATAACATTATAAGTATAATAAATTTTATTATAATTTTATAATTATTTATATATATATATTTATATTTATATTTACAACATTATTAGTATAATAAATATATTTATTATAATTTTATAATTATTTAAATATATATATATATATATAATTATAAGTATAAATGAATAAATATTTATTTATAATTATAAAATTATAATAAATATATATTTTTATATAGTTGTAATTTTAAATATATATTTATTTATTTAAATAATTATAAAATTATAAGAAATATATTTATTATTTTTATAATTTTATTAATATATACAATTAATATATTTATTATATTTTTATAATTATTTAAATATATCTATATTTATTTATAATTATAATTATAAATATTTGTATTTATTTATAAATATTTGTATATGTTTATAAATAAATTTATTTAATTATATATATTTATGACATTATAAGTATAATAAATATATTTTTTATAATTTTATAATTATTTAAATAAATAAATATTTATTTATAATTATAACTATAAATATATATTTATTTATTTGTAATTAAAAAATATAATAAATATATATTTATTTGTAGTTATAATTATATATATATATATATATATTCATTTATTTAAATGATTATAAAATTATAACAAATATATTTATTATATTTATAATTTGATAAATATATATAATTAGTATATTTATTATAATTTTATAATTATTTAAATATATCTATATTTATTTAGAATTATAATTATAGTTATTTGTATTTATTTATAAATATTTGTATATATTATAAATATAATTATTTAATTATATATTTATAGGTAAATGGAGGACGTGGGCCTGAGAGCCCTCTATGAAGGCGATTATGCCTAGGGTGGCGCCGTCGTCATCTCGGCTCCTTGTCATCGTTGATTCCAGTTTGTTCCCTGCAGTTTGTTGTTGTCATTGATCTAGTTATGCCACCATCGATCTTGGCTTCTGTCGCTGTCGTTGATCTGGGAGTATCATCATTGATCCGAGAGTGTCGTCGTCGATCCACGTGCTTCCATAGTTGTTGATCCGGGACTGGGTTACCATCATCATTGTTCCAGGAGTCGATCCAGGTTCATCGTCAGTTTTTCGGGACCGGTGCCGATCCAGACGGTGATTAGGGTTTCGATGAAATGGCTCTTCCATTCTACCTGGGTTCCAAACTTCTACTAGAAAGACAATCTGCAGCAGCGATCGCGTCTTCAAAGCCTCTATTACGACCTAGTGAATGCTCATCGGGTTAGATTGAAGGATCGAATTTGACCCCTGATTTGAAATCTTCTCATGGCTTGCGTCTGTTATCATCCTTCATGGATTCCTCTAATGGTAGAATCCTTAAGAAAGGTTCATCGGTGCACGTTGATATCAATCCAAAATCCCACTCGGAAAGGTTAGCCTTAGGTAGGAATTCTCTCATTGCGAGGCTTGTCATCCCTAAAGGGGAAAAGCTATGGAAGATTGAGGATTTGATTAGAAGGGTTTCTTGCTTATGGGGGTTCTCCGATTGGGGATGCATATCCCTAGGCAATGGATTCTTCCACTGTCATTTCTCTTCTGAAGAGCATAGACGTCGAGCATGGAGATGCAGAACATTATTCCTAATTCATGGATCCCTTCATCTACATGAGTGGTCCCTTGACTTTAATGTCTCAAATCTAAGGAATGATTTTTACCAAATTTGTATTAAGTTACATGGACTCAACTGGATACTTTGGCATCTGAAGATATTTCATGATATTACAATGGAAATTGGAACACCAATTCGCTTGGACAGGGAGACCGAACATGTTCGGTTTGGTCATTATGCCAGAATGTTGATTGAGGTAGATATTAGCGCCACCCTAATTGACACCATCATTCTCACCACTCCCACAGATGATATTCACATTTCTATTGAATATGAAAAATGTCCACCTTTTTGTTCTTAATTCTTGGTTATTGGTCATTTTGTTGAGGATTGTCGCAAAAGGATATTTTATGAAGCTTGTGGTCTGAAAGGGAATCTGTCAAATGACTGTATGAGGAAATGAAAATGAGGGAAACCTACTAAGGGTGATTCCCAAAGTAAGATTTTGCAATCATACAAGGGGAAGACTACTATGATGAATGCTAGTCAGTCGAGTTCTACCTAAAATCCTGGGTAGATATTGTTGAGGAAATTAGTCCTGTGGAAGTAGTTGTCGATCCCAAAACAAGGAAGGTATAGTGGTTTTTTAAGTATGTTCTTACACATGGATCAAAGGATGATGTTCTCATGTATTCTCAAACATCTTGTGATGAGCATGCAGGTTCTAATCAGGTTGCTTCCTCTATTCAGGATGTTTTGGTAGTGGGAAAGAATATAGTTCTGCCTGGCATGGTATTAGTGTAGGATGATTTGGATGGAGATTCTGCTAGTCATCATCTGGTGGGTTCATCCTTGAATCCTCAGGGTGACCATGGTGTCAAACCAATTTGCAAAAGGCAGGGTAATCTGGATGGGGATTCTGCTGGGGCTATAATCTGTCAGGATGTTGACAAGGACACACCAGATAAGGATCATGGAAAGATGGAGCAATAGGATGTTCCTCTTCATGTTGGACAATCCAATTTTCTTCCTCCAATTAATATTGAACCTTCAAGTCGTGGAAATGAGGTTGATATCCAAATAGTTGTGGATGTTGATGAGGGATCACAGATGGTGACCTCTTCTAATGCACCAACTTCTATTGATAATGTTATGGAGAAGATCCACATAAATAGGTAAGAGTCGGGAGGGGCTTGGCATCAGGAAAAGATGTGGTAGTGGGCTCGACACCCAAAAAATCATGGTCGAGGATGTGGTCGTGATGATTGGACTGATGCAAGAGGGTGTGGCCAATCTTCCAGGTCTTCTTCCAAGGGGATCACTCTGGAATAGAAAAATCTCAGGGAGAAGTATTATGTGCTCTTCAAGCAAAGGAACTCATAGTCAGAGTGGGAAACTGGTGATGATGCAGATGACTCTGATCATGATTATGGGAATGATCTTGTTCTTGACTTGTTGGTTTCTTTTTGTATGATGTCTTGCCTCTCTATATGAGCTTTTCCATCACCATTCCTTTATCTTTTATATTTTTCTAATAAATTTTTAGGAGCGGGTTCACCTGTCTCCTGAACCTTTTGAGTATATTTATAACTTTATAAGTATAATGAATATGTTTATTATAATTTTATAATTATTTACATATATATATTTATTTATAATTATAAGTATAATTTAATATAATTATAAATATATGTATAAAATTATAAATATATTTATATTTATTTATTTATTTATAAAATTATAATAGATGTATCTATTTTAATTTTATATTTATTTAAATATATATATAGTTATAATTATAATTATAAATAGTTATATTTAAGAAGTATTTATATATAATTAAAATTTTATAATTATAAATATAATAAATATATTTATTTATTTTAATATATTTATTTTAATTTTATAAGTATTTATGAGAACATAATAGATTAATAGTTATAACACGAATGAATCATATACCTAGTAAAGTATAGATCATAAAAAATGAGTCATCGCATATATGGACAACATGAATAATAATAAGGGAGTAATGTATAAATGAACATTCATAATGAATACATAACATATGCATGTCAATTATACTCATGCATCAATATATTTATCGACTAAATTCATTACAACATATATTTATTTATTTATAATTATAATTATAAATATATATATATATAATGTATTTATATATAATTATAAATATAATAAATATATTTATTATTTAACAAAATTTATTATAATATTATAATTATTTAAATATAAATTTATTTAATTATAATCTTATTAATACTTTTTTTAAAATATTGTGTGTATATATATATATATTTGACTAATTAAAAAATATATATTAATTATAAACATGCATTCTTTATTTAATGTATAAAAATAAACATTATTTTTTAATATAAATATAATAATTTTATATAAATTAATAATATTTTTTATTAAAAACCTTTATCAGCGCTAATAATAGCGCTGATGAAGGGTGGATTTATCAGCGCTTTTAGCTAGCACTGACAAAAATCCCCTTTTATCAGTGCGTTTTTCTTAGTGTTGATAAAGGTCGGTGCTGCTCTTGCGCCAATCTATGGTAGTGTATTCTCACATAAATTTTTTCGAATAATTAGAGTTCCTTTGTTCCCAAGAGATTAATCTTTGAAAATATGATAATTACTTATGAAATCTTACACTCCATGAAAAACTACTCCACTTCCAAGAGAGGTGTTATGGTATGGAAACTAGATATGAATAAATATTTTGATAGAGTTGAATCTTTATTTTTTTCACTTAATTTTAAATAGAATGGGTTTCTATTTATAGTGGGTTGATATTTTTATGAGATGTGCTTCTTCGGTATTTTTCGAATTAGGGTTAACAACAGTCCTGTCAAAGCTTTACTCCTACTCATAGATTGTAGCAAGGAGATCCCCTCTCCCCATATCTTTTCACTCTGGTTTCAGATGTTTTCTCTAATTTGGTTTAGGGGAAACATCCATTAATCTAATTCATGGTGAAAAATATTACCACCAGGATCCTTATATTTCCCACTTATTCTTTATGGATGATTGCCTATCATTTTATCAGGCCACCCTGGTGGAATACCAAGCTATCATAAGGATTATTGGTTATTATGAAATAGTTTCGAGGTAATGAACAAACCCTTTTAAGTTGGAGATTTATTTCAACAATGGTGTCTCCCTAGCTAGGATATCTAAACTGTAGCATGCTTCAGGTATCCAAGTTTTTGAAAATCATCAAAAATACCTTGGTCTTCCTACTCATATCAAAAGGTCAAAGAAGGATATTTTCTTTGCTATTATTGATAGGGTCTCTAAGAAAATACTAGTGTGGTCCTATGAGGGAGTCTCCAAGGCGGGTAGAGAAACTCTCATTAATGCAGTGGCTCAATCCATTCCCTCATATGTTATGTCCCACTTTAATCTCCCAAACACCCTTATTAATCAACTTCACTCTTCTCTTGATTCTTTTTGGTGGGGTACCCATAATAGGAGGAGAAATCCACATTAGGTGGATTATAAGAAATTGTGTGTACCTAAGGCTTATGGAGGATTGAGTTTCAAAATATCTATCTATTTAATGATACTTTGATTGTCGTTTAGGGTTGGAATCTTATTTTAGAACTTGATCTCTTTATGTTCATGTGTATTTCGTGAAAAATATTTCCCAAAATATTATTTCAACAATGCTTTTTTGTGGCCTCGCCCTAGTTTTTTATGGAGGAGTTTAGGGTAATTAAGCTCACTATTAGATAAAGGACTTTTATAGATGATTAGTAATGGTGAACTAGTTAACATTTGGTTTGATACTTGGCTTGTGGATGGTTTTAGCTTTAAGGTGACACCACCTATCATTATTAATTGGGAATAATTCTCAGTTGGGGAATTATTCAATCCTAACCATGACGGTTGGTGTTTGGATAAACTGTGATAACATTTCAATGAGAGGGACCAAAACATTATCCTCAGCATTACTATTCTCAATTATGCAAATGAATACTACATGTGTTGGGTTCCAAATCTTCAAGTACTTACTCTATTTAATCTATCTGTAAGCTTACTCTTTCCTCTCCTCTAGCAAAATCTAAACTTTGGAAAATCCTTTTTCTCATAACCGTACCACCCAAGGAGAGATTCTTCTGGTGGAAATCCTGTAAATTAATTTCATTTAATTTAAGATCTTTAAAATATGTGTTTATCACATAGAAAAATAAAATTAAAAATAAAATAATACATGCCTTGATCCATTGAATCTTTTGGATTTAAGTCTCCTTGATTTTATCTTTGATTTTCTCCTACTTAAAAGGATTTCGATCCTCTACCTATTATCTCTTCAATAAAATAATTGATGGAACATACCATAATTAAATTGATACATAATTGGCAAGGATAGGACCATTTAAATAGGGATAAAATGGTTTTCATAGGTTTTTATTTAATTAACTATCAAAGTCCATCAATATGACAATTTTATCCCTCATTATCCCATTATAATAATATTAAACAAATATAACAAGATTTATTCCAAAATTATCCCACTTAACTCATGTGATATTACTTTATGATGTTTAATATTCAATTGGTCATTATGCACATTTATATCTATTTTATCATGTATACAACATTCATCATAATAAAGGATAATGTCCACATGAGTCATGGCTATTCTCTATTAATATACTCCCTTCCATGTACCACAATGTGGACATTTTCCCTATCATAATTAAAATGGGATATATATATATATATATATAATTGGCCCAATGATAATTTATTTATTAAAGACTATGTCTTTTATCATTATTCAATTCAATCATGTATGCTTATTGAAAAAATAGGCAACATGACCAAAAAAATTATAATTCCAGGTGTCAATTGTAATATTCAAAATAGTCAATACATATAATGAAACCTACTTAGTGAAAATGCCCATACTTTCAACATGTCCAATAAATTTCTTGGGAAAAATCCTTTTCTTCAAAGAGTTGGTAATCATAATATTTGTGCTAATATGTTCAATTAACAACTTACATTTTTGAACTTCCTCCTTAACTGCAAAGTACTTTAATTCCATGTGTTTAGCACCTTTGGAATATCGGTCATTCTTGGAAAATAATATTTTTGCAGTATTGTCACAATAAATTTTCAAGGGCTTGGAAATACTATCAACAATTCCAATTCTTGAAATAAAGTTCTACAACTGTGTACCCTGAATTGTAGCCTCAAATCATGCTACAAATTCAGTTTCCATGGTCGAAGTAGTTATAACCAATTTCTTTTCACTTTTCTATGATATTTCTCCTTCAAATAGAAGATACACATAACCAAAATTGGACTTTATTATATCAACACAACCAAAGAAGTATGGATCAGAGTATCCAATCACCTCAAGATCATTGTATCTTTTATAAGTAAGCATGCGATCCTTTGTTCCTTGCAAATATCGCAAAACTTTCTTTGCAGCTCTCTAATGATCCAGTCCATGATTAATTTGGTATCTACCTAATATACCAACTACAAAGCTAATATCTAGCATTTTACATGTTTGAGCATACATAAATCTTATAACAATAGATGCATAAAGAATTTCTTCCATCTTTTTTCATTCTAAATCATTTTTGGGAATTTGATTGAGATTAAATTTATCTTCTTTCTAAATTAGAATTGGTGATACTAAACATTTTTCCATCCTAAACCTCTCTAAAATTTTATTGATGTATGAATTTTGAGATAATCCCAATAAACCTTGAGTTATATTACGGAATATTTCTATCCCAATCACATACTTGTCTTCTCCCATGTCTGTCATTACAAAATTATTAGAGAGGAATTTCTTGGTCTCACATAATAGACCAAGATCATTTACAGCAAGCAATATTTCATCAACATATAGAATCAAGAATATAAATTTATTCCCACTGAGATTCTGATATACACACCGATCAATGATATTTTCCTTAAATCCAAAAGATATAATGGTATTATTAAACCTAATATACCATTGTTGGGAAGATTTTTTAAGTCCATATATTGACTTCTTTTATTTGAATACCATGTGTTCCTTTCCTTCATTGGAAAAAACCATTGGTTGATCCATGTATACATCTTCCTCTAAGTTTCCATTTACAAAGATTGTTTGAACATCCATTTGATGTAACTCTAAATCATACTAAGCTATCAATTCCATAATAATTCTGAAATAATATTTCTTAGAAACCAGTGATAAGGTTTCCTTATAGTCTATACCATCCTTTTGAGTGAATCCTTTAGAATTAAGTATGGGCTTTTAATGTTCAATGTTACTAAGAGAGTCATGTTTGGTTTTGAAGACCCATTTATATCCAACTATCTTGCATCCTTTAGGCAATTCTATAATGTACCATAATTTATTTCTTTCCATTTAATTTAACTCACATTTCATGGAATCTAACCATTTATCAGAATTATCACAATTTATGGATTGAGAATATTAAACAGGATCATTATCAATGCCAATATAATTTTCTATTTCATGTAGATATACCACATAGTCATCAGAAATAACTAATCTTATTTCCCTTTGGGATCTTCTTAACACTATTTCTTATGGTTCTTCAACCATTTATTCATTTTGAATTTGGAAAAAATTTTGTTATTGTTATACATGATTATTTTGTGATGTAATAATTTGAGGAACAATAATATGTGAAGTTGTAATAAAAGAAAGTGGAACTTGAATTCTAAATTATTTAATTTCCACATTTTGTGTAACTTCACTCCCACTGGATTCACCATTCTCGATAAATCTATAATTTCTAGTTTCAATAATTCTCATACTATGGTTAGGACAATAAAATATATACCCCCTTTCTCTCTGGATAACCAATGAAATTTCTACTAATTATTTTTTCATCTAGTTTCCTTTGTTGTGGATTATATGCTTTTATTTCTACTTGAAAATCCCATACATGAAGGTGTCTTAAAATAGGTTTCCTACCAGTCCAAATTTCAAAAGGAATATTTGGAACTGCTTTACTAGGAACCCTATTCAATAAATACACAGTATTTTTTAAATCATACATCCATAATGATAAGGGTAAAGAAGAATTACTTAATATAATCCTAACTATATCCATTAATGTTCTATTATGCCTTTCTGTTGCACCATTTTGTTGTGGTGTACCTGGTATAGTGTATTGTGCACATATGACATGACTTTCTAGAAGCTTTGAAAATAGACCAAAGTTTTTTCCACATTCATAAAATCTTCCATAATATTCACCACCCCTATCAGACCTTATGAATTTCACCTTTCTGTCTAATTGCCTCTAAACTTCATTTACATAAATTTAAAATTCATTTATTACTTGATAATTCTCATGTAATAAATAGACATATCCATAACGTGAAAAATCATCAATAAAGTTGATAAATTATTTTCATTTACTGAAATAATTTACATCAAAAGGTCCATATATATCGGTATGTATGATCTTAAGGAGTTTAGTACTTCTTGTGGCACTATTATTTGTGTGTTTTGTTTGTTTTCCTTTAATACAATCCACACAAATGTTTAGGTTAATAAAATACAAATTTGAAATGATTTCAATCTTAATCAATCTCTCCATTATTTCTTTAGAAATATGACCTAAACGTTTATGCCATAAATAAATAGAATTTTCATTTATTAAACCATGTTTAGTACCATAATTATGATGCAAGGTCATAAGTGTTTTAGCATAAATATTATCGAGATTTAGTTTATATAAACCATCATACAATAAAAAAGATCCAATCATGATTGTATGCCTAAAAAAATAAAATATCCATTCCCAAAATTAAAAGAGTATCCAGAAGCATCAAGTTTTGATAAAGAAACCAAATTCCTAGATATACTTGTCACATGAAAGGTTTCACATAAATCAAAACTATATCCACTATCAAGGATTAAATGGTAATTTTCAACATCTTCAATTAGAACCTTTACTCTATTCCTTATGAAGATGAACTTTACAGTTGGGATTGTGATTTGGGATGAATAGAATCCCTATATCATATTAAAAACATGAGTCATATAAACAAAATAAATCCACTGTGTATTATGTAGAACTTCATCTAAGTTTGATTCATAACATGTATAAGAATTTTTCTTACCTTTCTTTTCAAAGCAAGCCTTGCATTTTAGAAAATCCTTTTGGAAATTTCTAAATTTCCCACATAAATGGAATTTATCTTTATTTTCATTCTTTTGGTTCTTGCTAAAGGAATCATTAACCTTTAATGGTCCCTTTCCTTTTCCATGCTTCTTTATACCACGCTTCTTTCCTCCTTGATGATGCACATAATGGATGGAGTGAATTTTTTGACTCTTTAAATGTGTTTCCTATTGAACTAGCATACTATGCAATTCGTGCACATTCTATTTATCTTTTATGGTGTTGTAGTTCATTTGAAATGGTCTATACTCAAATGGTAATGAGTTTAGTACAAACTGTACAAGGGAAATTTCATCCACTTCCATTCCTAAATACTTAAGTCCTGCTGTAATATTTTTCATTTCAATGACATGCTCATGCATAGTATGAGAACCATCAAACTTTATAGTGGTCAATGTACTCATTAATGAACTGGAAAGAGATTTTTCAGTAGTTTGAGATCAATCACCCACAGATTTCATAAATTATTTAGTGATTTTTGTTTTAGGGAGACCAGACTTGATGTTACTTGCTATGATCATTCACATGAACATCAAAATTAATCTATTAAATCTTTACCATGTTGTATAATATACTATATCATCATCACTACTATCATTCGTTATAGTATCAGTTTTCTCTACTCGGAGTGCTAAATCAAGATCCAATACACCAAGGTGAAATTGGATTTTCTCACTCCAATCAGAGAAATTTAATCCATTAAAGATCGTAATAGATTATGTATGTGAGTGCAATGATGATGAAAAGATAACTACAATAAATACAAGATTAAAATTAATACTTTTAAATAATAATAATACATTGATTCAGACAAATTGTTTAACATAAATGTGTATTAGTGTTCTCCTTTGGGTGATACACTAATACCCAAACATAATTGATACTAATTAAATTAACTTTATTTATAAATAATATACACATAAATTATATTTATTTATTATCTTTGGATATATAAATAAATCTCCTAATTCATATATTTATTGTCAACAATTATATTCATAAATTATAAGAATATGAAAATTTCCTTTGGTAAATTAATAAATATCTCATAATAATGAATGTTAATTAGTCATAAGATATCATAATAGTATCAAATTTATGAGAAATGAATATATATTATTTTAACATAATTTTGAAACGATTTTAACTTCATGATTTGACTACTTTGGTGATTAAAAAATCTCATGTGGTTTTTTTCCAAATATAAAGCATCATAATCATAACATAGTTATAAATAAAAATAAATTTTAACAAACATAAATCCAAATTCTATTTACTCTTTCTTTAATTTGTTTGGTATAAAACTTAAAACTCTAATAATTATTTCAAATAATGATAAATCAATATTATATTTTTTTTTAATTGCATCATTTGAAACTTTCCAATGTCTAAAATAGAAGATAAAAAATATAACAATAATCATTATTTTATCATTCAAATAATGACAATCATTTTTTAACTATAACTTCATCCCATTTAATATGCAATGATAATAAATAGATAAATAATACCAAATTATAAAATCATGAGAAGGATTTAAAAAAATTTCACAACATATTAGGATTTCAAAACAAATATCCATTATGTAATTTAATATTATTTATTTATTAATTAAACTATATTACCATAATAACATCATTATAACAATTATTATATTTTTTCTGAAAAACTGAGCCAATAAAAAAATTCAGAGCGATTTCAAAAAATTTGCACAACTATGATCTTAGAAATTCCACATAAAATATTGGATTCCCATAGATTTTGATACCAATTAAAAATTATAATAATAAATAAATTAGAGTTTTAAAAATATAAAACATGAGGAGAGACATTTTTTTTGGATTCCCAAAAAAATTGTACAACAATTTTCAAATTTGAAAACACATGAGGAGAGTGGTAGGGTTTTGGGATTCCCAAAAAAAATTGAATAGAAACTTTCAGATTTATTAAAAAAATCACAGCTAATTATCAATAACAATAATAATAATAATAATGGAAATGTATAACAGATTCATATTTACGATTCATAATTTAATACAACACATAATAAATTTAAATATGGAAAAACATTGATTCCGTAACCTTCCTCTGATACCACATGTAAATTAATTTTATTTAATTTAAGATCTTTAAAATTTATGTTTATCACATAGATAAATAAAATTAAAAATAAAATAAGACATACCATGATCCATTGAATCTTCTATATTTTAGTCTCCTTGATTTTATCCTTGATTTTCTCCCACTAAAAATGATTTTTATCTTCTATCTACTCTCTCTTCTGTAGCGGAATTAATAAAACGTACCAGAATAAAAATTGAGACATAATTGGTAAGGATGAGACCCTTTAAATGGGGATAAAATAGTTTTCATTGGTGGTTATTTAATTAACTATCAAAGTCCATTAATTTGATAATTTTATCCCTTATTGTCCCATTGTAATAATATTAAACAAATATAACGTGAGTTATTCCAACAAATCATGCTACTAAAAATTTTTCCTTCAAATTATTTTCTATTTTCTCATCATGTATCTAATGATACATATATTCCCCTTCTTTCTACTTAATACTGAATTGACATCCCATGCTATTTTGAGTTTCCCTTCATCTAGGGAAATTTGGAATACTTTTTCTGATAGTTATACTGATTTCCCTGATCTTTCATCTGGCCTTTCGTCTAATCTAAATAGATGGAACTCTTTTCTCTAATTGGATCAAGTTAGTAGAATATGTTTCCTTTCATGGATGATATGGATGCAGAAAAATGAGTTCATTTTTAAGTAATTGCAGCACCCTCAATCTATTTAAGTGATCTATTTCCTTTCAAAAAAATATAAAACGTAAGTTGTGTGACTTGTGTAAGAGACATTTTCATAAGGGGTAATAATGGGTACAAAGTGATTAGGTACTCAATATTATCTAACCCAATTAATTAGGGTCATAGAGGTAGTTAATCAAGTTTTTATAGGGGTTAGAGTATTGAATTCAAAACCTGGTTAATATACAAGTAGGATTATGGTATTAGTATCAAGGTATCTTAAACCAAACCTTGATTAAATTGATTATTATTAATTTATTAATTATATATTTTTATATAATATTAAAATGATAAAATAAATTTAGGTGCATTGATTTTGACACATGGTATATTTTTAATGAATTTTAAATAAGAATCTGATTAAATTGATCATAATCAATCCATTAACTATATATTTTTACATGGTAATAATAATATAAATATATCTATTTAATTTAAGATTAATTAATTTAAATTTATACATGAATTTTAAAATTTTAGAATTAAAAACAAGTATTTAAATGAGTTATGGGTAATTCAAAATATAATAGGGTAGGTTTAGGATAATTCAAGGCTTGTTTAAATCTTTCGTTATTAATGCATCTCTATGGTCTCTTTCTTGTGGCCAGTACTGAAGTGGTATAAATTATATGGTATTTTCATAATAAATTGATTCATGATCAAACTTCATTCGATCTACAAAACATTCTTGTTCAGATTTTGGATGTTGTGAAAAATGTAAATTCTCTATAAACACTACTACAAAACAGTCCTTTAACAATGTTGGTCTTTATTATTGCTAGAAAAAAGTGTTGATAAATGTTCCATTTACCAGTGCTAAAACAAGCACTAATAAAGGGTCACTTTTATCAGTTCTTTTTTCTATCACTGATAAAAAGAACCCTTTATCGGTCCATTTTTTAGCACTGATAAAGGGTTCCCTTTATCGGTGTTTTATTTTTAGCGATGATAAATGGTAAGCCTTATCAGCGCTTTACTTTTAACACCCATAAAGCAATATTTTATCATCATTTTTTTAGTGCTGATAAAAGTCTAAATAAAATGAAATAATTAAATAAAAAAATATAAATGATTTTATTAAAAAATATTGAAAAAATTATTAATTAAATAGTTATTAATAAAAATGAATAAATTGATTATACTATATATAAATTATAAATACTAATAAATAGTATATATTAAATATATAGATATATGTAAAATGAAAATTAAATATATAAAAATTAAAAATAAGTAAATTGAGAAAAATATTAAACATTTTATTAATTAAATAATTATTGATAATATTAATCAATAGTATATATTAAATATATAGATATATATAAATGTATATGAATGTGATTTATATAATATAAAATATTTATACTTTACATTAATTAATAGTAATATATTTAGTGAATAATGGTTTATAATTTAAAATTAATATGGATTAAAAATACTCACTAATTGCATCGAGTAATGGAAATAATTGAATATAGTTTGATTTTTCAATTTAATATAGATCAAACATATTATATTGATTTCACATATACGTAATTAATGCATTTTTATATACAATTCACACACATAAATATTTTTTGGGGAATTTAATCAATTTATATTATTCATTTTATATATTTTTTTACTATGTTTTAATATTTTCAATATGTATTCATCTTTATTTCAATATATATCCATTTTTTAATGATTTATATTTAATTAATCAAACTTATCCAATTTTTCAATACTGTTAAATTGTACTCGTTATGAATTATTCAATTTTACTCATTTTTAAGAGGCATACACTTAAGATTAAATATTCATTAACAATGTTAAAAATATATTTGTAAGAAAATATTTATAAATGTATATTTACTCTTTTTTTAGATTTATAATTATAAATAAATAAATAACATTTGTTTAAAAAGTATTTATATATTTATAAATAAATAATTATATGTATTTAAATAATTATAAAATTATAATAAATTTATTTAAATAATGAATATATTTTCTATATTTATATTTATATTTATTTATTATATATATATAATTATATAAAGGATTATCTAGCATCTTTCGACGTTAATTGATCGGAGAGTATTTTTCTACATGACCTTCATAGCCTGACTCTGACGGGGACTAATATTATCCAAGGGGATGCCCTCGGTCTCCACCATTTTCAACCCCCGTAGCCTTGTTTCCCTGGGCCATCATTTGTGCCACCCCCCTTTAATAAAAATTTAGATGATGATGATGATATATATAATTATATAAATATATATAAATATATAAATATATATAATGATATAAATATTATTTTTTAAAAAATAATTTATATAATTATAAATAATTAATTGTATATTCAATTAATTATAAAATTATTATTTTATAAATTATTATTATAAGTATTATAATTATATATAATAATTATACCTTTTTTAAAAAGTGTCATTTTTTAAAAAAAGTATTATAAGTATTTTTCAGTACTAAAGAAAGCACTGATAAAGATTCCTATTATCATTGCTTATTAACTTAGCACTGATAAAAGTTATCTTTATCAGCCCTTTTTTGAAAGCACTAATAAAAGTGTCCCAATATTTTTTAAGAACCCTAACCATCACAAACCAGTTCGTGATATCTGAAGCTCTCTATGAAAGCCACCTGTTGTTGGTGCTCCTCGTTATCGAATCCAAGCTCGAATCTAGGCTAGAATAAAGGCTCCAACTATTACAAGGCTCGAATCCAATGCTTGAGCAATTCAAGGGTCGAATGAAACCAAGGCTCGAACAAAATCCATATTTTTTTATATCTCTAATTTTCCTCGGTTATCCACTGAACCTTCTCATCCCACATATGTGTATCTCAACGACTCTAGTTGCACTATCCTACAATAAAACAACCCAAAATTCATTGTTTTTTAAATATATTGAAGTATTGTCTTCCCCGATAGCATGTGGCTCTCCTTGGAACAACATTGGTATTGTGAGACTTGAAATATATCAAACCCAATGTTGGTTCATGTTGTTTTGAGGTATAATAGGCTCCTAATACCTATATTCCATGACATCTACCTCTTTACAATCATCAACTTTTGAAAAAAAAACATCCATATAGTGGTCAGTGTTGTCATTGGTTTGGAATATTCCATTGAAAATCACTTAGGAATCACTTTTTCATATTTTGATGGAAAAATTAATGTGTTATGATTTCCTTTATTCACTTATAAACCAAGGGAAATGTTTCACCAATCATATACATCTCAATATCAAACCACATATGATCCACACAAAAAAATTCATTGTGTTTTGTCCAATCCTAAAATATTATGTCTTCAACATATATGAGTACCAACATCCTTTTATAATTCTCCTTCTTGATGTAGATACTATGATCAAATCTATCTCTCTAAAAACAAAGCTTCCTTAGGTATTGATCCAACATTAAATACCAGGTCCTCGGTGATTTATTTATCTTATACAAAGAATTATTTAACTGACACACCTTTCTATCGTTTTCATCCATAATAAACCCATCTAGTTTCTCAATGTATACTCCCCCCTTAAGAACTAAATTAGGGAAAATATATTTGACATCCATTTGGTATACTTTTAACTACATTTTCACTGAAATATCAAAAAAAAATAGTTTCCAACCATACTATGGGAGTAAATTTATCATAAATATAAATTCCTTTGATCTAGGAGTTCCCCTTGCACACTATCCATTCTTTATTTTGAGCCACTTTTCCATAGTTGATGAGTTTATTACTGAACACCCACTTGGTTCTAATAACATTTATATCTTCTAGCCTTGGAACAATTTCCCATGTCGCATTGTTCTTACTCGGATCACACTCATGCGTAGATTTGTTCCAACTATCATATCCTTGTCAGCCTCTCCAAATGATTTAGGCTCTACTTGGGAAAAAAATAAGGTTTTTTGTAGAGTATTACTCCTTTGAGTTTTCATTGAAATTTTCCAATCACAAATGACATTTTATTCATTTAGTTTAGCCTTATTTGTTGTAGTTGATAATCCCTCTTCATTTTCCTCGCCATCAATATCGTATTTTGAGTCTACCTCATCCATGTGTTCTCCCCCCTATGTTACTCAATTCAATATTAATTTCCTATGAGGTTTCATCATTATTTTATATATTAACAATCTTTCCATTCTAATTGGTAAAAAAATATATCAATTTTATATTTTTCATCATAAAAACATCTCAACCAACCCTTTTTAAGTCAGTATTTAATTGTCTTTTTATCTAATATGATCAATTTTTCACTACCAAAAATCAATTCTCTTTCAAACACAATTACCATAAATTGTTACCAGCCCCAAATCAAAAAAAATGGTTTGTCTAGTTTCTTATACCTTTTTAAAAATATATCCATCTTTGAAATGGTAACTCACTCATTAATACTTTTTAAAAATCACTTTATTTATTTTATCACACATCTAATAAACACTATGTATATTTTAATTTAATCCATATAAAAGTAGATAATTCTTTAACATTTCATTTTGGTTCCACCCTTAGTAATCTATGATTACTATCCATGTAATTATCACAAATGGGAGGCATTACCCCTTTTAGATAACAAAATGGAGTACAGTTGTCATCCTCATCAGTTTCATCTCCTGAATAGTTATTATTCCAATTTTCTTCTTTGGACTCATCCCCCATCTCTTTTATGTTGTTTTTACTACTCTGAGAAGTATTCATCATATGGATGACTACTACTTTGAGTATTTCAAGAAACATAGGTGTATTTACACAAGAGATGGAGGATGAGTTCCAAAAAACAAAATGAAATGATAACTATTCGGAAGATGAGTTGATGAGGATGGAAATTGTCTATAACTTTCACCTTTGGGTGAATTTAAGGGATAACACCTACCATAGTGGAGTGATTATTTACTTAAATTCAATTACCCATTTTCTTCAAATCATACTAAAATTCTTTGATTCAATCAAACGTTGAGTTTCCCTTATTATAATTATCTATAAATTTCATCTTTAATAATGAATATCTTATGTGAATTTATTTATTTATTATAAAAAATGAATATTTTATGAAGCCAATAGGATATCTTTACTTTCTCACAGATGATTCAGAGCTTCAATCCAAGGTATCTTATTTTCTCCCGATCCTCATCACTCATTGATTGATTATTTGGAAATATCTATTTGTGTTTTTTTATCATCATTCTTGCTTTACCATCAGCATATCCTTATGGTCAATAATGTTTTCATGGTAAAATTATTATACATAGAATTAATGTACTATTTCATATTTATGTTTAATTTATTTATTTTTAGTATTACTAATATAATAATTTTTTTCTTATACAGGTGGATTCTTTTGTTCGAGTTGGGATGGTTTGTTTGAAGCTTCTTATGATCATGAGGGATTGGACTTCAAGCCTGCAACTGAGATAATGAAAAAAAGGAAATGCGTCAAGAATGCATACAACTATCAGGAAAAGGTGAATTCCTTCTACTTATTTAATTAACTTTGTCCTAATTTTATTTACTATTTATAAGTTGATTTCCTTATCATTTTTATATAATAATTATTTAGTTTTTTTCATAGATATTTTGGGAAGTTATTTTTTTCTTATAATTATCTACAAAAAGCCACAAAAGAGATAAAATAATTATTCCTGCCAATGTTACCATATTTTCCATTTTCATTACCTTGCTATGTCGAACTGCTAACGCTATATATTGATTCGATGTGGTTATATGAAAAGCCTTTTTGTTGCTAAAATATAGAAGATTAGAGGAAGATCATGTTTTTATTATGGTGACTTCTCATGATATAATTGCACATGAACTTCCTCTTCTCTTCTAAATTTCAACAATGAGAAAGGTTTTTTAGCTAAGAACATCAATTCAATATGTAGTGTAGGAAGATATACATAGAAATACAATAGAAACATGGTAAAATTGGAATTTATTATTTTTTTGAGACTTTAGGACGTGTAGGAATCATCTATACCTCAATATAACACACAGTGTGACCGGTATGACTCCAAGTGCTTCTTTTTGTTTAAAATTGACATTAATTTTAGTAAAAAGGAAAACTGACATACTCAAAACAGATAAAACATATTCCAATTGTTTTGATAATTCAGTTCAATGATCCATAAGTCATTTAGGATGTTTAGGAATCTTCCAAACCTCAATTCAATGCACGGTGTGACTACTATGGCTCAATGTGTCCATTATCATTTTAAAATTGACAGTTTAGTTCAAAAAAATGTCACTCACTGGAAATAGATAAAACATGCTCAAATTTTCTTGATAATTTATTAAATATATTCATAATTCATTTTTGATATTTAGGAATCAGTCTCACATCAAACTGATACATGATGTGATCGGTATGAGTCGAAGTGCGTGTTTTTAGTTTAAAATGACATTTTAGTAAAAAAAAAGAAACATAATCAAAATTGAGGAAACACATTATTATGGTTTTTATATTTTAGTAAAATAATATATAATTCATTTTAGTTGTGTAGTAATCATCCATAGATCAATCTGATGCACGCAGTGACTGGTATGACTCCAAGTGCGTCTTTTTATTTAAAATTGACATTAATTTTAGTAAAAAGGAAAAATGCCCTACTAAAAACCAAGAAAACGCATTCATATTATTTTGATACTTTAGTTAAATGATCCATAATTTGTTTTTTATATTTATTAATCAGTCGTACCTCAATCTGATACATGATGTTCCCGGTATGACAAAATGTGTCTGTTATTTCTTTAAAATCGACGGTTTAGTTCAAAAAAAATAACTCACTGAAAACTAAGAAAACACGCTTGGATTTTTTTGATAATTTAGAAAATCGATTCATAATTTATTTTTAACATATAGGAATAATTCTCATGTAAATCCAATACATGATGTGATCAGTATGAGTTAAAGTGCATGTTTCCTATTTAAAATGACATTTTAGTAAAAAAGGCAAGTGATGTACTCAAAACTGAGTAAACATGTTTAGATTGTTTTTATACTTTTTAAAAATTATCCATAATCTATTTGGTATGTTTATAAATTATTCATACCTCAATATGACACATGGTGTGACTGATATGACTCCAAGTGCGTCTTTTTATTAAAAATTGACATCAATTTTAGTAAAAAGGACAAATAACCTACTCAAAACCAAGAAAACGCATTTATATTATTTTTATACTTTATTAAAATGATTCATAAGTCATTTTTGATGTTTATTAATCATAAAAATCTCAATTAGATGCACGGTGTGACCGGTATGACTCCAAGTATGTATTTTTATTTAAAATTGACATCAATTTTATTAAAAGGGACAATTAACCTACTCAAAACTGAGAAAACTCATTTGAATTATTTTGATACATTAGAATAAAAATCCATAATTTATTTTTGATGTGTAAGAATCATCCTCACCTCAATATGATACAATATGTTCCCAGTATGACTCAATGTGTCCGTTATTGGTTTAAAATCGACATTTTAGTTCAAAAAGTGTCACTTGCTGGAAACCAAGAAAATGCACTCAGATTATCTTGATAATTTAGTAAAATGATTCATAAGTCATTTATGACATATAGTAATCAGTATCATGTCAACCTGATACATGATGTGACCAATATGAGTCAAATTTCATGTTTTTGGTTTAAAATGACATGTTAGTAAAAAATACAAGCGATGTACTAAAAAAACACATTCATATTGTTTTGATACTTTATGAAAATGATCCATAAGTCATTTGAGATGTATAGGAATCATCTTCACATCAATCCGAATCATGGTGTGACTGGTATGCCTCTAAGTGTTCCTTTTCAATATATAAGTGTCATTTTAGTTTAAAAGATGCATCACATCGCCAAAAACAAGAAAATGAGACTATATTTTTTTCTCATCATTATATCTTCTATTACTTAATAAATTTTCTTATCATTTTATCTTATACTTATTTAGTTAATTTTCATAGGGATAATTCTTGAAGATGAATAATAAATGGTGTGACATGCAAGAATCAACTACAACTCAATCTGATACAATGTTCCTGGTATGAATCAAAGTTTGGTTTAAAATTAACACTTTCTGTTAATTTATTTCTTTATCGGAACTTCTATAAGCACTGATAAAGGATATATTTATTAGAGCTTATAGAAGAATTTATAAAGGCCATTTTTAGTGTTGTTAGAGGCATATTTTTTAGTAGTAAAAAAGGTCATTGCAACATCTCTATTCATGATCGTTCGGTTCTTAGGCATATTGGAATTGTAGGTAATTTTTAGCCTCCTTTTAGAACCTTTGAAGTATTATGGATTCCTTAATTATATGGATGGATCAAATGCAACACGGATGGAGCATCAGGGGGAAATACAAGACCTTTGGGCTTTGGGGATGTTTTCAGAAACTCTTATGGTGGTGTCATGGGATGTCTTTTTAGTCTGTGTGGTACTACTGCATCTCTTGATGCCGGAATATTTGGTATGATCAATATGGTTTAAATTGAATGAAAAAGTGAATGGTGCAATTTATGGTTGGAATTTAACTCAACTACTATTGTGCGATCTATAAAAAATGGTACCACTCATCTCCCATGGAAATTCACTGCTAGCGCTACTGAAAAAATGGGTAATTGTGATGGATTATTTGCGATGGTAAAGAGACTCATCACAAATAGTCTCATAGTAACACTTATTTGTGATGGAAAACCTTTTTCATCACAAATAAGTTCTTTTTTATTATTATTTATGATGAGAAATATTTCTCATCACAAATACCTTTGGCGTACATGTGCACCATTACGCGGGAAGCATTATTAGCAATGGCTAACACTGACAGACTATTTTATATGTCTCTAATAGTCATTGATAAAGATTAATAGCAATGGATAATGAAATTCATCGCAAAAGGTTTTCACAAATTATTTTTTTCGATGGGAAAAATATGTCACTATTAAATCGTCATAAATAAACTTTAATTAAATTTTCAGGAACCCTTTACTTCTCCTATCCTCTCTCGATTTCTTTCTCCATCACGTACAGCCCTCCACTCATGAAACCCTCTGACTAACCACTCCCAAAATCTCTTTTCATAGCTAATTTCTTGCAGATATAGGTTCAAATCTCCCAGGTACGGACTCCTCTTCTCTCCTCCTTAATTATTTTTATGATTTCCCTTTCAATCTTGCATAAATTGGTTTGGTCAAGCCCTAGGTCAAAAAATTCACCCGATTTTTATGGTTTATTTAATATTTAAGGTTAGTATAAGTTATTATTCTCTATTTGGGTGTCCACCATCGAATACAACATGTTTCATCTCCACACAGGTTGATTTCATTTGATTCGAGGTATTTCACCCAATATTTAACCTATAGATTTAAGATATTTTTTTATTTCTGTGTTTGTTTTTATTTATTTTGAAATATCTGGTTGTGTCGCTAACTCCTGATGCGCATGTGAACACCTATTCATGTGTCAGTGTCTGTGCCTGCTAACATCTCACACACTCCATGTATATATATATAATCACATATATATATAATTGAAAAATATTTCATGTTATATATGTATATATATAAACAAGGTAGCCTTTTAAACTTTTATATATATATATATATATAAACATTGAATGATTTTTTAGACCTATATATAGATATATATAATTATGTGTAACGTGTGTATATTTATATATATATAATCGTATGAAATGTGAATGTTGTTGAATTTATTTGAAGAGATTATCAAATGTTATGTTTTATTGTGATTATTTTGAAAGGAAGCTTATGATGATATAATTTTTGATTGGTTGCGATAATGCTTGGATTTTGCTTGTGATGTTAAACCATATTTGATTATTATATTATGATTGGTTTTCATTTATTTAAAACATGTGAATATAGTTTTGTAAATGATTGGATATATATATATACATATTAACATGTGAATATACGTATATACACATTTTTTTTAAAAGTGTAAGGTTTTTGATGTGTGTGTGTGTCTAGATTCGATATGTATATTTGTTTAAAAAATGTGTAAAAATATACTTGATGTATATATAGTTGATTAATAAGTTCTGTAATATATATATATATATATATATATATATATATATATATAACGTATTAAATAAATATGAAATGAGTGTTTTATAAAAATGATGAGAAAATAAATTTAAAGAAAATGTTTGAACTAAATGTTTTATATAAGAAATTCATTTTTTATAAAAAAACATTATAAAAAATTAATAAAAATAACAATAACTATTAAAAATAACTAATATTTATTAAAACCCTAATTATTAATAATTAGTAAAAAATTGCAATACCTTGTAAAAAAAATTGCAATACAAACAATTATTAAAAATTCCCAATAATTAATAAAAATGAATAAATAATTTAAATAATTAGTAATAATTATTATACAATTTGTAATAATTAATAAATAATTAGTAAATGTTAGTATTAGTTACCAATTATTATTAATAATTTGTAAATATGAGGAAATTGTGTTAATTTGTAATAAATTGTAAAAAAAATATTTTAAATATGAATAATTATTAAAAAATAGTAATATTTGTCAAAAATAAATTATAATTCATAGATAATTAGTATTAATCAATAAATAATTGTATCAATTAGTAAAAATTAGAAAATTGTTGTAATAATTAGTAAAAAATGTAATACCATGTAAAAAATATATAAAAATACTAACAACTATTAAAAATTCTAATTAATTAGTAAAAAGGTGATATTAATTAAAATAATTAGTAATCATCGTTAAATAATTTGTAATAATTAATAAAAAAATTAGTTAATATTTGTAATAAATATTAAATGTTAATGTTAATTACTGAATATTATTAATAATTAGTAAATATGAGGAAATTGTGATAATTTGTAATAAATTATAAAAGAAAATATATGAAATATATTATAAAATGAGGGAGATGGAGCTGGTCTCAAGAGCTCTCAGCGATCTTCATGGTGTTTTCTATGGTTTTCTCATGGAGGATGTATCTTGCTTCTCGAGTGATGAATCTTTCTTGGGACAGAAGTGCTTTGATTCGCATAAGGGTACGTTCACCATGTCTTCGAATCTAATTGTTGTGAAGGGAGTTAGTCATGCTGAAGCTATGATGGTGGAACTATCAGGGGATGGTGGTTCATGATTTAGGGGTGTGTATCGCACTTCTTATCTGGTTCATGTGTCATTTCTGGAAGCACCATTGAAATTGTATGGTGAATTGCGTTTAGATCTAGCATCTATTCTGGCAGTGCTGTCAACTTTTGTTGAAAATATAGTTTATGTGGATCTGGTCTCTGATGTGATTCATGAATCGAGAGTTCCTACCTCGTCGGCAGAAGGTTCCATGGATCGACCTGGTTCGGATCTAGGAACATCTATAGTGGAGGACTCTTCCCTAAAGGCAGTGGAGGCTTCGACTACCAGATTCAAGGATTTGAAGACATTGGGCTTGGATTTGTATGGTGATCTACTTAAAGAGAAAAATTCATATGCTCATGCTATGGTTTTTGGGTTGTCGAAGAAGACCCCTAGTTCGACATACCCTACTCTAGTAGCCCTGTGTAATGAGGCATTTGTGTCAAATCATCATTTTTTTGATGATTTCTGGGGGGGATATTATATCCCAAAAAATTAGAAAGATGGGTGAAACTAATTTTGTTGAATCCATTCAAGGCATCACCACAAAAAAAGCTAAGGGATTTTAAGTATTATATAATTTCAAATTTATCTTTTCAAATCAAGGATCATCATTGGAGTCTGCCTGATCTTAATAAATGGATTCTTGAAATCTTGGGATTTGATGGTTGGAAGATTACATCATTGGGAAAGGGTTTTTTCATGTTGTATTTCCAAGTGCTGCTATGAAATCCAGAGCATGGGGGTTTGGTCTTTTGAATTTGAATCCTGGTTTTCTCAGGATACAGGACTCGGAACCCTCTTTCAATCCGCTAAATGAAAAAACTCACTCACTTAGATTTGGATGAGAATTCATGGTTTGAGATTGTTTTTATGGAACCCTCAAATTTTATGGGAAATTTCCTTATCCATTGGTGTTCCAATTAAGATGGACAAGGAGATAAAAAATGAAAGGTATATCCATTTTACTCACTTTCTTGTGGAGATTGATCTATGCTCTCCTATGATAAAGTTAGTGGTTCTTTTAGCTGATGATTTTCGGTTTGATCTGACGATTGATTTTGAAAATTTTCTCGATTTTTTTAAAGGATTCCACAATATTGGACATACTTTTAATAAATGCAAAAGAAGACTTGTTTGAAGCTCATGTGGGGTGAAAGTTCATTCATCTGATATTTGCAGGCATACTCAAGTCAAGGGATCCTCTGATAAGGATCTCAATGATGATGAAAGGCAATAAAGTAATCTGGATCCTGACATTCAGGGTCAATCTCCATTGGTGGATGCTGATCAAGTATCTACTCATATCCTGAAAAAGGACCTGAAAACAAGGTGTATGAAGAAGAAGATCTGATGGATCACAATCCTAATATTGCTGAGGGTGATCAAGCTGGTCACCCTAATCCATTAGGCCAGATAGAAACAGGGGTTGATGGTGATGTACAGTGTCCTGGTAAAAATAAGTTATCGTCAGATATTGTTGTTGGGAGTGAACAGACTGTAGGGAAAGGTAGGTTGGTTGACCAAGTTTCTCAAATATCCACTAAGACTGGAAATTCACCTGTCATGGATAGAATGGAGCTCATTAAATGTGATATTGGGGTGAAAACGATGGTGGATGAGGCTTCAAGAGTCATTAATGACTCTATGGAGAACCCTCCAACTCCTTTTGAACTAGAAGGAGATTGGCAGCAAATGAAGACTTGGAGATGAGGCTGTCATTCAAAAAACATGGATGAGGATGTGGTGGGGATGACTGGGCTATACATGGGAATGGACAGTCTACCAGGTCCTCTTCCAAGGATCTTACTCTAAAGGAGGTCAAACTCAGAGAAAAGTACCCTATGCTTTTCAATTTGCAGAAGTCGCAGTTAGAATGAGAATCTACTGATGATACTACTGACCAGGATTATGAGGATGAACCTGGTTCCACCTACTTATAGTTTTCATTTCTAAAAGAGGGTTTTTTTTTCTGTCCTCTCTCCTCTTTATGTACTGTCTTTTATTTTTCAATAAATGTTGGTAGGAGCGGATTCGCCTGACTCCTGAACCTTTTTGGTAAAATATATGAAATACTAATAATTATTAAAAATTAGCAATATTTATTAAAATTTCAGTTATAATTAATAAATAATTAGTATTGCTTAATAAATAATTGTATCAACTAGTAAAAATTAAAAAAAATAGTTCTAATAATTAGTAAAAAATATAAAATATATAAAAAATAATTAAAAATCTTAAAAACTCACGATAATTAGTAAAAAGGTGGTATTAATTAAAGTAATTATTAATAATCATTAAATAATTTGGGATAATTAATGAATAGTTAGTCAATATTAGTAATAAATAGTAAATATTTTTGTTAATTACTAAATATTATTAATAATTAGTAAATATGAGGTGATTATAATAATTTGAAATAAATTATAAATGAAAATATATGAAATACTAATAATTATTAAAAATTAGTAATATTTATTAAAATTTCATACATAATTAATAAATAATTAGTATTTATTAATAAATAATTGTACCAATTAGTAAAAATTGAAAAAATAGTTGTAATGGTCAGTAAAAATTTTGTAATACCTTGTAAAAAATATTAAAAATACAGACAACTGTTAAAAATTCGCAATAATTAGTAAGAAGGTAGTATTAATTAAAATAATTATTAATAATCATTAAATAATTTTTAATAATTGATAAATAATTAGTCAATATTAGTAATAATTAGTAAATGTCTGTATTAATTACTAAATAGTGTTAATAATTTTTAAATATTAATAAATTATGATAGTTTGTAAATATTAGTAAATTATGATAATTTGTAATAAATTGTATAAAAAATATATAAAATACTAAAAATTATTAAAAAATTATGATATTTATTAAAAAAATTGGTTATAATTAATAATTAATTATAATTAGTTAATAAATAACTGTATGAGTTTGTGAAAATTAAAAAATATATGTAATAATTAGTAATAATTAGTAATAATTCATGATAAGTAGTCATAATTAACCAAAATTAAAATATAATAATAGTTTTTAATTAGTCACAATGAGTAATAATTATTCTTATTTCTATTTTTTTAGATAACTATGGACTCGGGAAGTAGACATTGGTTTCTATCATGCAATCATGATTGAATAAATCATAGAAAAAATCCCAATAGGTCTGGTATAAATCATGTTTATATTGAGGGTGTTGTAGAATTTATATCATTTGTATCATCAAATTTAGAATTTTTTTCTAGAGTGATAATTAAATGGTCATGTAAGAAATGAGATCTTATGATATTTGAAATGTTTGACAATGTTGGCCTTCAACTATTTCATTTTGGTTTTTTGAAAGATTGTATTTTTTTATATCAACGTGGTGAAAAAAATCAGTAGAAAAAACAAATCTTTTGGTTTTAGATCCATCATTTCATAATTTTGTACATGATGATGCATGCCTATCTATTCAGGAAAAAACAGCTCAAAATGACATTCCAAATCTTGAATTAGAACCATCTAACTTTTACAATTTGTTGAAATCTGCTAAGGAGGACTTATATTCAGGATACTAGATAAGAAAAGTTAAAGGTATTACAAAATTTATGGCTATTAAATAAGATATTTTAATGTTAAATAGTTGTTTCAATCAATTATTTTCTTTGGTTAAATCATTGTTTTCTGATGGAAATACATTACCTGCAAGTTTCTATAAAAGTAAGAGTTTGGTCTATAATTTGGGTCTTAATTATCAGAATATCCATGCTTGTTCAAATTATTTCATCTTATATTATATTGATTATGAATCATTTGTTAATTGTACAACATGAGGAGAATCAGGGTATAAAGAGGAACGAGAAGGAAAGTCTGTATTTCCTATGAAATAGTTGATATATTTTCTAATTACACCCCATTTATAGGGTCTATTTATGTCTCACAACACAGTTTCATTGATGACATGGCATAAATCAAATATTTTCATTAGTAAAAGCTTCAGTCATCCATCTGATGGTGATTCATGGAAACACTTTGATTAGATGAATCCTTATTTTACTTCAGAAACTCATAACATACAGTTGATTATTTCTACTGATTTGTTTTCTATTTGGTGATTGTGGTGGTCAATATTCTTATTGGCATGTTTTGATAAATTTGTATAACTTACCTCCTTGGATGCTGATAAAGGAACCATATATATTTAGTGCTATTAATTCCAAGACATTCAAAGAAGAATATCGATGTTTATTTGAATCTGCTTATTGATGAGTTAATTTTATTATGGAATGAAGGTGTAACTACATATGATATAGTTACATATCAAAATTTTAAATTTAAGGTTGAATTAATATGGATAATCAGTGAATTTCTAGCATATTTTTTGTTATCTGGATGGAGTAAACATGGTCTAAAATCATGTTTGTACTGCATGGCTGAGAACAAAGTGTTTATGCTTGTCAAATGAAGAAAGAATAGTTATTTTGACTATCATCAGAGATTTATTTCTACAGATCGCCCTTTTCAAAGGAATATAAATAATTTTATAAAAGGTATAATTGAAAGAAACAAACCTCCAGCAGTGCTCTTAGGTATTCAGGTAAAATTTATCATCTCTTCATTACCTCCTATTATTTTTATACTAACTATAAATAATCAAAAATATATATAGTTTTGGTAGAGATCATAATTATATAAAGTAGATTATTTTTTGGAACCTGTCATATTGGTTTTATTTGTTGATTCGTCACATGCTAGATGTAATGTATATTGAGAATAATTTTTTTGATAACATATTTTACATTGTGTTGGGCATACCCAGTAATACCAAAGATAATGTAAAGTAATGGTTAGATCTTGCCTTGATTTCCAGGAATCTTGAACTTGAATTGTTTGAAGATGAAATATCAAACAATTTAATGAATCCAAAAGCATCTTACTCACTTTCTAAAGAAATTTTTTTATTATTCTGTGAATGGGTTTGATATTTGAGGTTACCAAATGGTTATGCTTCTAATATTTCTCATTACTTCATAAATTGAAATATTACCGGGTTAAAAAGTCATGATTTTTATGTTATAGTGGAATGACTACTACCTTTTAGTCTTGGAGGGTTGTTGAATTATTCAATATGGGGTGTGTTGACTAAAATATCATATTTATTCTGAGATATTTGTGAATAAACATCATATTATTATTCATTGAGTATGATATAAGAAGATATTGTTTTAATTTTATTTAAATTGGATAAAATATTCATGCCGACCTTCTTTAACTCAATGGAACATTTAAAATTACATTTTCCATATAAAGCTAAATATAGAGGGCTAGTATAGTTATTATCATAACCCGACCCAAGCTGATGCTCAAGACACAACTACCCCAACCCCGCCTCCATGGTCCAAGGGATAAAGACTAGTTCTTAAGGCATAACTAACATGGGGAGGGTTTTTCCTAAGTAACTGTATGCACACACACATCCATCTTGATGAAAAATTGTAGATGGAAAGAGCAAAAGATTAAACATAGCTTTAAAGCAAACCAATTATACATGAACCTCTAGACAGTAAAAAAATATGGTAGTGTAAACTGAAAAGAAAATGGGTAAGATGCACTTCTAACTAGAAATATGTCCTGACCTGGAAAAATTTGAAAAGTAAACTACTGAGATCCTAGCTCCTGAATCCCACACTATGACCACCATACATAGTCCAAATCACCAAGTATCCCTAAGGACCTCTATAGTCATGGTCAAACTATTTTTCGTCTGTATAAGGCATGAAATGTGTGGGAGAATCCCATATAGGGGTGAGTATATATATACCCAGTAGGACACCCTGAAAGTTCAAGGGGGATAAATAAGAGATACAACAAGAAATAGAGATGGTAGATGCAAGATATAGTCAAAGAGAACTGCTCAACCCAACCAAGAGTGAAAGTAAGATCATCCAAACATAAGGGGATAAACACGGTGAGTAGATTAAATACTCTTCTAGTCTTTTACACCTATAGAAGAAGAGTATACTCACTTAACCATGATAATCTAGACACAGAAATCACATGGTATACCTCACAAGTCTTCACCTCTTCCGAAAGGAGAGTAACCAAATCCAAGGTGTAGATACAGAAGGATATATGATCAACCAAAAAAAACTCAAATAAGAGAGTAAGAAGATATTCATATCATTAATCTTCCCAATAAGAAGAGTGCACAATAGTTTAAAAATTCCATCAACGATGCCCACGCATCTAACCAAAAGTAACCGTCCAAGTCCATCCATTCATCGTCACTCTGACGCACAACCAAGGGGCCACAAACTTGAAGTAGAGGATCCGTGCCCTCATACGTCAGGGGGTTACACTCTAATAATATCCGTAGAGGGCCCACGCCCATTTTGATAGTGGGTTCCACTCTAGTTTCATGAGGACCTACACCCTGTGTTGATAAGGGGTTCTACTCTGTAAGGTATAGGACCCATGCACATGCTGATGGGGGTTCCACTCAATAGGTTGAGGACCTATACCCTAGTGTGGTAGGGGTTCCACTCTGTTCATCAAGGACTCGTGCCCTATCTTATAGGGGGTTTCACTCAAAATTTGAGTACCCGCACCCTGGTACCACAGGGGGGTTCCACTCTAGGTCATCGAGGACTCGTGACCTACTATGCTAGGGGGTTCCACTCAGAAGGTAGATATAGAGGACCTACACCCATACTGATGGGGGGTTCCACTCTAGTCATTGAGGACCAATACCCTATATTATAGGGGGTTCCACTCGGAAGAATCCTATTTTTATCCTACTCGATCACTGCCATCGTCAAACGTCGTTTAAATAAGAAATGTGCTTGAAAATTTTCACATCATGTCTCAAAATCCACAGCTAATGGTAACATCATGCTCTATGCGGAAAACACTCAGGATAGGCTACTCATGGTCCAAAATCCAATTTCAAATGAAGGATATATGGAACCTTATAGTTTCCTAAAAAGAGTTAAAGGGGCACATGGCGTGTGAGGGGACCCACATGATGTGTGGTCCTGCTCCACCACCTGGATGTGTCTCTGGCTGGCACACATCTCCCATCCCATATAGGAGTATATGCCGTGTAGGTGGAATACATGGCGTGTCCAGACTAACCGGGACCAATGTCATGTCTCTACTGGTTGTGTTTATATACTGGAACTTGTGTCCATGTACCAGATCCCATGTTTGTGTATCCTGGTACACAGTCGTGTATATGGCTATGTACTTACACACGTATTATGCTCGTGTGATCCATCACATGATCTTTCCACTCGTCGTTTCACATCTTGAATCCTCTGTCTTCAATTCCTTGAACTCCAAACATCAAAATGATCATCTACACCTTACAAAGATTCCAGATTTGTCCATACTTCATCGATCCATGATTTTCTTCTCAATTTATCATAGTTCTGGGGGCTCGATCAGGCTCGGTATTGCCCGTAAAAGTCAAACTGAGACTGTGGGGTCCAACCAATGAAGAATGAAAAGAATATTTGTGAGAAAATCACCAAAACCCATGGTTTAATCATTGTTGTCCAATATCAAGAATAGTGATATCGGGGTTAGAAAACAATGAAATAATCAAATTAAACCCAGTATGTAGGCACATGCTCATGCCACAATTGGTGCAGATCCAAGAACAAGGGTGGATATTCTTAAAAAAATTAATCAAAGGGAATAAATAACCAATTGAAAAGTAAAACCTTGATTATGGACCGTTATTTGATGAAGAACTCATCCACCAACGATTGAGAGAAGTCATTGTGTTTGATGCATCCTGATCAGATCTGATCTGGTGTTTCGTCGTCATCTGATGAGATTCACCAATGAAGGAGGAAGTGAGGGATCTAGAATTCTCCTAGGGTTTATGCATATAACCCTATAGAATTAACCCTAGAAATATTCTTATAGAATATTTTTGTTGCAGCAAAATTAAATAATTAATTAATTCATTGAACGTATCGCCAATGAGAAAGGAGGCCAAATGCCCTGCGTCAGCCAATTTTATGTCATTCCTGGGGTAAAAACCACATTTCAGACTTGACTATGGCTTCATATTTATGATCTAATCTTCCATTTAAGATATATCTTACTTTATTTAAGAATTTTTTTGTGTGAAATATAAAATATATTTAATATTTTTGTAAAATTAATTTTGGGCACATCAGGCCACAAAATCGCACGTCATCTCAGTGCCTAGATTTGGAAATATATAAAGAAATGTTTCAAATTATTAAAAGGAAAAAATAAGGTATATATATCATTCCATACTTCAAGTTTTTCATCCCTAAAAAGCAAAAAATAAGAAAATAACTCGGGATACTAAGCCCGCACATGGATCTCCCGCTCTTAGAAACTCTCATGCATGTTCATGTGCTTCCACAACACATAGACTAAGGGGATGGTCTATCTATACAGGGTCATATCTTGTTAATCCTCTATCACCACTGGGTTCTCCATAGATGTGGATCCATCCCCGATGCCCAACTTTCCCCAGTTGATGATGTGTGTAGGGTCATGCATATATCAGATCAATTGTGACACATGGAAGGCATTGTGCACCCACTCCAGCTGTGGGGTGGGGTGATATAGTAAGATACATCATCAACCCTATTTATGATCTCAAATGGCCCTATGAACCTTGGGGATAGCTTATCTCCCTGATCTAACCTCTGCAATCCTCATTATGGGTAACTTTTAGGAAGACGTGGTCTCCCTGCTCGAACTCCAAGGGCCTACAATGGCGATTTGCGTAAGATTTATATCTACTCTGGGATATATTCATTTGCTTATAGATGGTATGAACTTTATTCATTGTCACCTACACTATCTCTGGGCCAAACTCTCTACCGAACTCTACTCTCTTACGTACAGATGCCCTAAACTCTCTACCGAACTCTGCTCCCTAATAGCAAGGAAGTGTGCCAACTTCATGAATCAGTCAACTATCACCCAGATGGAATCATGGACCTTCACTATGCATGGAAGCCTTGTGAAAAATTCCATGGACATTTCATCCCATTTCCACTTTGGGATATCAACAGGATGTAACAAACCTGTTAGAACTTGGTGCTCAGCCTTCACCTACTAGCTGGTGAGACACCGAGAGATGAATTCAGATACACTTCATTTCATGTCATACCACCAAAACTACTGCTAAATTTATTTTTAAATATTCCCCACATTGGGATGTACAACTAGGGTATAATTTTGGAACTCTTGCATCACCTCCCCCCACAACGTTATTGGGACCAGCATCTGTCCCTAGAAAAGAATGATTCGATTCCCTCATTTATAATATTCATCTAGTGATTCATATGTGGATATATGATCATGTAATACCTCATAGTTTATGTATCCTAGATGGGACTCTATCACATGCTCGAGAAGTAGAGGATTCAACACCATTGACTGCATAAAAGTGGTACCCTCCTACTCCACTAGGGTCAGCTGCAGGGAATCCAACTACTCTGAAGCCTCCTACACTAAGTGAGTTTGGGACTTACTGCTAAGGGAATATTTTATAATGTTTTCCTTGCCTGGAGTATAGACTATCTCGAAGTCATATTACTTTAGTAACTTCAACCAACATCTTTGTCTTAGGTTCAGGTCTCTCTACGTGAAGACATACCTGAGACTCTGGTGGTCTGAGTAAACCACAAAGCCCTCTACTAGAAGGTAGTGTCTCCACATCCTTGGGGAGAAGAATACTGCTACCATCTCCATGTCATGAGTCATGTAGTTCAGCTTGTGGGGTATCAACACTAGATCACTCATCATCCTCAGCCTCAACTCCTTAAAGGCCCTCTAGCACTACTCATACCAGGTAAACAGATTCCCTTTATGCGTCAGAGTAGTCAAAGGGGTTGTGATTCTAGATAAGTCTTCCACAAACCTCTTGTAGTACTCTAATAAACTAAGAAAGCTCCACATCTCTGTCACATTCTTGGGTATATCCTAAGAAATCATTACATCGATCTTTGCTGGGTCTATGGATAAACCATTCTCAAAAATTACATGCCTCAGAAAGTGAACCTCATGAATCCAAAACTGGAACTTCAAGAGTTTCCCATAAAGTTAGTGCTCTCAAAGAAAATCTAGGACCATCCTCAAGTTCTCTTGATGCTCCTCCTCTGATGCAAAGTAGATGAGTATTTTATTGATGAAGATGACCACAAACTGGTTCAGGTATGGATGTAAAACCTGGTTTGTCAAAGGAATAAAAATGGTGGGGGAATTTGTCACACCAAAGGGCATCACTAGGAACTCCAAGTTTTCATAGCAACATCAGAATGCCAACATTAGAATATCATCCTCATGAACCCTCAACTGGTGGTAGCCAGACCTAAGATAGATCTTTGAGAACTATATCGTGCCTCACAACTGGTCAAATAGGTATTCAATCCTTGTAAAGGGGTACTTGTTCTTTATCATAGCCTGGTTTAGGTGATGATAATCCATGAAAATCCACAAGATCTCTTCAGTATTTTTCATGAATAGCACTGGAGATTCCTATGGGGACACACTAGGTCTGATGAAACACTTATCTCAAAGGTCCTCCAACTATAACTACAGCTCCCAGATCTTGGTAGGGGATATCCAATATGTTGTATAAGATATTAAAGTGGTTTCGGGATGCGAGAAAATGCAAAACTCTATCTCCCACCTCAAAGGTAGTCTTGGAACGTACTCAGAAAAGATGTCCATGTAGTCCTCCACAACTAAAGGAATCCAGATTCCTGAAGAGACTATTATACCAAGGGATATACTCTTCAACTGATGGTTAATGGACCACAACCTTCTTCTCACAGAATCCACTTTCCCTACCATGAGGTCTCTCTTTCCAAAAAAGTAAAATCTCATCCCATCAGCGCATAGGCATCTGACTTGTCTATATCGATAGTCAATCTGGGCTTGAACCATAGAAAACTAATACATACCCAAGATAACATCATAGGGATTCATCGTGATGACCAAAATTTCCCACATGAACCTATCTTCACCAAACTATAGCTCGCACTATTGGCAGATAAAAGATACAGAAGAAGCGTTCCTTGTAGGAACCTCAAGATGAAGTTGTTCAAGCTAGTGCCTCAACTAGGAGTTCTAAATATAACAATAGGAGTTTAGATATAAAGTAATGGATGGTACCTATTTATATTAATACTTAATCAAGAGTAAAAAACACATAGATCATGACTTTAATCATCTCGTGTGTTGTGGGATCATAGACATCCAAAGCCTGCAACTTTCTGTGAACCCGACTGCAAGCTCCCTGAGCCTGATGTAGGGTGTTAGGTGGTAGTGGTGGTGGAAGGATATCATTACATAATCCACCACCCATAGATCCTCCTTATCCTCTTACAACTCCACCTCTCTAAGTACCACCCCATACTCACTTGGGAGATCCCTAATCATGGCATTGCTCAACACGTCTGGTCGGGCAGTCTCATGCTATGTGACTCCGTCCATCACAAGTGAAGAAACACCCCTCTCTAGGCTACCCTAGTCATCTATGAAATCCATGAAAACATGTATGAGTCTGATCATGAGGAGGTCTTATGCGTCGAGATCCTAGCATCTGGTGTCTGATAGCTGATGCAGATGACTTAGCCATGTGGCACCCACAGCCAACTCCAGCTATCTGGAATCCCTCAGATAAAAATATCTATATCACCAGTGCTCACTCTAATACCCTGTCATAGGTGGGTATAAACAAGGGAACAACGCTGGATTGTATCTCTATGTGGATTCCCTGCTCAAACTTCTATGTTCAAAAGTATCCATATTGGATCATTTCAAGGGAGTACCGTGTAAGGTCTGTGGACCTCACTATGTACTCAATCATCATCATCCCTCCCTATTGTAGCTCTAGAAGCTCCTAAATACGAAATGGTCATAAATAGGAGGGGTGGTACACCTCATGGAACAACTGCTAGAATTAGGTCCATGAGAGTGTCAACTCATCATGCATCTACGTAACAAGGCTCCACCAACGCCCAACTGCTCCGTGGAAAAGGATAGATGCCAGTGAAACCACCTGATCCATCAGTGTCTAGATGAGCCTAGATATAAGAACCACCAACTCTATCCAATCCTCTGCTGCCTAAGGTTCGGGCTCACTACGGAACCTCAATAGCCTTTGGTGTTGGAACTCGCATAGTGTGCTAATAATTTGTGTGTCCTCAACCTACTCTTCTAGAACAATCTACTACTCAATAGGTGGATGTGTTACTACATACCCACCTAGAGGAAGGGGTCATAGGATAGACCCTGAACTGAGGCCTCATCACTCATCAGATCATCTTCATGATCCAAAGCTAGTATCCTGGTTGGTTGTCATCACAGAGGCATCCTGAGATTTATCAAGACGTACAATAGTTGGATGAGAATATATATATATATATATATATCACAACAACAATGAGGAGATAACTCAAGAAGGATATTTAAAGGCTCAATCTCATATGATTCATGTACCATTGATCCATGCAACTAATGTCTCGGCATGCCAAGTCGACAAGCAGGAAGTATGGGTCCTAGTGAATGGATATGTTGGTCACCTACACCATCATTGGACTCATTGGATCAAGAGCCACACTTGAGACACTCTAACACTATTTCTATAAACCTAACCAAAATCCTTATAAGGGAACTAGTTCGAACAACATCCCAAGGATCGAACCACCTCTAATACAAATCTGTCATTACCCGACCCAAGCTGAGTCTTGAGCCACAACTACCCTAAGCCCACCTCCATAGGCCAGGGGCTGGAGACCAGTGAAAAAGGAATAAATAACACAAGGAGGCCTTTTCCTAAGTACCTGTATGTGCACACACAACCATATCGATTCAAAGGTGTGGAGGGAAAGAGTAAAAGATGCAATAGTGCTATAAAGTAAACCAAGCATGCATGAACCTCTATATAGTAAAAAGGTATGGTAGTGTAAACTAAAAATAAAAGGGAAAAGATACATGACCAACTAGAAATATGTCCCAACCTAAAAAAATCGGAAAAGTAAACTATTGAGAGATCACATCTCCTGAATCCCATGTTGTGACCACCGTATGCAGTCCAAAGCACCCAGTATCCCTAAGCTCTTATGTAGTCATGGTCGACCTATCCGTTGTCTGCATAATACATGACATGTACCGAAAAATTACATGAAGTGGTGAGTATATACATACCTAGTAGGAAACCTTGAAATCTGAAGGGGGAGTAAGAGATATAACTGTAAAGAAAGACAGTAAATACAAGATACAGTCAAAGATAACAGCTCAACCCAACCAAGAGTGAAAGTAATCCCATCCAAACACAAGGGAATAAACACGGTGAGTAGATGAAATACTTGTTGAGTCTTCATCACCTATAGTAGGAGAGTATACTCATCCAACCATGAGAATATAGACACATAAAGCATGTGGTATACCCCACGTGTCTTCGCCTCTCCTGGAAAGAGAGTAACCAAATCCAAGGTGTGGTTATAGAAGGATATATATGTGTGTGTGTGGTCAGTAAAAAGAAACCTAAATGAGAGAGTAAGGGGATCTCCATATCACAACTCAGCCTAAGAATAAGAGTATCCAATAGTTCCAAAATTCCATCAACGATGCCCAACATCTCATGTGTCTTCCTATAAGTAACCATCCAATTCCAGCCATACCTCCCCATACTGATGGGGAGGGGTCCACTATAGTGTCATGAGGACTTGATCCCTATGCTAATAGGGGGTTTCACTCAATAAGGTAGAGTACCTGCACCCATGCTAATGGAGGGTTCCACTCTATAGGTTGAGGACTCGCACCCGGGTGTAATATGGGGATTCCACTCTAGTCATCGAGAAATCGCGCCCTATCAGATAGGGGTTTCATTTGGAATTTGAGGACTCGTGCCCTAGTACCTCAAGGGGGTTCCACTTTAGGTCATCAAGTACCCACTCCCTACTACGTCAGGGGGGTTCTACTTAGAAGGTAGCTATAGAGGACCCTCTCCCATGAAGATGGGGGGTTCCACTCTAGTAATCGAGGACCAGCACCCTATTTGATAGGGGGATCCACTCAGATGAAGCCTCTAGTTATATTGTCTAATTACTTCCATCGTCGAACATCACCTGAATAAGCATCATGCATGGAACATTTATCATCATATCTTGAAATCCACAACTGTATTCTAGACCAAAAAACACTCGGGATAAGATACTTGTGGGACAAAATTCGAGTTCAAACGAAGAAGATATGGAACCTTGAGGTTTCTTCAAAAGAGGTCAAGGGGTACACAGCATGTGATGGGACCCACACAGCATGTGGTTCGTATCCCTGGACATCACAAAGATCTCATCCCATGTAAGATTTCATTCCATGTAGGTGGACTATACAGTGTGTCCAGGATAATCGGGATCAGGGTCATGTCTTTACTGGTCGTGTCTATGTACCGGATCCCGTGTCCATGTATCCTGGTACACAGCTGTGTATCTAGCCATGTACTTCCACATGGATCTTTCCCATGTGATATATCACATGATCTTTCCACCTGGGGAAGGGTTACACAATGTGTAGGAGGACTTACATGTCATGTCATCCTTAAGTTTTCTCAAACCCTATTCACCGCCGCTAAGGGGGCTACATTCCATGTGTTCATCCTTGAACATGGCGTGTAGTTTGTATTTTCACAGATAGTCATATTCATGATCCGCGTAGTAGATCTAGTTGTTTTGCTTAATTTAATTATAGATCTCACCTTGAAACCACCCAAAACTTGTGAATCTGGACTGGATCTAGTGTTTCCAGCTTTCGTTCACCAGAAATCATCCTCTGGTTGAGTTCGTGTGAAATCACTTGACATCGCAGGTCCCTAAGCATCCTTCTTTGATTCCTTGAACTCCAAACATCGAAATGATCATTCAAACCTTGAGATGATTCCATGTTTTTTCATACTTCATCGATCTATTATTTTTTTTCTCGATCTGTCATGGTTCTGGGGGCACGATCAGGCTTGGAATTTCTCGACAAAGTCAAACTAGGATTATGGGGTCCAATCGGTGAAGAACGCGAAGAATATTTGGGTGAAAAGTACCAAAATCAAAGGTTTATGCATTTTTGGCCAAGAGTTCTTGGCCAATGATCAATAATGATGATATCAGGGTTAGAAAACAATGAAATAATCGAATTAAACCTAGTATATAGGCATATGCTTGAGCCATAATTAGCATAGATCCAAAAACAAGGGTGAATCTGCTCAAAAAATTTAATCAAAGGGCATAAATCGCCAATTTATGAGTCCTACATTGATTATGGATCATTCGTTGATGAAGAACGTGCCCACCAATGATTGAGATAATTTTTAGTGTTCGCTAAATCCTGATCTAATCCGATCCGATGTTTCTCCATCATCTGATGGGATTCGTCAATGAAGGATGAAGAGAGGCCTTTGGAATTCTCCCAGGGTTTATAAAGCTAACCCTATAGAATTCACCCTAGTGATATTCTTATAGAATATTTTTCTGCGTCAAAATGAAACAATTAATTATTTATCTATTTATTTATTTCACTGAACGTACCTCCAACGACTGAGGAGTCTGAACGCCCCATGCCAACCCATTTTATGTCACACCTAGGGTAAAGTCATATTTTGGACTCAAAAGTGGTCTTATATTTCTGATCTAAGCTTCCATTTAAAAGTTATTCCATTTTCTTTAAGAAGATGCGTGTGTGTAATATAAAATATATTTAATATTTTTATAAAATTAATTCAGGGCACACTGGGCCTCAGAATCGCACACCATCTCAGTGCCTAACTCTGGAAATATATAAAGAAATATTTCAAACTCTTATAAAGAAAAAACCGGGTCTCTACAATTCTGATGGCTGTAACCATTTGAGAGATGTATGCAAAATTTAAAGAAAGTACATAAAAACATCAATTGAGGAGTCAATTACAGAAGTATACTTGCATGAAGAAATTTAAAATTTCTACTCTCATTATTTTCAATCTGAATATTCTTCAAAAAATTATCACATGGGTTGCAATGAGGAAAATTTTGATGATTCCATAGACAATCGGTTGTCATTTTTTAATTAGTCTATAATTGGTTTTGATGGTTATTGTGAATGATGGATTTCAGATGAAGAACTGCATAGAGATCGTATATATGTTCTGCTCAATTGTGAATAAATGAAATGATTTGTGTAGTAAGTACTAATTTTTATTATTTTTTAATTTTTTTAATAGATAAATTTATTTTCATTTTTTGTTTTGTAAATTATATGACAACCATATCAAAAAAAAATTTATAAAAATTATCCATGCTGATCTTGGAGAAAGTCGATAACAGAATTATGTATATTGGTTTCAAATATCAATAAGTTACATTTTTTATGATAGAACATTAAATCAATTTTGTAATGATATCTATTATTAATAATTTTTATTTTTTGCAGGCAACACAACATGAGAGTAAAATTGATAGTTGATTATGTGTTCTCAAAAATCCTCCATTGAAATTGGTAAAGGCTTATAATGGGTATGTGGTTAATAGATTTCTATTTCATACACACATATATGGTAAATCAAATAAATCAATGAATATTGGTGTTAGTTTGAAAGAATATTATCATAAATAATGTGAAGTTGGATTTTATGGTATACTGGATGAAATAATTGAGTTATGTTATCTAGGAACAAATTATGTAACAATGTTTAAATATCATTAGTTTGATACCGATCGAGGTCTGTGATTTCATCCATGAAATAGAGTCTTTGTCATTAAATATAATAGTATTATTACCTCAAATGAAACATTTATGTTTTCACATTAATCACATCAATTTTATTATGCAAATTAATTTGTTGTTTCAAGAGATTTAAATGACTAGTAGAGTGTAATAAAAATAAAATCTCATGAAAATCGGTTTCATGAAAATTAAAATGGTTCTTTGGAAGTGTAACATATTGAAATTTTTCAAGAAACATCCCCAAATACATCTCTTACTTAGTGAGATATAAATATCTATGATGAATACCCCCAGTTAAGGGACAATGATATTGATAATATTGATTAAGTGATAAGGGATGATGAAACTGAAAGTCATATGGAAGTTGACAATGTTGAAGAGGAATATGAAGACATTGTGATCGATGAAGATAAGGATGAAGATGGTGAATGATGTATTATATTTAGGTATTTATTAGTTTTTTATTTTTTATATCTGTGTTAACAAGTTTGTTAGAGTTAGTGTCCTAGGACCAACTGATTGTACTTTGATTACATATATATTTGATGTATTGAGTATTGATTAAACATATTATTAAATACTGTTCTTTGTTCTTTATGATTTTAATTTAATAATTCCATAGAGTATTTGTTGCATTGGTAAGGTCATAGTAGTTCCACATTATAATGAGAACCTTGAAATGCTATGACAATATTCTTAATATAGCTCTACGGTTGGATAACATGCAATGATGGGATACATAGTATATAGATCATCAGGTGTGAGTACTCATAAGAGGATGAGGCTTCTTCTCATGAAGTTCACACTTTTTAATCTCCAAGATTGGAGATTATAAGAACAGGTCTGCCGGTAGGAATTCTACATGTTTTGGTATCATTGGATATTCCTATTAGAAAGCATGTGTAATGGTCCTTGGACTTTAAGATTATCATTAATGTGTGTTATGACTCATGTACTTAGATGTATTTTCTAAATCGTGATGATAACAGTTTATGATGAAGTTGGATACTTTGGGTGAATCACAAGTGACGTGTCATTAATGGATAAGTCGAGGAAGGATTTGTCTCTTCCATCTTTAGAGAATTTGATATCTTTTCCCTTTGATTGAAATAGAACCATAACATTAAATTTCATGTCCATAGTGTAACGACATGTTTATTTTAGATAGTCAAAGAAATACATATCGATCATAAAGGTTAGTGACATGCGTGTGCAACCTGCTTGATGAGATGTTGTGACAAAGGGATTATATTACACAATGAGTGTATCATATATGGTTTTTGATGTTGTGACATTAAGTTCTTTCTATTGGGTGACTTGACTCGTTTCTAGACAGTAGTCTTGAACTTTAGGAAAGTTTTCTTAATGCTAATGATAAAAAACCTAGAGAGTCCCACATTAAGTGTTTTTGTTGATATTGATTAAATTATATTTTAATTTAATTAATGAAACAAATATTATTATCAAGATCAAGGAATATTTTTATTCAAGTTATATTGATCAGATAAATTAAATAAATATTTATTTACTGACATGTGAATAAAAATATATTTATTTATTTATTAAATATTTAATAAATATTTATTTTCTAGTATGTGAATGAAATATTTATTTATGAATAAAAATATTTATTTGTGTATTCAATAAATACTGAGGAGTTCAAATGGACCAAGACCGTGTCCAATAATAAATAATTATTTACAATCCAGTAAATTTATTTATCTTTTGCGCAAGATGGCGCACACTGAAAAATAATAATTATATTATTATTATATGGCATGGGGTTTATTAAAAGTTTTAATATTATTTAAGGGCCAACATACAATTAAACAATATTCTAAACTAAACCCTAACTCTATAAATAGACTGTTATGGCTATTATTTAGGTAATCAAAATAAAGAGAAATATTGCACACAACGAATTCTCTTTTGAATCCTCTATTCCTCTCCATCTCAAGAACAATAATGAAATAGAGATTTCTTCAAGACTGAAGAATGAGCTATCAAGAACGAAGAACACAAGACATTTGATTCACCACACTAGCACCCATAGATTGAGTGGCATTGCTCAGATATTATTAGAGCGCATGTGGATCACCACTAGAGGGGTTCTACCCTTGGATCCTGACAAGCGTAACGAAGGCAATTTGAAAGGGTCTTTTCAGATGATCAGCATCAACTACGAAGAAAGAAACCTATGATGAGGTAATTGTTTTCTTCTAATCTAAATAAATTAAATATAAAATTAGCGTGCAAGATCCTCTATTGGGGTTCTGGGAAATTGAAATTAAAAGAAATTTTAATTATCATATCACTCATCATGCACTTTTTCTATTCCCAAAACCTGAAAGTGGTATCAAAGCGGTCACGTCTAAATTTATAATTATTTATTTGATGGTTTATCTATGTGCAATTGAGGTTACATATTCATTTTATGTTATTTATTCTTTAATCATATTTGAATTAACATGCTTTGACATATTAATCATGTTTGTTTAGTGTTTCATTTTCTTAAAGGTCTAAGAATAGATGAAGAACGATTAGAGATTCCATTGGGAACTGCCAAAATTTTGACCGATAAGACAAGGTTACATGGTGTGTACTCAGAAGTACACGTTGTGTAACCTAGTGCACTACATCTGGATATTCTGAGGGATACACAATGCACCATGAAATTATTACACATGGTGTATGTTGTGTGTTGATCAGCTGACTTGACACGTAGTTTTCAGATTACACAGCATGTATCGGTGTACACACGATGTAGTCTACATGGGTTAGTGGCATAAATCATGAAATAGGTGTGGTCATTATATACAGTCAAATCATGTGTGACTGAAAACCTGGAGAATTTATGATATACACGATATGTAGTTCATCAAATCTAGCATCTTAAGAACACATCGATCTACTTTGAGAGAAAATAGACACATTGCTCAAATAGATACACGGTGTGTAGCTGGCTTGTACACGCTATGTAGTCCACTAAGACACACGCCAAAGACCCTGGCATATATCCCAGACACACAAAAAGAGGAACACATGGCATGTAAATGGTCTGTACACGTTGTCTAGTCCAACCGAGGTACACACCACAGACCCAGGTGTATACCCTGGATACACAGAAACTGAGATACACAACATGTAGCTAGATGTACACATCATGTAGTCTCCCATTAATGGACAGAATGAAAAAATTACATTAAATTGAAAATTTGCAGCATTAAAACCTTATTTTATTAATTGGCACACATTGTGTGTCTGATAATTTAATAATGGTTTTAAATAATTTTAAATTCTCAATTAATTTATTGTAATAAATATGTCATTATTCGATTTTCTATTTATTTTCCATGAATTCCATAAATTATGGGTATTTGTAATAAAGTTTGGATGATCATTAAGATGAAAGGGACTTAATTAATTAATTAATTAATGTAAGCGCATTCATCTTAATGATAAATAATAAATAAATAAATAAATTCTAGCCAGTTACTTTTGTGTATTTTTTGTATGTATGACCAATCATGAGCATGAACAAGACCTAAATATGTGTTGGAATTTATTTAATTTAATTAATTTAATTTAATTTATTTCATGGGTTTGCAGTTATTTTATATTAAATTTAATGATGGTATGTGATTCATCCCTCCCTACATTATTATATAGGACATGCATGTCCAAGAATATTTATATAATCCCCCTTTAACCAATCCTCTAGTTCCCCTCTCTTGTGTCTGAGTTATGAATACATGTAATTAATGGAGTATCCCAAGGCACGTGGAGGTGGTTCAAGACGGAACCATTATGATGCCAAATCAAGTGATACATAGGTGGATAGGTGGAACGTTGTCACTTGTGCCAATACCAACAATGAGATTTAATTCCCCTGGGTTAAATATTGTTTTAATGTAGGCTCATTAAATCAACCGTCATTTAAAGCTCATGATCGAGTCATTTAATTATTTATTTATTTTTGTATATGCAATTATTTATTTTATGGATTCAAGGTTGCAATCACATAGATGAATGAATTAATGTGAAAATATGGAAATTAAATAAATGTATTATATATAAATGTTTCATCCAACATGGTTAATTAATTAAGTAACATCCACTAAATATTTACAAGACATGTGAAGGATAAAACCAGATAAAATTTATGCATAATAAAATGACATATTTCAATTAAATATTAAGTCGGACTAAGTCTTTAATTATTTTATTGTAATGAAACCATAAAACTAAGTGTATTATATGGCCAAAGTCCAGGAACTTACTTTTATCAGGGAGTTCTCAAGAGGGTTTTGGTTCAACTTAACCGAACTTGTATTGAATTTAACGGACAAAGCCTGCTCAATACAAATTTGGAGGCATGTGTTGAGAAAATACAAGTTGGGATTTCAAGATAAGGGAATCCACTCAATGGATTAAGCATCTGCAAGCCCCTAGATGGAAAGACCACCTACCTAATTACTTTTTTATGTTTTTGATGTCCAAAGTTTAGATCATTAAGAAAATTAATAAGGATCCTTGCCACTAGAATGTCATAGAAACTAGATATTTTGATTTAAATGGTGAGGGATATTGAGACTTCATAAAATAAAGGGAGATTTAATAAAAAATAATTAATCTATTATTTCTCACAAAATTTGTAATCAAAAAAAATATTAATAATCTGTTATTTTAATTGTAGAATAAAATAGAAATTTCATCATTCACACTATCCCTACCATCAATATTGGATAAAGACAACATCCTAACTGGTAGTAACTTCCATGAGTGTTTTAGACACCTTTAGGTTGTGTTACGCCATGAATGGAAATCTTACGTGCTAGAATTCTCAATGCCTGATCCACCTGCTAAGGAGGCAAGTAATGAAGAGTTCCTTATCTATAAAAACATTTGAATGATGCAGTTGATGTTCAATGTTTGATGCTTTCATCTATGTCTAGTGAACTCATGAAGTCTCTCAAAAACATGTCTGTGTATAGCATGCTTGAGCACCTCTGTGGTATTTACTAAGAGAGAGATGGATATGAACATTTTGATATTTCTAAGGAAATGTTTTAGAAAAAGCTTGGAGAGGGTGTCCCAGCTGGGCCTCGTATAGTCAAAATTATTGGCTACATTGAGAGCTTAGAGGTTTTAGGGTTTAAGTTCCCCAAATAACTTGGGCACCGATCTCATTCTAGCATCACTCCCTCAAATCTTCTCTAGCTTTGTTATAAATTTTAATATAAACAACATTGAGAAATCTCTACCAGATCTTCTCACTCTTCATCACCAAGTAGATAGGTATACGAATGGAAAAAATCCTTTCATCCTTATGGTAAACAAATGTAAATGGAAAGCGAAGATATTTAATCCCAAAGCTTCTTTATTCCCTTCCAAGAAAAGTAAGATCAAGGGGCAAGAAAGGGAAAAGGATGTTTTCTATTTCACATGTGGTAAGAAGGATCACTAGAAGAAAAACTACTCCCATAAAAAGAAGCAAGGGGAAGCTTTGGGTGTGTTTGTTATCAAGTTCAATTTATCTATTTGTACAATTTGTGTATTAAATACAACTTGTGGTGCTCATGTATGTATTAAAATATAGGATCCAAGAAGATTTAGAATGATTGACCGAGGGGAGGTAGATCTACAAGCAACCAACAGAGATAAACTTAATGTTGTGGCTATCATGGACTACCACCTCATGTTGCCGACCGGAATGGTATTGGTTTTAAAGGGCTATTATTATGTGCCTTTAGTTACAAAAACATTATTTATGCATCCAGACTAGATACAGATGAATTTATTTTCAATTTTGAGAATAAATGTTGCTTCTTTTATAAAGATAGCATTTATTATGGTGTGGTAAATTTAAATAACGGTCTTTATATTTTGGAATACACCAAGTAATGGAATAAATTACATCAAGATGGATATTTAGATTCTTTTAAACTAAAACCACTTCGTGTATGCAACGCATGTTTACAAGGAAAAATGATCAAAGCCTCATTTAGTAGAAAAGGTGAAAGGGCTAAAGAGCTTATTTAATTAGTTCATACTGATGTTTTTGGACCATTTCCTATTAAAGAAAGGGGTGGGTATTCAAACTTCATAACTTTTATTGATTATTTTAGTAGATATGGATATGTCTGCTTAATAAGGTATAAGTCGGATTCTTTTGATAAGTTCAAGGAATATAATAATGAATTTGAGAACCAGCTTCGTGATAAGATTAAGAAACTACGATCAGACCATGGTGGAGAATGTCTTAATCAATATTTTATTGATTATTTATGGGAGTTTGGGATACTATCTCAACTCAATCCTCCTTATACGCCTCAATGGAATGGTGTAAGTGAAAAGAGAAACCACACCTTGTTGGGCATAGTGATATCAATGATGAATCATGAGAGTCTTCCATTATCCTTTTGGGGTTACGCATTAAAAACAACATCATTCGTACTAAATTTAGTGCCAACTAAAGCGATAGATGTTATACCACACCAATTATGGAATGGAAAGAAACATGTGTTGTCTTACTTACATGTGTAAGGTTGTGAAGCATTTGTTAAGGCCTCTTCTAGTAATAAGATTACACCCTGAGGCACAAAGTGTATCTTTATAGGATATCCCAAATAAAAAAAGGGATACTTCCTATGAAATCCTTTAGATAAAAGGGTTTTGGTTAATAGACGTCTCACATTTCTTTATAAGGATATTATCTATAAAAAAGATAGTGGTAGAGAGATATAATTTGATGAAGTTTAGACTCAAGATACACAAGAGTTGGCATAGGAACAAATTCCAAAAAGCCCCGTTGAAAAAGAAATTATTCCATGGACATAATTATTATGTAGGAGTACTAGAGAGGTTATAGAACTAGAACAACATGGTTTTATAGTCATCGAGGATGGTGAATCATTATTAGTTGATAATAATTATCCTCTGACCTACAAGGAAGTAGTAAGTGGCACAGAAGTTTCCAACTGGTAAGAATCCATGAATTATGAAATGGATTCCATGTACCAAAACTAAGTCTAAATTTTTATAAAACCTCCATTATATGTAAATCCCATTGGTTTCAAATGGGTATTCAAGAAGAAAATAGACATATAAGGACAACTCAATACCTATAACGTACGAAAAGTTGCAAAAGGGTTTAAATAACATCAAGTAATTTACTATAATGAAACCTTTTCACTAGTTGAAATGATGAAATATATCAGAATTATACTTTCCATTATGGCCTTACATGATTGTGAGATTTATAAAATGGATATCAAAATAGCTTTCTTTAATGGGAACCTTCAGGAACATGTCTATATGACACAACCTGAAGGGTTTGTGACTCCAAAGGATGCCAACAAGTTATGCAAATTGCAAAGATCTATTTATGGATTAAAGCAAGCATCCAAGTCATGAAACATCTATTTTGATGATGATATAATAGAATTTGGTTTCATAAAGAACAAATGTGAGAAGTGTATCTATAAATAGTTTAGTGGGGGTGTGGTTGTTTTCTTGATAGTATATGTCAATGACATATTACTTATTAGAAATTAAATATCAGTCTTACATTCTAATAAGGTGTGTTTGAATGAATGCTTCTTTGTAAAGGACTTAGGCTAGGAAACATATATTCTTGAGAACAAGATCCATCGTGATAGATCCAAGAGACTGCTTGACCTAAGTCAAGGTACATGTATTGACAAGATTCTAAAAAGATTTTGTATAAAGAAATTCAAGAGAGGATTATTACCAAAATCACATGGCATTCATCTTTATAAGAAAATGATTCCTTAGACACATGAGGAAAGAAAGAGAATGGCAAGGATTTCATACGCATCAACGATTGAGTTAGTCATGTATGTTATGTTGTGTACTAGGCTAGATGTTGCTTACGCATTGAGTGTGGTAGGCAGATATTAATCTGATCCAGGTGACCACAATTGGATGAAGGTCAAGACTGTACTTAAGTATCTAAGGCATACTAAGGATATTTTCTTAGTTTATGGAGGAGATAAGGAACTAGTCATCATAGAATATGTAGATGTTAGTTTCCAAACAGATCAAGATGACATGAAGTCACAAACGGGATATATATTCACTCTGAATGGAGGTGTTGTGAGCTAGAAGAGCTCAAATTAGGTTATGGTCATAGATTCTACAATGGATTCTGAGTATATTTCATCTTCTGAGGTGGATAAAGAAGCAGTATGGATACGTAACTTTGTCCAAGAGCTTGATATGGTACCTAGCAGTAAAGATCCAATCACACTTTGTTGTGATAATACTGTAGTGGTGGCTCTTACAAAGGATCCAAGGTCACATTAGTGGACGAAGCATATACTTTGGAAGTATTATCTCTTGAGGGATTTTTTTATTAGAGAGGTGAGGTTTCAATGATCAGTATTTCTACATAAGACAACATGGAGGACCTCTTGACTAAAGCCTTAACTCAGGAGAAACATAATCATTATGTGAAGTCTAGCAGACTAAAAGTCGTAGGCAGTTAAGTCTAGTCCAAGTGGGAGTTTGTTAGAGTCGATATCCTAGGGCCAACTAATTGTAATTTGATTACATGTATATTTTATGTATTGAATATTAATGAAACATATTATTACATATTGTTCATTATTCTTCATGACTTTAATGTAATAATGTCCTATAGTATTTGTTGCATCGATGAGGTCATAGCAGTTCCCCGCAATGATGAGAACCTTGAAGTGTTATAACAATATTCTTAATATAGTTTTACAGCTGGATAACATACTATGATGGGACACATGGTATATAGACCATCAGGTGTGATTACTCATAATCGGGTGAGGTTTCTTCTCATGAAATTTGTATTTGGTAATCTCTAATACAGGTGATTATGATAACGGAACCGCTAGTAGGAATTCTGCATGTTTTGGTTTCATCTAATATTTCTATCTTCGAGTGTGTGTAATGGTATTTAGACTTTAAGATTATTATTAATGTATGTTATAACTCATGTACTTAGATATATTTTTTAAATCATAATGATAATAGTTCATGGAGAAGTTGGATATGTTGGGTACGTCATGAGTGACATGTCATTAATGGATAAGTTGAGGAAGGATTTGTCCCTTCTATCTTTATGGAAGTTTATATCTCATCCCTTTGATTGAAATAGAATTGTCACATTAAATTTCATGGTCATGGTGTAACGATTCATTTATTTCAGATATTCAAAGAAATACATATTAAAAATATAGGTTGGTGACACATATGTGCAACCTGCTTGATGTGATATTATGAAAAAATGATTATATTACACTGTGAGTGTTCGTGTGTGGTTGTCGAAAATATGAAATTAAGTTCTTTCTATTGGGTGTCTTGACCCATTGCTAGACAGTAATCTTGGACTTTAGCAAAGCTTGCCTAATACCAATGAGAAATAATTCTAAAGGGTCACACACTAAGTGTTTATGTTGATCTCTATTAAATTTTATTTGAATTTAATTAATGGAATAAATAGTATTCTTAAGACCAAGAAATAATTTCATTCAAGTTATATTGATTTGATAAATTAAATAAATATTTATCCACCGGCATGTGAATAAAAATATATTTATTTATTTTATTGAATATTTAATAAATATTTATTCTTTGATATGTGAATGAAATATTTATTTATGAATAAAAATATTTATTTCAGTATTCAATAAATATCGAGAAGTTCGAACGGAACAAGACCGTGTCCGGTGATAAATAATTATTTATAAGACATTAAATATTATTTATCATTTGTGCAAGATGGCGCACACCACAAAATAATTATTATATTATTATTATGTGACATGAGGTTTATTAAAGGTTTTAATATTGTTTAAGGGTCAACATGCAATTAAACAATATTCTAACCTAAACTTTATCTCTATAAATAGCCTATTATGGTTATTGTGTAGGTAATCAAAATATAGATAATTGTTGCACGTAACGAATTTTCTTTTGACTCCTCCATTTCTCTCTCTCAAGAATGAGAACACAAGAGCGATTTCTTCAAGACCAAAGAACGATCGATCAAGAACGAACGACACAAGACATTTTTTCACGAACCAACCCGGGTCGACCCTGAACCGATCACCCGAGTCAGTCCGCGACATGGCCCGAGAGGCGTTCTCATTCCTCCCGGGATGGCGACAAGCACCAGGGCATCAATAGAGGACAATTGGGAACGATTTTGCCTAGTGAAAATAAATAAAGCAGTGGAAAAAGTGGAATAACGCAAAGTAAATAAACAACATGAAAAAGAAAGAACGATCAACAACAACAAACTAACCTGACCACGATAAAAAATTCTCGTGACCTCGAGATTCACTCTCCAAACCACAACCAAGTGTCACCCACGGCGAACAAGCTCAAGTCAAACCTGTAACAAAACTAAAAATAGGAAAACACTATAGGCGTGAGTATTAAAACTCAGTTGGTGTGCCCAACAAACTATTCCCAATGCACTACCTTTAAATAAAGAATTTACTAATTCCAGGTTTGAACTAAATTATATAAAATATGGGTTTCCACACACGCACTTTCATTTCAATAAAAAGTAACAGTTCATTTCCCTATTTTGTCACGACCTCCTCCCACCAAAGATGCCCCTCCTGAGCTGGCAATGGTGAAAGGGAGATAATGACCCCCGAGTCCCGCCTCCAGTAGGCCCTGGGGTGGCGACTAGTACCAAGGGTATGAGTTTTCACAAATATGGGAGGCATTACCCTTTTTATTATTTAGGATCGGAAAATAGGAAAAGTCAACCACCAAAAAGGAAAAGAACAAGTGTATATAAATAAACCCAACCAATCCCACATGCATGTTTAAATAATTTTATAACAAGGTACAATTACAAGAAATCTTGAAGTACAATACCAAAAGAAAACAAGAGTACAACAACTGCAACAACTCCAACTGTCCGACTAGTAGGGTCTCGCACAGCCCTGGTAGTCCTCCTGGAAACCTGAAAGTAAATGTAGGGTGAGAATACAAGTATACTCAGTAGGGAAACCTAAATCTCTCATGTACAAGTGGGGAGACATCCTAATGTCCCGTGAGAACAACAGAATAAACCTAGCAAAGAATTCTATCCATCCAACCTCACCATCCACACTCACCAAAACACAATCACAACAGGTAGTATTAGTATATAAGAACAAGAGTATTGGGTACCCCACACCATTTCCCTTTAGTTAGCTACTCTTCCTAACGGCGAACGTCCTGACGCTGCCACACTCTCCCCGCCTGCACACACCTAGGCCTCACAACCATGTATCCCTCCCGAACACACCTGGGCCTCACAACCACGTATCCCGCCCGCACACACCTGGACCTAACAACCATGTATCCAGCCCGCACACACCTGGGCCTCTCAACCACATATACCGCCCGCACACACTTGGGCCTCACAACCACGTATCCCGCCCGCACACACCTGGGCCTCATCCCGAAGATTCTTGGGAAACAGTAGAACCTGCCCGAAGATTCTTGGGCTAAAACCACCCCAATCGAAACCTACCCGAAGATTTTTAGGTGTAAGGTCACCTCAATCCATCACAGCCTAGGGGAGAAGGAGCAGGAAGGAGGTAGTAACTAAGGGAAAAACACCCTCTCCCATGAAATGGGAGTGTTCGGCACTAAGTGCTCAACATGGGTGGGGTGCGATAAAACACAAAAGATATAGATATATATATATATACCAAAAACTCAACCCAACCTATGGATTCTAATCAGAGAAACTGAGCATGTGCCTCAACACTGCTACTACGAAGCATGCATACAACAACCAACCCCAACCCCATTTAGGTTTTCAGGCTTCAGTAGAATTAGTTTATTTAGTTCCTTAACTACTGGGCAACTATCTACAACCAACCACATCAATCATTCGTAAAACATATCCCTATCATCCACAAATCAAGTTAGGAAAACACAAGAAACACAACAAAGTCCTTCTTATTAGCCAAAAAGCCCCATGATTATTGTTCTTGTTTCATTATCACGCCCCACCATTCATTAACTCTTCCAATTTTATTTATTATTCACAACCTATAGCCCGTTCACATTCAAACCCATCCCTGCAGCCCCGATGCCAACTGCCATAACCAAAACTGCACCGTACATCATTATCCCTTTAATACCATTTATCGCAGCCCCACTGCCCACCCGATCCACAACAACCCACAAATCAAGGTTTGTGCCACATCATCACCCCTTTAACATCATTTACTACAGCCCTGCTACCTGTTCTATTCACAACAACCCAGGATTCACCCCTCCCTTTCACACACCAGTAACCAAGCCAAAACCCACATGTTCATTATTCCATTTTGTTCAACCGGGGTGATCACACAAGGGTTCCAGATTTTAAACAGCCAACTTTACGTGATTAACCAAATTCCACATTCAACAAAGTTCCATTCAAAAAACTGTCTAGAAGATAGGGAAACATTTAATTGCACAAGAAAAGTCCCCCAACGACCGTGATTTTCAGTATGCATAAGCCTATTCAATTCACAATATAATATCACAGGATATAAAGATAAACATAACAACTTCCCCATCCCCATTCTTTAACTATTTATTATCTTCACTTATTGATTCAACTGTTTCTCATGAAAACAAGAGGATACCCACCCCACATGATGCACAAATTAGAGAGACGAAGGAAAGATTCCTACCTCAACAGGTTCTGATCGCAACGCTCCCTCGGATCAACCTTAGAAGACGTATGTCGGCGTCCGTCACTTCTGTCAGGTCCCAGCAAAACCTCCTCGGGTGGAATTCGGAAAGGAAAGGGCGAAGGAAATACAACAGATCTAAGCTCGGAAGTTATGCCTCGTCGTTACGATCCCGTAGCCACTGAAGGATCGTAAATCGGAGCTTGAACGAAGAAGTTATGGAAGAAAGAGTCTTCGAGTCTCTTGGGAGAACTCTGCTTAGAGGAAAGGGGATGAGAGAGGTGAGTTGAAAAGGAGGAGGGGACCCCTCCTTTTATAGGCAATAAAAACAAAAGTACACGGCGTGTGATTTATCGTACACGGTGTGTACTCGGTTATTTCACACGGTCTCCACGTGGCTTCCAACACGGCTCCGCGGCCGTTGACTGGTCAACACACGGTTTGAGGGTAATGCATACGCGGGGAGGGACTACACGGCGTGTAGTACTGGACACACAGCATGTACCCATTTATTGCACACGGAAAGGACACGGCTCCAACACGGCACACAGTCGTTGACTGGTAACGTGTACTCGAGGAAGGACTACACGGCGTGTAGTACTGGACACACGGCGTGTACCCATTTATTGCACACGGCAAGGACACGGATCCAACACGGCACACGGCCGTTGACTGGTAACGCGTACGCGGGGAAGGACTACACGGCATGTAGTACTGGACACACGGCGTGTACCCATTTATTTCACACAGAAAGGACACGACCTTCAACACAGGGTATACCCGGCAAGGGGGTACACGGCGTGTACGCGCACTACGCGGCGTGTAGTTTCAAAATTCTGGAAAGTGTGGGAAAAGTCCATTTTACCCTCTAGAACACTTCGTGGCCTTCTTTTTGATAAAGGAATGGGCCGGAGAGGTCCGGGCCATTACATCAGATACCTCTTAAAACATTCCCGTCCCTGAGAATTCAAAAACCAACCCAAAGGAACCCAACAAGATACCTCTTAGGGTTCTCGTTATAACAGGAACCCTACCAACAACCCTAATCACAGGTGTTAGGAATTTCCTCTCCTATGTCAAGATATTATCCGCTTTAGGCGGCACTAACTCTCCTGCACGGGTTTAATCTCATCCGCATTAATGCATCTTGATTAAGGATTGGGCCTTCCCACTTCCATATATTAGGATTTTCCAACTTACACTGCCCCCAACACCGCACAACCAACACACTGCCTGAACATGTGGTTTGGGAAAAAATTCCTTCTCCTATGTCGAGATATTATCCGCTTTAGGCGGCACTGACTCGCCTGCACGGGTTCAATCGCATCCGCATTAATGCGTCTTGATTAAGGACCAGGTTATTCCCTTTCCCCACACATCCGGACATGTTACACATTACCAGGGAACAAGGAAAAAAAGGTCTCACAACCGACAATCCAAGCATTACATATATCAAAGGTACAGAGTGTAACATCAACACAAATCTCAGAAGAAAAAGGAAAAACACAAGTCAAAACAACTCCGGGTACTGAGCGTGCATTTGGGTCTCCCGCTCCCAAGTGCTCTCCTCGAGGCCGCCATGCCTCCACAACACACGAACCAACAGAATGGTTTGTCTATGGAGCACCTTCTCTTTACGATCCTTGATTTTGACTGGTCATTCCTCGAAGGTCACGTCATATCCCATATCTAACTCTCCCCAGTCGATAACGTGAGAGTCGTCGTGTAAGTACCGGCGAAGCTGGGAGATGTGGAAGACGTCATGAACCTTCTCCAACTAAGGTGGCAGGGCTAGCTGATATGCCACCTCGCTGACTCGCCTCAGCACCTCAAAAGGTCCGATGAACCTAGGTGAGAGCTTGCTCCCTTTCCCAAACCTCTGCTGCCCCCGTCGAGGGGAAACCTTCAAGAACACATGATCTCCCACCTCAAACTCCAAGGGCCTCCTTCGACGGTCAGCATAAGACTTCTAGCGGTCCTGAGCCTCTTTCATCCTCTCACGTACAAGCTGCACTTTCTCTGTGGTGCTCTGCACTACCTCTGGCCTAAGACCACCTGTCTCACCAACCTCTGCCCAGCAAATGGGTGAACGACATGGTCTTCCATACAAAGCCTCAAACAGTGCCATGCCAATAGTAGAGTGGAAGCTGTTGTTGTAGGCGAACTCTACTAAAGGCAAGTGTCGTACCCATGATCCTCTGAAATCCAGAACGCATGCTCGCAGCATTTCCTCCAGCGTCTGGATAGTCCGCTCTGTCTTCCCATCGGTCTGGGGGTGGAAAGTAGTGCTAAGGCATAGTTGGGTGCCAAAAGCATGTTGTAACCCCCTCCAGACTCGTGAGGTAAACCAAGTATCCCGATCTGAGATGATAGTATTTAGGACTCCATGCAACTGCACAACCTCGTCTACGTACCTATGTGATAAGGTACTCACCGGGCCTGACTCCTTAATTGCTAAGAAGTGAGCTGATTTCGTCAGTCGATCCACCACTACCCAGATAGCATCATAACCACCCTGAGCTCTGGGTAGTCATGTGACGAAGCCTATTGAGATGTCATCCCACTTCCACTCGGGGACATCTAAAGGATGCAACAAACCACTAGGAACACAATGTTCATCCTTCACTTGTTGACACACTAGGCATTTAGCCACAAACTCCACCACTTACCGTTTTACCCCGGGCCACCAAAACTGTTCCCTCAGGCCTTGGTGCATTTTTGAAACTCCCGGATGTACCGCCAAGGCTGATATATGGAACTCACGGAGAACTCCCTCACGCATTGTCTCTGGGACAAACAACCTTCCATGGAAAAGCATCCGATGTCGGCTGTCCTCTGACCATCCTTCTGGAGCGTTTCCCTGATCGACACGATCCCGCATCACTTCCGCCTCGGAGTCCCCCCCACTGAGACTCTTCCACCTGCTGCAACAAGGAGGACTGCACCGTCATCTGAAACAAACAGCCTCTAACACCTTCTACCCTTGCATCCAAGTGCAAGGCAGCCAACTCTCCCATGGCCTTCCAAGTATCAGCAGATTCCCAAACCACTTCCTTATGCGACTTCCTGCTCAGGGCATCATACACAACGTTGCCCTTACCTTCAGTGTGAGATATCTCAAAGTCGTAGTCTTGGAGAAACTCAACCCATATCCACTGTCGTAAGTTCAGGTCACACTGGGAGAAGATATAACGCAGGCTCTTGTGATCTGAGAAGACCACAAAGTGCTCCCCAAAGAGGTAATGTCGCCACAAATTCAGTGCGAACACTACTGCTGTAAGCTCTAGGTCATGGGTGGCATATTTACGCTCATGAGGGCATAACTACCTAGACCCATAACAGATCACTCCCTTCTTATGCATCATCACACACCCCAGACCAAGGCCAGAAGCATCACAAAACACCTCATACAACAAACCTTCCTCTGGAAACCTGAGTACGGGAGCACTGACCAACTTCTCCTTCAGGTAGTCGAAAGCCTTCTGGCATTGATCGCTCCATAGGAAGACCTGGTTCTTCCTAGTCAAAGATTTCAATGGAGTAGCAACTTGAGAGAAGTCTGAAACAAACCTCTGATAGTAACCTGCTAACCCCAGGAAACTACGAACTTCTGCCACGCTCTTGGGTGATGCCTAAGAAACAACTGCCTCCACCTTCGACGGGTCCACCGACACTCCATGCTGAGACACTAAGTGCCCAAGGAAGTGTACTTATTGTGTCAAGAACTTACACTTCGACAATTTCCCATAAAGCTGGTGGTGTCGAAGGACTTCTAAGACTGCCCTGAGATGCTCAACGTGCTCCTCCTCTGATCATGAGTAGGTTAGGATGTCATCGATAAACACAATGAAGAACCAGTCCATAAACTCTCAGAAGAAAAAGTTCATAAGTCCCATGAACACAGTCGGTGCATTCGTAACTCCAAACGGCATCACTACAAACTCGAAGTGCTCATACCTGCACCTGAAATCCATCTTCGAGATGTCACTGTCCTTTACCCTCAACTGATGATATCCAGATCATAGATCAATCTTAGAAAACCAACATGCTCCCCTCATTTGGTCGAAGAGATCATCTATCCTTGGAAGGGGGTAACGGTTCTTGACTGTTACCTGGTTCAACCTTCGGTAGTCTATGCATAGCCTGAGACCACTATCTGCCTTCTTCACGAACAAAACTGGAGCACCCCATGGCGATACGCTGATTCGAACAAAACCTATCTCCATCAGATCATCAATATGAATCCGCAACTCCCGCAACTCTGAAGGTTCCATCCGATAAGGGGCCATCGAAATCGGACAGGCACCAGGCTGTAAGTCTATCCCGAACTCAACGTCACGTCGGGGGGGGGGGGGGGGGTAGAGTCACAACCTCATCAGGAAAAACATCGAGGAACTCCCCAACAACCTCCGAGACATCCATCATCTCTGTATCAGCTGGAACCACTGATAACCCGCCTAACAAGGAAATTAGAGGCTTCACACGTCGGCTTCCCACCTGATAGCTCCTCTCACCAACAAAAGCTACACGCTGCCCGTCCACATCGGAGAACACGACTCTTCTCTAGAAGCAGTCGATAATGGAACTAACAGAAAACAACCAGTAAATGCCTAGGATGACATCGTATGGCTTCATCTGTAACAGAAGAAGGTCCCCACTAGATTGATGTGGTCCCAGCGTCAGCCCACATCCTCAGCAAACACAAGATACGCTGGTCTGGCCTCCAACTGGTGTACTCAGTACCAGTGGTACGGAAAGTCTCTCTACATCTAGTCCTAAAGCATGGGCTAGACCAGGTGTAACAAAGGAGTGCGAAGCTCCCAAATCAAACAAAGCAGAAACAAGAGTGATGAACAAACAAATCATACCTCGCACCACCTCTGGTCCTACCGGAGCTATCAGCTATGTTGCGTGCAACTGTCCACGCCCAGCTCCTCTGCCTCTCTGATGTCGTCCACCTCCCCGAACACGCCTTGTTCGAGGTCCCTGAGGGGCACCCTGAGGTCGGCCTCCTCCCGCAAAGTCTGCCCTCGGAGGAGCATGGTCATGCCGCTGCTGGAAGGGCCTTGCCGGCAACTGGTGCTGCTAAGGTGGGCGCTGAACCTGCCCACCTCCACCGTACTGAGCTCGGGTCGGGCACCGACTCTGGATGTGCCTGAAACCTCCACAAGAAAAACACTTCGGTCCTGGGCTCGTGAAAAAGGGATGAGGACCCGAAGATCTGAACTGGAACTGCTGGGGCCTGCTCCCCACTGGCCTGAACCTGGAAGGTCCCATCGCAGGAGACCTGCTGCTGACTGCCTTCCCCTTCGATGAGCCCGGCTGGATCCCCTCTCGTGGTGCACCTCCCAGCGAGTGCATCCTCTCTACAACCGCTGCCTTCTTCTGTACCTCCAAGTACGTCGGAAGGGCGAAGGGGGTGACAGCATACTGGAGCGAAGGACGAAGCGCCTCCTCCAAACATCTCGCCTGAGACTCCTCATCCGGAAAGAGATCCGGAGCAAAGCGCAGGAGATCCTCAAACTTGATCCCCAACTCTCGTACTGTCATACCCCCCTGCTGAAGGGAGAGTAACTCCTGCCGCTTCTCCTCCTTGATCATGGAAGAAAGGAATTCCTCTCAGAATTCCTTCTCAAAGTCATCCCATGGAACCTCTGCCTCTATCCTCTCTCCGAGGTAGAGCGTCCACCACTGTCGTGCCGCGCCTCTCAGCTGACTGACTACTAGGGGAACCCAGTACTCCCTCGGAGCATGGATCAAGGTAAAAGCGATCCCTAGCTCCTTAAGCCACCCCTCCGTCTCCATATCCAAAGTACTACCCTCGTACTTCTTGAGGGTCTGCCGCTGAAAAGAACGAAGAGTCTTCTGCCACTGGATATCTTCCTCCTCTCGGTCAATCCTCAACTGATCGACCGCCTGAATCTGCTGGGCCTCGGCCGTCTGAGCCACCCGGGGACGACGTCCAGGTGCCATAGCTGTACGGTAAACAAAGATCGCCAAATCCCAAGTAGTAAGGAAATTTCTCAGGGTTTCATTTTATCATTTTATTTCAATTTCTTTCCCAGAACACCCAAATCAAGTAAAACACAATCATGGTGATGCATGTACCTTCCCTAGGGTCTCTACCCTGCAATCAATGTAGTCTCACTTGGTCATTCGGTAGGCTCAGAGTCCTTGCATCGGATCACAGGGGGCCCTAAAATCCTGTGTCTTGGCCGGTCTTCCCTGGCCTATGTCACGCACCAAGATTAACTAACACTGTTTCCCTACCATCCCATGCAATCCTCATTGTGCCTAACTCCAGACTTCATCCTATCTCTCAACCATCACCTCTGATACCATTCTGTCATGACCCCCTCCCACCAAAGATGACCCTCCTGAGCTGGCAATGGTGAAAGGGAGATAATGACCCCCGAGTCTCGCCTCCAGTAGGCCCCGGGGTGGCGACTAGCACCAAGGGTATGAGTTTTCACAAATATGGGAGGCATTACCCTTTTTATTATTTAGGATCGGGAAATAGGACAAGTCAACCACCAAAAAGGAAAAGAACAAGTGTATATAAATAAACCCAACCAATCCCACATGCATGTTTAAACAATTTTATAATAAGGTACAAGTACAAGAAAGCTCAAAGTACAATACCAAAAGAAAACAAGAGTACAACAACTACAACAACTCCAACTGTCCGACTAGTAGGGTCTCGCACGGCCCTGGTAGTCCTCCTGGAAACCTGAAAGTAAACGTAGGGTGAGCATACAAGTACATTCGGTAGAGAAACCTAAAGCTCTCGTGCACAAGTGGGGAGACATCCTAATGTCCCGTGAGAACAACAGAAGAAACCTAGCAAGGAATTCTATCCACCCAACCTCACCAGCCACACTCACCAAAACACAATCACAACAGGTAGTAGTAGTATATAAGAACAAGAGTATTGGGTACCCCGCACCATTTCCCTTTAGGTAGTTGCTCTTCCTAACAATGAACGTCCTGACGCTGCCACACTCTCCCCGCCTGCACACACCTGGACCTCACAACCACGTATCCCGCCCGCACACACCTGGGCCTCACAACCACGTATCCCGCCCGCACACACATGGGCCTCACAACCACGTATCCCGCCCGCACAAACCTGGGCCTCACAACCACGTATCCCGCCCGCACACACCTGGGCCTCTCAACCACGTATCCCGCCCCCACACACCTGGGCCTCACAACCACGTATTCCGCCCGCACACACCTGGGCCTCATCCCGAAGATTCTTGGGAAACAGTAGAACCTGCCTGAAGAGTCTTGGGCTAAAACCACCCCAATTGAAACCTACCCGAAGAGTCTTAGGTGTAAGGTTGCCTCAAGCCATCACAGCCTAGGGGAGAAGGAGCAGGAAGGAGCTAGTAACTAAGGGAAAAACACCCTCTCCCATGAAATGGGAGTGTTCGGCACTAAGTGTTCAACATGGGTGGGGTGCGATAAAACACAAAAGATACATATATATATATATATATATATATATATATATATATATACCAAACACTCAGCCCAACCTATGGCTTATAATCAGATAAACTGAGTATGTGCCTCGGCACTGCTACTACAAAGCATGCATACAACAACTAACCCCAACCCCATTTAGGTTTTCACGTTTCAGCATAATTAGTTTATTTAGTTCCTTAACTACTGGGCAACTATCCACAACCAACCACATCGATCGTTCGTAAAACATATCCATGTCATCCACAAATCAAGTTAGGAAAACACAAGCAACACAACCAAGTCCTTCTTATTAGCCAAACAGCCCCATGATTATTGTTCTCGTTTCATTACCACGCCCCACCATTCATTAACTCTTCCACTTTTATTTATTATTCACAACCCATAGCCCGTTCACATTCAAACCCATCCCTGCAGCCCCGCTGCCAACTTACATAACCACAACTGCACCGTACATCATTATCCCTTTAATACCATTTATCGCAGCCCCGCTGCCCACCCGATCCACAACAACCCACAAATCAAGGTTCGTGCCACATCATCGCCCCTTTAACGTCATTTACCGCAGCCCTGCTACCTGTTCTATTCGTAACAACCCAGGATTCACCCCTCCCTTTCACACACCAGTAACCAAGCCAAAACCCACATGTTCATTATTCCATTTTGTTTAACCGGGGTGATCACACAATGGTTCCAGATTTTAAACAGCCAACTTTACGTGATTAACCAAATTCCACATTCAACAAAGTTTCATTCACAAAAACGGTCTAGAAGATAGGGCAACATTTAATTGCGCAAGCAAAGGCCCCCAACGACCGTGATTTTCAGTAGTCATAAGCCTATTCAATTCACAATATAATATCACAGGATATAAAGATAAACATAACAACTTCTCCATCCCCGTTCTTTAACCAGTTGTTATCTTCGCTTATTGGTTCAACCTTTTCTCATGAAAACAAGAGGATACCCACCCCACATGATGCACAAATTAGAGAGACTAAGGTAAGATTCCTACCTCAACAGGTTCCGATCGCAACGCTCCCCCGGATCAACCTTAGAAGACGTCTGTCGGCGTCCGTCACTTCTGTCGGGTCCCGGCAAAACCTCCTCGGGTGGAAGTCGGAAAGGAAAGGCCGAAGGAAAGACAACGGATCCAAGCTCGAAAGTTCCGCCTCGTCGTTACGATCTCGTGGCCGCTGACGGATCGTAAATCGGAGCTTGGACGAAGAAGTTATGGAAGAAAGAGTCTTCGAGTCTCTTGGGAGAACTCTGCTCAAAGGAAAGGGGAGGAGCGAGGTGAGTTGAAAAGGAGGAGGGGACCCCTCCTTTTATAGGCGAGAAAAGCAAAAGTACACGGCGTGTACTTTATGGTACACGACGTGTACTCGGTTATTTCACACGGTCTCCACGCGGCTTCCAACACGGCTCCGCGGCCGTTGACTGGTCAACACACGGTTTGAGGGTAACGCATACGCGGGGAGGGACTACACGGCGTGTAGTACTGGACACACGGCGTGTACCCATTTATTGCACACTGCAAGGACACGGCTCCAACACGGCACACGGTCGTTGACTGGTAACGCGTACGCGGGGAAGGACTTCACGGCGTGTAGTACTGGACACACGGCGTGTACCCATTTATTGCACACGGTAAGGACACGGCTCCAACACGGCACACGGTCGTTGACTGGTAATGCGTACGCGGGGAAGGACTACACGACGTGTAGTACTGGACACACGGTGTGTACCCATTTATTTCACACAGCAAGGACACGACCTTCAACACGAGTTATACCCGGCAAGGGGGTACACGACGTGTACTCGCACTACACGGCGTGTAGTTTCAAAATTCTGGAAAGTGTGGGAAAAGTCCATTTTACCCTCCAGAACACTTGTGACCTTCTTTTTGACAAAGGAATGAGCTGGAGAGGTCCGGATCATTACATATTTAATTTAAAAACAAGTTTAATGTTTGAAAGGAGAAGATGCATGGCATTTTAAAAACATTTTCACGAACAATTTAAAAACCCAATGTTTAGTTATTGGCAAAAAGGAAACCACACATAACACACAACACACACTAAGGGCAATGGAAAAAGTGACACATAGGGGCCAGCAACCGAACTAGACCTCTCAATCATCCGCCACATACAAATAAGCACTAAAGGAAACATGGGTCGAACCTAGGAGCTCGTGAACAATTCAGAACGTACTATACATGTGACTCATCCTAAAGGCATGCCCTACTCAATGACGTCATAACGCCCTAACGCCCGGTGTTGCCCTACAAGGTCAAACGGAGGGGCTCAATCCCCTAGCAGAGCAAAGTCCGTACTAAGAGCCACTAGCCAGTGCGTAATCTAAACTAGTGTAACAATCGTTCTCAGAAGATTCACTTACTATGTCAGGTTCCCTTGTCAACACGTGTAATAAAAAAGGGTGAATCAACAATGTCAATCAAGTAACCGGTCACGATGCACAAACATCACACACAACTCACACAATCGACGTACACGACGAGATCACCCCTGAGTTACCCCAAAGAAAGTTTTCTCAAAATAGTTTATTTTATCAAAGTGTCAAATGGGTCTGATGCAACTTTTAAAAGAAATATCGTTTCTCAAGAAAAACCAAACCATTTTCTCACACGTCAGAAGAAAGCATTTACCAACATACCAGAACCACACTTGAAAATCCGTGAATTATGTTCAAAGGCCAAACGGGCATTCTTTCACTATTGTGCGTCAGTTCATCAAAAAAATAATTCAAATGTCGTGTATAAAATAAACAACTTCATTTACAATAAACAATTATTCCAAAATTAATTATCTAATACTATTTCTCATTTATTGAAATCAATGAAATATCAAGCAATTAATAGATTCTAAATTTAAAGGTGAGTGCAGTGGGGGACCTACATCGGCTCGCTATCTAAACACAACGGTGCGTCATGCCTCGCACAGATGCACAAACACGCGCAAGTCGACGATCGTAGTATCGCGAGTTTTCCTCGCCGACACACTACAACAACCGCACAACTAAAACGCATAAACACGGACTTAAAACAATTCAAACGAATAAACAACGCAAACACCACCTCGACATGTTCTCAAAACACAACTCGTACCATCTACATTATTTACTAAACCGCTTTAAAATTTATAAAACAATTTTCAAAGAGAAACTCACGACTTTACACACCCAAAACTCATCCAAAGAACAAATTTTTGATCAAACGCACGACTTGCATTGTCGGAAAAACTAAATACACAAATTCATGAAAATATATTAAACATCACAAAACCGGTTTCCAACAAAACACACCTTAAATTCACATGAACGTGCTACCAAATATAAAACGCAAACTAAGTTCATTTTAAAACTAAACTTCGCACCAAACTAATCAATCACAAAACATACCGGATCAATTAAGCTGGTAAAGAAAAATATCCAAACAATGTTATCCTACCATAACAAAATAATTTCACCCAAAACAATTATTCTAGAAATCAAAATAATTATCAATACCAATGAAGTTAATAATAATAATAATAATAATAATAATTCAAGTAATCAAAAAGGATTCCTCAATTTAAGGGTCAATGCAAGGGATCCTACCTCGATCGCGGATGGACCTCCCGAAGTTAGTGCGAAACCTCGTTCGCACCGCAACCGCACCTACAGGAATCCAAAACCAGCCTGCGCAACAAGGAAGGTCGCACAATTTGAAGAGAAAGACCCTAAAAACAATAGACCCTACATTTAGGGTTTGGGGAAAACCCAAAACCCTCAATCAAGAGGCAAACCAGGTGGTAGCCGCCGCCGGAGGGAGTGGGCGGACAGGAGGAGGCCGTGAGTCTGGAGCTTGCGGTCCGGTCGTTCGGAGTGCGGGTAAGAGGGGTCGCGGCCGGAGGGGGGTGTCATTGTGGACAGGTCGTCCAGAGGGGAGCTCGTCGGCTGGTAAGCGTGAGGCGGAGTGGAGGCAGGGCAGGAGGGTCGGCGTTGTGCGGGAGGGGGTGTTGCAGCAAGTGCGCGGAAGGGAAGGGGAGTCGGGCGCGGCGAGCTGCTCAGACGGGGGATCGCGCGCTGTTCAGGTGGAGGCACGACGGCTGCTGGGCGCTACAACGAGAGGAGAATGAGGCCAGGGGGTGTCGCGGTCGGCTGGACAGGGGGGCACCGGCGGAGGGGACTGGACAGGGGGGCACCGGCGGAGGGGACTGGCTGCGGGAAGCCAATCAAGGCAAGGGGCGGGCCTGGTTTGTCAATCAGGGGGTGGGGCGTGTGGCGCCTTCAACAAGGCATGCACAACCCTAATTTCCCCCTTTTCTCTAATTTTTTTTAACTTAATTAAATTAAATCAAATTATTATCATAATAATAATTGTCATAAAAGTAATAATAATAATTGTAATAAAACACATGTTAATAATAATAATAATAATAAATTTGATCTATAATAATAATAACACTAATATTAATTAAACATCTTAATGGTAATAATAATTAATAACTTTCACAATAATAATAATAATAATAACTACTACAACATAAAGATAATCATATCAATAATAATAATAATTATAATGATTTTAATAATAAGAAGAAGAATAATAATAATTTTAATAATAATAATAATAATAGCAATAGAAAAATTTAGTAATAGTATTATTATCCGCCTCATTTTAATTTTACCTCGTTTTTCTTTACTTAGTCTTATTAATTGGATACTGCAACCTCGCGGCCCACGCACAACTCAAGCGCTCATGTGCGGACTGTGCAGTAGCTTATGTCCGATCCAGAAGCAGCCGCACGGGTGCCCGGGCTGACCGCACGACCTTCGCTAACCGTGCGGTGCCAACGCACCGGCCAGAATAATAATAATAATAATAACGATAAAAATAAAAATGATAAAAATATTCATTTCATTTTAATCATAATAATTAAAATTATTAACCACAAAAAATTCAAATAACGCAATAAATTACAAAAATTATTCATTTTAATTTTCTGAAGACAGGCAGACTGTGTCGTTGCATGGGCGAAGCCGCGTGGGGTATCCAAAACGCGCTCCGCCCGGGCGCTCAGCGACGTCAACTCAAAAACGCGCGTTTTTTTGAAAAAACTCAAAAATCTTGTTCGGGATTCGACCCGAACCTCGACAAAAAAATTTAAAACCAAAGAAAATAATAAAATAAAAATAATAGATAGGTCGGGATGTGACACATTTGATTTGTTGTGCTAGCACCCGGAGATCGAGTGACGTTGCTCGTAGATCATTGGAGCACGTGTGGATCGCTGCTAGAGGAATTCTACCCTTGAATCCTCACAGGTATAACGAAGGCAATCTGAAAAGGTATTTTCGGACGATCAACATCGACTACAAAGAAAGAAACCTAAGATGAGGTAATTATTTTCTTCCAATCTAAATAAATTAATTATAAACTTAACGTGCAAGATCCTCTATTAGAGTTCTGGGCAATTGAAATTTAAAAAAAAAATTATCATATCGCCCACCGTGCGCTTTTGCTGTGCTTGGACCCTTCATTCCCCTAGTTAAGGGTCGATGGTATTGATAATGTGGATGAAAAGATAAGGGATGATGAAACTGAAAGTCATATGGAAGTTGACGATGTTGAAGAGAAAGATGAATACATTGTCATCGATGAAGATGAGGATGAAGATGACGAATGATGTATTATATTCAAGTATTTATTAATTTTTTATATTTGATATTTGTATTAACAATTATTTACAGGTATGTTTGTTTCAGATGGTTGGAGATATTCCCAATGATCTATTATGTTTCTTCACTGATGTCGGTATTTATTAGTTTTTTATATTTGATATTTGTATTAATAATTAATGACATGTAAAAATATTATATTATGTATGGTATTTATTAGTTTTTTATATTTGATGTCTATATTAACAATTATTTAAAGGCAAGATTATTATTTGATGGTATTTATTTTTAGGTAGTTATTATATTCTGGTATTTATTAGTTTTTTATATTTGATATTCGTATTAACAATTATTTACATGTGAGATTATTATATTATGGTGTTTATTGATTTTTTATATTTGATATATGTATTAACAATTTTTTACAGGTAAGATTATTTGTTTTAGATGGTTGAAGATGCTCATGACAACAGATTGATGATTTCAGACTGTTCCAGAAATGCGTCCATCTCTTGATTTTGATCCCTGTTTACAGAGGTATATTCAGTTGTTTAAGGTATTTGTTTAATATTAAGTTTTCGTGTTAATTTTGGTAATAATATTATGATTATTTGTTTTTATTTGCATAGTTTTTCGCATTTAGCTATTAGGCAGGCCGGTGGGATTCTAAGAAATTGGTTTTTTGCACCATGTGTGTCATGGGGTCAGGTTCTCATTGTTGTTCGTCATTAGATGTTCAATCATTGGATTGTATGTTATTAAATAATATATTTTATTTTAAATTTATTTAATTAGTAACATGTTGTTTTTAATTGTCATGCAGAATTTATGGTCTCTGATTGATGATAGCTTGAAGCTCCTATTCGGGAGGCATGGGAGATTTGTATACGTGAACATTTTTGTCAGTTTTTACACGACCTCATAATGCAAGTTATGGATAGAGCTTTTGTTACTGTTTTTCGACCAGTCTTGCATCTCTCATTGACCTGACAATATCTCAGCTCAGGTATGGGATGAGTTGTGCTCATACCAACTAGGATAGACTTTTAGGATTAGATCATCATCTGGACATCGGAATCAGGGGAGTTAGGATGTCACACATAGGACCGGGAGTCATACATTTGATATATATTGATGACATATGATAAGTAAAATTATTTATTAATGTATATATACTTTAAATGTAAAATGTTTGTTATATTATATAGGTCGTTACTGACCTCTCTATTAGGAAGTTCGAAGTTTACAATAAGATGTATATTGATCCCTGTATAGAACAGCTTGTCGACGGTCAATGGTGTCATATTGTGGTTGGTATTTTTTTTTAAAACCCAATGGTATTAATTTTATTGTTATTTTATTTTCTATTTATATTTAAATGAAACGTATGAGAATGTGACTTCATTCACAAAAGAGTCAAACCGAGAGCGAAACAGATGTCACCTATGAGTTAGGTTTTGATGAGGGGGTTTGAATACACATGACTCTGCATGGTGTCGAGAAAGGTTGGGAGACCGGTATTGGTTCATGATTGACACCTACTAATTATTATGGAATTTCTACGATGTCGTCGGTCGCCTCGAAGGGAGCTTGTGGAGTGTCGTCCGTTATCGTCTACTTCATTGTATGAAGAGAGGTTGGGAGCTCAAAATGAGATGATATAGCAAATGTAGAGAGAGCGAGAGGATGAGTGTGAGCGGCAACATTAGAGAGATGAACAGATATCAGAGTATATGCGACACCTTGCGCGTGGTGTTGGTATGACGTTTCCTCCCACCGACCTTTCGGGTGACTCTCCTCCACCCCAATACCAGTTGATTCTGAATTGTTTTTATGACTGTTATTTATTTTGATTTGATAAACATATTTTGTGTGAAATGATGTAATAATGTTATGATTTTTATTATTATATATATATTGTTTCTATTTTGGTATTATTATTTTTTTGTATTTTTTGTATTTTTTTAAATATAAGCGATTGCGGTGGATATAATAATACGTCGCAATTTGGTTTTTAAAAAATTTAGCCCACCTATTTGCGACCAATATCATATCCGGTGCAAATAACTATTATTTGCAATGTGTCGTCGAAATTTAAAAAAAAAATTAATGCTATTATTTGCGATGAACCGTCGCAACAAACCATATTTGCAATAGATTTTTGTTATTAATGTTCGGTCGCAAAAAATTAAAACTCCATTAGTGTGATAAATTGCATGAAGTGTATCCCATCCGTGAATTACTCATGCTTATGGTGAATCCAACTTTATAATTAGTTGTCCTGCAAACAAATAGGTGACATCCGGTAGGATGCATTACCAGACGAATTTCTTTTTATATTGTAAAGGGATATCTGCAAAAGTCCTTTCTTGAGACTTGTGTAACCTTGTTTTTTATTCAATAAAAGAGGATTGTCCATCTCGATAAGGTCTCATTTCCTCCAAAACAAAAACAAAAAAAGAACCCCTCGGTTGGAAACCTCGCTAAATAATTGTTTTGGATCATGATGATAATAGGTTTATTAATGGATTTCATTAAAAAAAACCCTTTAATCTATGAAATGACATTTTTATCCACAGACGGTCCGTATGGGAATTGTCAGCCCACGCTGACGGCTAGTCCATCTCACACGCCGGCTCGTTGACTTTCCCATTCAAAGCCGGAGAAACCGGAGTTTGCTATTCACGCGCCGAGGACCCGAGATTAGGACGGTGCTGTCCCCCACCACCCCGGTTTTCTTCCACCCCACTCGAAAATAATGAAAAAACGAAGGGGTTTGACTTCGACCGTGGGGCGTAGGGAGAGAAACAAACGAAACGCCTCACTCGTCTCTCTCTCTCTCCTCCATTAAAGCACCCAAACGCGTCCGCTGGCCGGGAAACGGGCGATGAAGTGGCGCTGATCGGTTCGTGTCAGGGTGCAGTTAAAGTCCGCATTTACCACTCCCCTCCCCCTCCTCCCCTCACCCCCTCCCGGCCGTCCGTAATCCCAGAGCGCTGGCTGTGGCGGGAATGGCGTGGGGTTAGGTCCATGGACGGGCGATTCCTGGTATGAAGGTTTCAATGGACTCGTAGACCGCCGACTCCCTTCCCGCAGAGCCGGAGAACTCTGTAAGAGGGTGGGTTAGTTGACTGTTAACGACGATCTATCTTTTTAATTTCTCTCCGTGTCGATTTTTTTTACTAGCCGCTGAGTTGACTGATGATTTCTTCCCCGGAATCATGGCTCTAGTTGCGTTGGCTTGTCTGAACCTTCCTTGGATCGTTCTCTTTCTCAAATCAATGGTGTTTCCCCTTTTAAGCTTACGTTACTTTCCGAAGCACGTGACGTTCCTGCTGGTTTTGAGCCTGATTTTCGTTGGATTCTTACATCTCCAGAGTTTAGAAATAATCTCGATTTCGATTTGTTTTGTTTTGTTCTTGATAAACGGAGCAGGTGACGGATTCGGGGAGGCTTTTCGATTCAAAATGTATGGAGATTGCCAGGTAATGCGTTCCAGCATGGGGCCTGCTGGAAACCTGAACATGGTCTGCTCATCCCCGCCGGAGACCTTCTTCCCGTCGTCCCCCATCCCAAACCCTAACTTCAATAGCTTCTTGCCGACCAGCCATCTCGTCTTCCCCGCCTTCCCCGGCACCATCATCCCCGTAAGTACGATAAATCTGGGCTCAAATCCATGAATCTGTTCTTAATTCTTTCTCTGAACTGGAACTGCAGAAGGAGGAAGGAGGGCAGGGAGGAGGGGAGAGCGGGTCAGGAAGCGATCAGCTTGAACTGGGAGGAGGAGTGCTGTCTGGAACAGAACAAGAGCAATACGACGTCGAACCCGACCATACCAACCCAAACAAGAAAAAACGCTATCACAGACACACCGCTCGCCAGATTCAAGAAATGGAAACGTATACCGTCTTCTTCCTCGATGCATTGCATATCCCCTTTTCTTATACTGTTAAAATCTGTATATGCTTTGCGTTGTTCGTGAAGGATGTTCAAGGAGTGCCCCCACCCGGACGATAAGCAGCGGTTGAGACTGAGCCAGGAGCTGGGGCTCAAGCCCCGGCAGGTCAAGTTCTGGTTCCAGAATCGCAGGACCCAGATGAAGGTAACCCCGCCCTCCCGCCACTCTATTCACGCACCAACCCACCATATTTACTGCTATTTAATCTCTGCGATCGAGTCTGTGTAATCCAAAATAATAATAATAATAACCGGAAACCAGCCCCACTCACTGTGAAACGCTTCCCGAAGAGGAAGAGATAGTTACTACAAATTTACGTCGATGGAACTTTACTGTGGACCCATTAAAAACTGTTGCTGGTTATTAATGGGTTTCCATGCTCGCTAACTGTCGTCTCCTGCATTGATTTTCCTGTGTTATCGTCATCTTCCTTGCACAGTCTGTCATCCATTTTCCTTTTTTTCTTCTTCCCGGTTTGACGAATTCATCATTTATATAATCGAAATCAAAATGAATCAACTTGTGGGAATTATTGTACGTAGGCACAACAGGATCGAGCGGATAATGCAATGCTGAGAGCAGAGAATGAAACCCTAAAACATGAGAATTATCAGCTGCAAGCAGCGCTGAGGAGCATCGCATGCCCTAACTGCGGCGGGCCGGCTGTTTTAGGGGATATTTCTTTTGATGAACAGGAACTTCGCCTTGAAAATGCCCGCCTCAAAGATGAGGTATTCGTCATATTCTGTTCTTCTGGTTTTTCAAAATCATTTTATGTTTATTTTTTTTTTTAAAGATGTGTTATAAAATATGCTAAAAACATTTTTTGATGATAGAGAAAAATAATTATTTTGTAGGTTATATATATTTTTTTTGTTATTTTCATTCATATGTATATTCAATTTAATAGTCTAATACATCTTAAATATATTTTTAAAAAATTTAAGTCATTTTTCATAATAAAATCAATGCTTGGACATTTCATATATAGACCCCCTTTAAGTTTAAAATACACGAGTCAAGTTTATTTGGGTAGTTTAAACAAATAATTTTTTGTATATTGCATTACACCGGAGTTGAATATTTGGGGCGTCTGATACTATCCAACCCAATTACGTAGGGCTAGGGCAGTGACTAATCTGGTTTTTATATGATTGGGGTGGTGAATTCAAAACCCAATTAGTATTATGTTAGGGTTAGGTTAATACATTCAGGGCATCAAAAACCATATTAAATTAATTATTAGTTAACTACGTGTTTTTAAATAGTATTAAGATTGTACAATTTATTTATTATGTTAGGGTTAGGGTTAGGTTAATAGATTCTGAAGTGAATTCAAAAACACAATTAGTATTATGATAGGATCAGGTTAATGGATTCAGGGCATCAAAACCATATTAAATTAATTATTATAAATTTATTAACTAAATCCTCTTAAATAGTAGTAAGATTATACAATTTTATTTATTTATTTTTGAGTTCAGTTAATATTTGATTTAGTAGTGGTTTCTAAATTCAAATACGATTATTTCGATTTGTATTAATTCAGTAGCTATTTATTTTAAAATGATAATAAAATTATAAAAGATATTTAATGAATTTAATTCCATTCATTATATATTTATAAATGAATTTTAAAAATTTGAAATTATGAACAGGTATTTAAACTGGCTGTTTTAATATATGATAGAATAACGAGTTAAAAAAATAAACAGATCCCTATTAAATATTCCTCTCACACCCATTTTATATACCCACGATTTTCTATACATTTCTTTAAGTCTAACCACATCTGTTCATTCTCAATCATAGTGGTTGAATTGTATTTTTCCAAATTCAACATTTTTTTACAAGAAAAAATAGGATTCGTATTAATTCAACCCTATTTTTTTCTATATGAGAAATCAGAGCCATCCCTACACTTATTCTTATCACCCCCTTCTCATAGACTTAGTTTTATATATATTAAGGCTAAACGTACACCTATTCATTCTCAATCATAGTGGTTGAATTGTTTTTTTTTTCTAAATTCAACACTTTTAAAAAAAAAGCTCAAACCTATTTTTTTCTATATGAAAAATCAAAACCTTCCCTAGACTTATTCTTATCACACCCTTCTCATTGCCATAGTTTTATATATATTAAGGCTAAACGTACATCCATTCATTCTCAATCATAGTGGTTGAATTTTCTTTTCTCTGAATTCAACACTTTTTAAAAAAAAAATAGGACTAGTATTAATTCAAACCTTTTTTTTTCTATATGAGAAATTTAAACCATCCCTACACTTATTCTTATCACGCTCTTCTCATAGCCATAGTTTTATATATATTAAGGCTAAACGTGCACCTATTCATTCTCAATCATAATGGTTGATTTTTTTTTTCTAAATTCAACACTTAAAAAAAAAGGTCTCGTATTAATTTAAACCTATTTTTTTCCCTAAATGAGAAACCAAAACCATTCATTATTAATATATATATTTTTAAAATTTAAAGTCACGAGAACTCAAATCAGTTTTCCTGAATTCCAAGTACTATTAACATAATTTTAAAAACTATATTCTTGACGTTTTAACACATGATTTTTCATTTTGAAGTAGAGCAGTCCTAATATTTTCTTTATAAATGAACTTGGAATAATATGTCATTTCTGTATTAGTAGTAATCAGAATAAATTTTGTAAGAACTTTTTTGTGTATTAGATTATGAACCAAACTACTATTTAAAAAAAAAAATAGAAATCGCGACTCAATTCATCTATTTAAACTATTTTCTAGATTTAAATTCAAAAGTAATCTTTCTCAAAATCTTTTTAAAGTCATTTTTTTTATAAAAAGCATCTTCGGTTTTTTAGGTATTTGGTGTGAACGCCTCCTAAATCCATTACTCATTTTATTATTATTATAAAAACTAGCGATCTGGCATAAATTCAGAAATATTCATTATGAATCAGTATCCTAAACTATTCTTTTTAAATGCGTTATAGCTTTGCAAAATTCAAATAACTATTTGTTCTAAATATAGCACAATAATAAATTTTATTGAGAAACCCATCTATTTTATTTAGTGTGATTCACAAGAAGCCTGAAACATTAAAAAAATACACTAGACACAATTTTGAATAGGATGTTTTTTTATTTTTTAAAAATACAACTTAACCCATTAAATAAGATATTTCATATATAAAATTACCCATAAATCCATTTTTAACCTTATTTACAGAGATCTAAAAATTTCAATTTTTTAAATTGTTATGCCAATACCCGTGTTATGTTTTAAAAAATTGAGTTATTGATAAATCTTCCAATTTCTAATTTATAGTCAATGATAAAATATTATAAAACTGGATTTACTATTAAATATGCCTGAATTCATTTCATTTATTTATCCATATAATGCGCAGTTGGAGCGCGTGTGCTCTCTCGCAACACGTTACACAGGCCGACCGTTGCAGGCCTTGAATTCAACACCGCCTCTCCTTACCCACCCTTCCATGGAGTTGGACATCTACACGAGGCCTTTCCCCGAGCCACTACCAGAAAACTGCCCCGAGTTGATCCCATTGCCGCCGTGGATGCCGCCGCCGCCAGAATGCCCCCGCTTCATCTCAGGGGATCACGGCGGCGGCCTCCTCCTGATAGACGAGGAGAAACCTCTCGCGCTGCGGCTCGGGGACGCATCCATGAACGAGGTCCTGGAGATGTGCAAGGCCGGCGAGCCTCTCTGGGCGGAGGCCGGCGACAGCGGCGGCGGAGAAGTCCTCTGCGCGGAGGCCTATGCGGAAAAGTACCTCTGGCCTGCCAACTCCAACCCGGAGCTTTCCGGCGACGGGATGAGGACGGAAGCCACTCGCGGCAGCGCCGTCGTTATAATGAACAGCATCACCCTGGTTGACGCCTTCATGGATTCCGTAAGTCTTCTACACTTTTATACAATTGATTATTACATGCTGTGCGCCTCTTTGAATCAGCGCCAATGCAGGGTAAATGGATCGAGCTGTTCCCTTCGATTGTGTCAAGGGCCAGAACCCTTCAAGTGGTCAATTCTGGGAGTGTTTCCGCAAGCGGTTCGCTTCATCTGGTACGTAGATGGGACTCTCTTCGTCTCCAATTTAAATCTCTTCATTAATGTGTCTGCTGCATTGCAGATGTATGCGGAGTTGCAGGTTCCATCGCCGCTGGTGCCGACGAGGGAGATGTATTTTCTTCGCTACTGTCGCCAGAATGAAGAAGACGGGACGTGGGTGATCGTTGATTTCCCCGTCGGCGGCTTCCGGGACGGCCTCCGGCCATCCCTTCCCAGATGCAGGCGACGCCCCTCCGGCTGTATCATCCAGGATCGAGCCAATGGATATTCTGAGGTATCTCCCGTTCTTCCTTCCTTTTTCTTCCGCTCCATTGATTATGGATTCTTCTCGCAGGTAACGTGGTTAGAACATTCAGAAGTGGAGGAGAAGCCGGTTCACCAGATATTCCATCGGTTCGTGAGCAGCGGGATGGCCTACGGCGCCAAACGCTGGCTCTCTGTTCTCCAGAGACAATGCGAGCGGCTCGCCAGCCTCATGGCTACCAATGTCGCCGACCTTGGAGGTTCTGGTTCTGGTTCTGGTTCTCCATCTTCATCCCTGAAAAAGAATGATACGGTTATACTAATTAACGCGTGTTTTCCATAGTGATACCATCTCTGGAAGCGCGTAAGAACCTGATGCGACTGGCTCAGAGAATGCTGCGCACGTTCTGCATCGACGTGAGCACCTGCAACAGCCAGTCGTGGACCGCCGTGTCCGGTGCCGCAGACGAAACCATCAGAATAACCACCCGGAAAGTCACCGAGCCAGGCCAGGCGTACGGCATCGTCCTCACCGCCGTCTCCACCACCTGGCTGCCGTACCACCATCACCAGGTCTTCGACTTCCTCAGAGACGAACGCCGGCGATCCCAGCTGGATGCGCTCTCCAGCGGGAACTCCTTGCACGAGGTGTCCCACATAGCCAATGGGTCTCATCCGGGGAACTGTGTCTCCCTTCTCCGCATAAACGTGCGTCGCCGCCCCGGAGTTCCATATTCTTCCACTCAGTCTTTTCAAGTTTTCATGTGGGTTTTTTTGTAGGTTGCCAGCAACTCGTCGCAGAACGTGGAGCTGGTGCTCCAGGAGAGCTGCACGGACGACTCCGGCAGCCTCATCGTCTTCTCCACCATGGGCGTCGACGCCGTACAGCTCGCAATGTCCTGCGAAGACACTTCCTGCATCCCCATCCTCCCTCTAGGATTCTCTATCCTCCCCTCCGGCATCCTCCCGGGCTCAGGAGGGTCTCCCTGTTTTGGTAATGTATCCGCCGCCGTACCGGGCTGCCTCCTCACCGTCGGCCTTCAAGCTCTCGCCGGCCACGTCCCTACTGCGAAAATCAGCCTCCTGGCCGTCACCGCCATTAGCAACCAACTCTGCAATACCGTCCAACAGATAAGCAATGCCCTTGGCGGCGGCGGGAGCTTCCCCAGCGATGGCAGGGCGGATCATCCCTAGCGGGAGCTGCCCTGGCAATGGCGGTTTGGCCTTCAAATTTTGGGACGTGGGATTGTTTTTGTTTTTTTTTTAATATAAAATTTTATGTGGGATGGCCGGGGAGAAAGTCGGTTGTGCGGTTAATAATGGGAGGGAGTGGATATCAAATGCGAGAGAGTCAAGAACGCACCAGATTGGGGTGGGTCGGCGGTCGGTTGGTTCCGCACCGGCCCGGCCGCCTCCACCTAAACCGTGTGGTTCGGGAATTGACTTTCTTCTTTATTAATTCCCTTCTGTGATTGATTTATCAATCCATGCCATCATCCACTTATTGTAATTTTGTTTTGTGAAGAGGATTTTTGATGTTTCTAGTTTTAACATTTTATTATTGAACACTTATTTGTTAGGGTGCTTGACTTATTTTGTTGGAAATGGAGAAAAATCTTCTGGTTGGTCGATGAATTGTCACACGATCATGGACTCTAAAAATAGTGTAGGTTAATTCAAATCCATCCAATGGTTCCCACAAATCACTTTGAATTGGGGAATATACAAAGACAATCCATTTAAACCTTGAATACTTCAAAATGAAATCCTTGATTTATCGTACCAAGGTTTAACATTCGACTAATTTTCTAGTGTTCACTTTTCCCTGATCTACTAAAAAACTTTCGATTCATATTGAAATCCAATAGTGCATAAAGGGAATTAAAACAATTATTTCTTTTCCCAAAATAAATTAATTTCAATATTTTTTCTATTCATAAATTCAACAATTCATAAAATAATTCACAAAAAAAAAATTATGCATAAATGAATCATAGAAATGTATATTTAATAAATAAATCCAACAGTTTCAAAAAACGATTCTCATTATTTTATTAAGAATAAATAAAATTTAACCATAAATATTCATAAATAAATTGAACATTTCTTAAATATTTTTTTATATTTTTTTATTTTTGGGTTGGATTGCATCCATCATATGAACACGTTTCATGTGACATCCATATGTATCTATTAGAGTTTCATTCTCCCAACTCTATGGATTACGAACTCTTTGCATCAACAATCGAAGTTCATGGGCGGAGAGCCACACTTCATCGGTTAACTCTTTAACCATTATTCTGATATCACTGATGGGTTTTGCGGGACATATTTATGTTCACAAGCAGCGGAATTATACACACAACCCATGCCAAGATCGACTGAAAATGGAATCAACAAGATGAAATAAAAAAAACCATAAAAGAAATGTACCTCATTGTTCATGCTTTTGAACTTCAGTTGCAATGAGTTTGATTGAGCTCCATCAATAACATTGTGCCCAAGCAATGAGCCCTCCGTGCACACATGACCCAAACGTAGAAGAGAAATGTACGATTGTTTAATTAATAAAATAAATTATAAAAAGTAAAATTTCAATGCAATCATTAGATTACTAAGTCTAGTTTCAATTGATTCCATTGTACACACTTTTTCATTATCTATTTAAAAAATAACAACCACAGATTTTGATTCACTCTAGTTTGAAACCTCCAAATTAATAGTACATAATAATAGGGACTTAAATTCTTTTTCCATGAATAGATAAATTTGCATATTTTTTACTAATAAATTCAAAAATTCATAAAAAAATTTAAACGATATTTTTTTCAAGCATAAATGCATCACAACAATATATTTTCAATAAATAAATCCATTGGTTTCAAAAACGATTCTCATTATTTAACTAAGAATAAATAAATTCAAACCATGAATTTTCCAAAATAAATTCAGCACTGCCTAAATAAAATTTCAAAAAAAATTAATCATGTATACCAAATTCACTCATCGATCTGAACACCCATTAACCACTTCACTCAAAAAGTCAAGTTAATCCGCAGTGACAACATTGATATTATGTCCTTGTAAATTAAGGTTTCAGAACACAGTGGAACCAGTGTGTGAGTGCCCAATTTTGGGTTTTCATTGGTTTCAATGAATAGTATCAGAATAACAGGATGAATGCCACCTCATAATATCATTGAGAGGATATTTCACATTTAATTTATAATTGATTTAAAACAAGAATGACCTTGAACATGATAATCCCCTCAATCCATTTATGTTGCTGCACTTGTTGCATTGTCGTTGCGGTGAAGGCTCCAAGCAACAACTCATCTCGGTGTACCAACACACACTCCACAAATCTCTAGATTATGTTCATGGTATTCTAAAAGCCAGCACAAAGGAACCTTGTGCTTCACGTCGTTTTTCGTTGTTCAAAATAAGTTCTCGTTTTCTCTCTATGTTCTTAAGAGGGAGGATGAGAGAATTTTCTCTCCATGCTCAAAAGGATTCTTAAGAGCTTTTCATTATACAAAACCTCTCTTCTACTCTCCAAAATAATACAACTTGGAATTTATACTCATGGTTAAAATAATTGATATTTGCACAATGGCCCTTAATCAATTTATTTATTCCAAGTAATCTCTATGCCAAATAATAATAATAATAATAATAATAATAATAATAATAATAATAATAATATTTCCATGTCATGCATTAATTTAAACGAAATTTCTTAAATAAATAAATTAATATTTATTTAAATGATATTAAATAAAATATATCATTTTTATTAGGCCACTAACTCGACTCATTAACCCCCCATGGAATTTACTGAACTTTGAATAATAAAATATTTATTCAAATAAATATCATTTGTTCAATAAATAAAAAAATATTTTATTCAGTAAACTCCCGAAATAAATATTTATTTTAATATTCAAGCAACTAAAGAAATATTTATATTAATCTATTCATTAGACTGGTTAATTAACAAATATTTATTTATTAACTTGTGAATAATAAACAATAGATATAATTCAATTCACATATTCTAAACTTGAATATCTTGTGATTGGATATCTGATATCAACTTTACATGAATACTTATCATTCCAAAAGCCGCCAATAATATTTATACTTAAAATTAAATTCAATATATCTTACTGAGCTTCTAGATACACTTAATATATGACACTCTAGATCACTTTCTTAGTGGTATTAGGTGAACTTACCTAAAGACGAAGATTAACATCTAACAGCATGTCAAGTCACCCATAGAGAAAAAAATTAATATCTCAACGACAACAACCTTCCTATAAACACCATCGTGTAATATAATCGATATCTACCTACTGATATCTCATCAATCAGAATGCATACTCGTGTCATCACCCTATATGCTCAATTTATCTTTCTCCGACTTTCCAGAATGAACTCATCGATGAATTATCATTTCTATGGATTTAATCAGACAATTTTATTTCAATCAAAGGGCCAAAGATATCTTCTTTCATTAATATAGAAGAGAAAAATCTTTTCTTAATTTATTCAATTAATTCTATATAACTTATGACGCACCCAACATATGCTACCTCGCCACAAGCATATGTCGTCACAATTTTCATCCATACATCAAAGTACACGATTCACGATATACATTAATAATAATATCAAGTATAAGAACCAAGAAACATGTTTCACTAGTGAAAAAATGGTTTTTAATATCACATTTATCACGTTGGTTAATTTTAACTGATGTAAAAATGAAGTCATTAGGTTTTCTTTGTCGGTTATTAGATAACTAATGTACAAAACATATTTTCTATGTCTTTAATGACACATATTTTTATCATTGAAATTTCCCTTCTTATGTCATAAAACACATACATCACATAGATAATCCAATAAAAACATTATTCTCATAAATGAAGAATGATACATTAATCAACAAATAAACCAATAAGAATACTAAATATTACAGTGGAATAATAAATAGAAAATAAGATAATAAGAATGAGAAATTTGGATATGCTTGATCCACTAGAATGACTACACTCATGAATAAAGCAGTAGAAATAAAACATAATGTTAATAATATAATATTCATTTTGAAAATGAAAATATATAACCTTGAGATAAAGTAGAAGTGAATGAAGAATGAATGAAATAAGTAATCTGACAATTGGAATATAGAAATTAAGGAACCTATATGATCATTTTAAATCTGACAATTGGAATATTAATCTGACCGTTAGGAATAGTAATCTGACCGTTAGAATAGTAACCTCACCTATGAAAGTATAAAATAAAATTAAGATATCTTATAAATGAAAATATGATATATTTATATCATGGTATAAGTAAACAAATGTTTTAAAAATGATAAATTAAGTGTTTATATTTTTGTAAAACGTAAATGTTTATTTACAATTTTATAATTAATATAATGATTTAAAAGAAAATTTATTTTCATAAAATATATTAATTAATTAATATTATATTGTATTATAATCATAATATTTTTTGAGACCTTAATTATTTTTTCAAAGGGTCATAAAATCGATTATAATATTAAAATCAACATTTTCAAATAAATGATGATTTTATTTAAAAATTAAATTTATCAAATTTAGAAAATTATTTTCATAAAATGGATTCTATTTTTGGAATCTTCACATTGAAAAATGGTTCGGGTGAATTTTTGAGATTTTTCTAAAATAGTTGAATTTTTTGTGAATAGTGAAATACGATAATTTTCGGTATTTAACATTATAAGCTAAATACATGAATTTTTGAGTCATGGATGATGTAAACATGATGTAATCATCTATTGGTTCAAACTGTATTGAACTATTTACTATATTTAGTCATATGAATCAACACTATTGATAGTCTTGAGCCAAAATAATAAACTAATTAATATAATAATAAAAACACCCCTCCCCCTATAAATACCACCCTCACCACCCCTTCTCCTCACACATTCTAAGCCTTGTATCTTATCAATATTCTTACCAATTCCCTCTCTAAGACTTCTCCCCACGTCCAAGAGCTATTGGTCTCAACAAAAGACCAAACCTAAGTGCCTTAAGGAGGTTCTTAAGGAGACGACATTCAAGAGGTAAAATCCTCAATCCTTCTCTTTCATTTTTTTCTTTTCTTATCTTCTACTAACCTACCATATCCAAAGTAGAATGATAAATCGAGTATCATATATATATATATATATATATATATATATACTGGAATATTATTGTGTTAACTAAATATCCACATCAAATCTCTTCTCTTCCCCTTTTATTCTAAAAATGAAAACATCATCCGTGATATATTGGTTCACCACATTCGTGGATGATGAGTTTTCATTTTCCATTACCACTTTAAAGGATGCTCATAAAACCATTATTATGCTTAAACCATATTTTAATATTTATATTATAACTTGTTTCATGTTATATAACTAATATATAGACATAATATTAAATAAAATGAAACTAGTTCATGATGATAAAAAAACCGCCAAAATAAACTAAACATTTATCATTAATATTTTATCAAATGAATCATACTCATATCAGAAAAAAAAGATTTATAAGACCATTTAAACTTCTGTAAGTTCATTAATAATATATAATTTCACTTATGGAGAATTATTCACATTTTACAAGAACTTCCATAACTATACACAAGTAAATCGACCATGAAACTAGGAAAACGAATGCTCATGGAATGATGAAATTGAACTTTATAACTCATCAAAATGGATATAAATGAACTTAATAAGGTTTTGAATCAAGTAATTAATGAATCAAATTTGATTATCCATGACATTAATTGCAAGTACAAAACACATTCAGACACAAGGTAAGAGATCTCTCCAAACCTCTAAATTACCTTTAGGTTACGATTTCTATCTATTTTCCCCAATGTAATTATTCATTCTTCTTATATAATTCTCTAATATTCTATGTGTATGTACCAAAAATATGTATGAAACTCAATTTATCTTTATTTGATGGGTAATTACATGTTTTAAAAGGTTCCCTTCTCAATTCATTCCATTAAGCAAACCCGATTAAAGGGAACTTTCCCATTTCTTACCCATTTTCAAGTACAATCAATAACCTATTTTAATCCATCATTTTTTTCTAAAATCATTCATTTTTTTCATGAAAAACTATCTTAGTTCATTTTTTGGCTTTATAAAAACAATTATGCCTTTTTCATCTTTAAAGAATCCTTAATATTTACCCTTAAACTGCACTAAAGTGGTTCATTTCTAAAGTTTCTTAAACACAACTTTATCATATTCACTTTAGTTAGAAAAAATTATTCATGATATATTTTTATTTTTATTTTATAATTGTCCAGAAATGATTTAATCCCTTATTTCATGGATATACTTATGATACACCCTTTGGTTATGCCTTATGATATGATTACAATGCCCATTTCTTTCCATGGGTAACCCTTATGTTTGATTCTTTATGTGGAACCCATATGAATGAACATGTTATGATGGGTGAGACTAGATTGTGCTCCAATACATTGGGTAATTTTTAGTCTCACGAGACATCATGTATGGGACTAGGAAGTAAACCTAATCCATTATGGGACTTTCTCCACCATGTGATATAGACTTGGAAGTTAGTCTTGACTTATGTTTATGTCATGATATATGTTGCTGCCGCATTCCAATATTTCCATGATCATATGATTACATGTTCTATATGTTATGATTCCATATTTTTATTCTTGATCCATTACCTTTTATGTTATCATGTTATGCCTTCTAACTCATGTGTTATGATTTATTCCCATGTTTATTCCCTTACTGGGTTTTTTAGCTCATCCTTTTTGTCTATGTATTCCCTAGGTTATCCTATGTGGTTATAGGATCTCAAAGGGAGTTAGGATATCATTACAAAGATTAAATAATAGATGTTTTTTTATTTAAGTTTTATGTTTCCTAATTATGTACCTAATCTTACAAAGACATTAGACATTATGATCCTTGGTTTGTATTTCATGGATAATTATGCTTAAAATCATATAATAATATGTGTAAAAGGTTAGGGTCGCTATAGTTGGTATCAGAGAATTGTATAGATATTTTTGGAAATTAAGAATATAAAAATTTACTAAAAAACCTAGGGATAATTTTATCACCACGGATAACCTAGATTGAAACTTAGGTAATCATAAGTTAGGACATAATTTTAATTTATATGTTATTCCTTCTATGTTCATAGTTGCCTTTTTATATGCTCATTAGCTAAGTATTCAAGCCCACTGATTGTATTTTATTTGTTTTTCCTATTTAATGATGGTAAATAGAAGAACCTATGCTAACAATTAATGTTATAGACAATGTGACGATTTCCCTAATGAGATGTCGAATCTGATGGGAATAGGAGCCCAAAACTTCATGACCGTACTGGCTCAACTGGATCAAGTTATGAATAATAAATTGAATCATGTGTAATACCCTCATTCTCCTAATAAAGATCAAGTTGTGGTAGAATCCTTCATGCGGAAAATGCCTCCTATCTTTAGTGTATTTTATGGTCCCCTCATTGTGGAATAATAGATTAACACTATTGTGAAGTTATTATCTGTCATTCAATGATTAGAAGAAAAGAAAGTCATATTGGTGGTCTATTGTTTTGATGGGGAAGCTGATCAGTGGTGGAAACTGATCAAAAACATAAATTCTAAGGAGAAAATTGATTTCATGGATTGAGAAGTATTCAAGAAAATATTTTTCAATAAATATTTTCCCTGAACTCTCCATCTTAAGATGGATAGAAAGATCCTTAGACTGAAGAAAAAGAAAGATGAATCTATCAGGACGTATGAGGAAAAATTTAGAAGGTTTTCATGATACAACTCTGACTTTGTCATGAACACTGAAAGTAATGTGGATTACATCTTAAGTGGATTAAAGCATAGTCTACTAAAATCCTTGGAGATTATAGACTTTTATAGTTATGAGGAGATTTTCTGATGTGCCTTAATGGTTAATATGGAGATCATAAAATCTCAGTGGTATTGTGGTATCAGAGATAAAAAGAGGAAAGTGGAGTTTAATATGGGAGGATCAAAATATAAATCCCATGAAGGAAAGTAAACTCAACATCCCACATGTTAAAAGTATGGGGAAAATCATCCTAGGAACTATCTAAAGGGAACTAAGAGATGCTTCAAATGTGGAAGAGATGGGCATCATGATAATTATTGTTAAAGGGATTTGAAGAATCCCACTAATTAAGAAGAATAAAGGAAGGTTCATATCAACACTCAACCTGTAGTGTAGTGTTTAAACTGTAAGGAACATATGAATTATGTGATCTAATGCCCTAATCCAAGGGTTTTTAGAGGAAATCAACAACAATAACCTCCAAGGCAGCAAAGAAGGGTATATGCTATCACTACAGTTAAGGTGGAGCCTGAAAATGATGTGGTGACAGATATGCTGGTTATTTATTAAAGAATAGAGAATATACTATTTGATTTTGATTCTATGCATTCTTTCATATCCTTAATGCCTAGAAGAACTATTCAAGCACCACCTCAAAATATGAATGTTGAGTTATCGGTAAGAACAACGAATGAGGAAATTATTGTATCTAAAGTATATAAATCCTCCCCAGTAAATGTTTGTGTATTGAACCTCCCATAAAATCCTATATTACTTCCTTTGGTGGAGTTTGATTCTATATTGGGCATGCATTGACTATCTTTATATAAATCCAACATCAACTGCTGGTAAAGTTAAATCACTCTTCAAATCCCAAGTCATCCTCCAATTTTGTACAAGTGTAAGGAGGAGGATAAATCTCCTTCATAACCATCATATCAATTATGGATATTAATTCCTTATGAGCAAGCATATATAGCTCTAATGATTGAGATAAAGGATAGGATCATGCTCGAAGACATGCCCATTGTGAGAGACTACAGAGATGTGTTCCCTGAAAAATTTCCTGGTCTTCATCCTAATCGAGAGGTTGAGTTCTCAATTGATCTTATACTTGGATCTCTGCCTATATAAAAGACTCCTTACATAATGACCACTATTGAGTTGGAGGAACTAAAGAAGAAGTTACAAGAGAATATGGAAAATGATTTTATATGCCCAAGTGCTTCACTATGGGGTGCACCAGTCCTCTTTGTCAAGAAGAAGGATTGATCAATGCACCTCTGCATTGATTATTGTGAACTAAATAAAACCACGATAAAGAAAAAGTATCTCCTACCATAAATAGATGATTTGTTAGATTAACTAACTAGGACCAAGTATTTCTCTAAGGTGGACCTTCGGTTGAGATATCACCCATTAAAGGTGAGGAAAGAAGATATTCCCAAGACGTCTTTTAGAACAAGGTATGGACACTATGAGTTTATAGCGATTCCCTTTGGAATCAATGATGCTCCAATAATTTTCCTAGACTTAATGAATATAGTCTTTAAATATTACCTCAAAAAATTTGTGGTTATCTTTATAGATGATATTCTGATATACTCTAAGAGAAAAAAGGAACATGAGGAGAATTTGAATATTGTGCTAAAGACTTTGCAAAGGGAGAAAATATATGAAAAGTATAGTAAATATATACCGACCCTCACTTTTCAAAACATTAACATTACATAATTTTTGTGTAATACTTAAACATTATACAAACAGATGCCCAAAGATCATAGTTGGTATATTGCCTTTGGAAACATAGAAACATAAACACTGATACATATGTGAGCTACACTATCTACCACTAGGTTCTTCTTGAATAGAACCCTTCTTATACGCATCAAAAAAATACATATCTTCACAACCTAGGGAAAGAAACATAAAAAGGAGTGATCTCAAATGCTTAGTAATGGTAAACAAGGGAGACATGTAAGCATAAACATGATCATAAGGGCATGATAACGTGATCATGAAAATAGAATATCACAACCTATATATCAAATATAATATAAATGAATCATGGAATAAATCTTGGCAGTTCGTATGACATGAATCATAATGAAATAGAGAGCATAATCCATGAAATCATAACGTAGGAATAAAACATGGAATTGTGGAAAACACATAAGTATATAATTATTTCCACAGTATCCAAGGCATCACTACCAAGACCATCTTAGTAGTATGAGTTCACTCCACATACCATTATAGTAGTCATGATTCACTCCCATGTCCATCATAGTAGCATGAGTTCACTCCTCATACCATCTTAGTAGTCATGGTTCACTCCCATAGCCATCATAGTAGTCAAGGTTCACACCCAAGACTATCTTAGTTTATCTCATGATATATAAAACTTTACCCAATGCATTGGAGGGAGATATAGGTCCCACCTATCACATAATGAAATCATACATACATGTTCCATAAGATCATAAATAAAAATATAATAACCCATGAAATGAAATGGGTATCATAAACATGTAAACATATCATAACCCATGGAAAGATATTGGTTTAATAATCATTTTATCATAAACATAACCCATGGAAAGAAGCGGGTTTCAAAATCATATAACCCGTGAAAGAGAAACAGTTTTCATAACATCATGAAATCAAAACATAATTCATTCAGAGAAATAATATGAATGGAAACATTGAATAATTTACCCATAAATTCATGAGTAACACCAATGGATGTTATATTAGTTTGGAAATAATTTTGAAAGATATTTTTAAAACATTTATTAAGGAAAACATCCTTTATTCATTGAAAAATGCTTTTTATAACATAAAAACTTTTGAAAATATTTTTCTTGAAAATATTTTTTTTAAAGATTAACTTTTAAAAATGCAAAGGGATATTTGAATAAATGACGGTGGGTAAATCTATATATGTCGTATGAGGTCAAAAGAATATTTCTTTTGCACAAAAAAAGGTTAGAAAAGTTCCTTGTTCAGAAAGCGACAAGAATATTACCTTGAATATATCAGTAAAAGAAAAAAAGGGTAAAAATTTATTCTAAATCTTATAGGATAATGGTATAATATTCTTGGAATCCCTTTTTAGAAAACATAGATTTCCAACCAAAGAAAGGGTAAAGTCGGGCTTTCCTAAAAACACTTTCTTAACTATCTTATGTACCAAAGAGTAAAATATGGTACCAATATATGAGTATATCATGAAATAACACAGGATAATGAAAATCATGAATATTATTGAGATATGGATCATAATATTTCATCAAAGGAAGCATAAACATAAATAATCTTTAAAATCAACGAGATTGTCTCAATAAACTATTATAACTTGGTATATTGGGATTATACTCTCCATGTAAGGAAAGTAAATTAAATAAAGCATAGAATATCTTGAAAATATTTATATTCATGATATTTTATGAAAAATGTAAATATATTCACCTCAAAAAAGAGTTTAGGTGCATAAAAAATATATGAGTCTCTAAGAAGGCAAATTGAGACAAAATATTTTACCAATTTGGTAACTTTTGAAAGTTAAACCCCATGAACGAAGGATCATAAAATGGACATGTGAATAAACATAAATTTAAGTATAATATACATAGAATACAATAATGGGTAGTACATACACCACATAAAAGGAAAGAGTAGCTAACATAACATGTATCTCACAAAAATTAAAAAGGAACATGTAAATTTAAATAAACTTCCCATAGAGTTCATTCAACCACCCATGGCAACTTGGTAACTTGGTAAAAGTCACCAACCAACCATGGTAACTTGGTTTCAGTCATGGAAGTAAGCTGGCGAGGACCCTTTTCTGCACATACTATCTAAATTCTGATGCTCCTAACTCCTGTCTACCCAAGACATAGAAAAAAAAAACTCAAGAATTGCTAACATGCTTTAGGATAAGAATCCATTTGATACAAAATTGTAACGAACCAACCCAGGTCAACTTGACAAGCCACCTAAACCGGACCATCATGTAATATAGGTAAAATATAAAAAAATAGAAAATAGTTTTGAATATAAGAAAATCACGACATACACCTAGAGTACAAAGTGAAAATAGATGAGATACTAAAAAATACATACAATGCAATCCAAAATCGGCTAAATCATAGAGTAAGTCATATCCCCATGTGACCAATAGTCACCTCCAGGCCAACCCGAACTAAAAGTAGTAATAACAAGAGAATCCAATATACTATAAGATGCTCTTCCCTTTACTTAAATCCCATAAGAAAACATCTAAAAATTCCCAAATTCACAAGTAGGGTGTGATCCAAATCCTAGTAGGATTCCACCACAGTTTTTATACATGGTCTAATATTAATAATGAAACAATTTTATCTTTTTAAATAAAATTATTTTACACATCATTTTTATAAATCCAAACCATTTATTAATCATTTACCTTTTTCTACATTGGTTTTAAAAAAATCCTTTCATATTATTGAACTAGAAATATGAAAAGTAGAAGTGATAAAATAGGAAATCATATCCATGCATCAAGAGGTAAAATGGTAAACACATATCCATGAAACAACCTATCACGAGGAGCTATGTGATGAAACCTCATATAAAAACCTATGAGAAACAATACATGATAAAACAATCATGTAATGAATAACCATAACTGAAAAAGAACCTCACATATGGGATCTAGCCTCTGGGACACTGTGTACTATACACTAAAAATATTAAACACGGATAATGTTAGATCCAACTGATATAGAGTCCTACCAGTTGATATCATAAAAGGTTACCCCCTAGTAGTGCAAAACACACTAAGGATACCTGTGTCACTTTCCTGACACACCTAAGGTTTAAAATGTGCAATTGTTAAATACATTTTCAAAACCGCACTCAAATGTTTTTAAAATGTTTTCAACAACAATCCAATCCACTTTGGAGTTTTAAAACCCATTTCCAAATCAAGAAAATATATTTTCAAAAAAAAACACCCTTTTGAAAACATTTTACTTTATAAGAAATCATTAAAAACCATTTATCGCTTCAAATAAATGAATAACACAAATGAATTTATCAAGAACAATATGAAATTAATCAAATTATCCCATTTTATAGAAACACCTACCTCAAAACGGTAGAAACCTAGATGCTTTAGAAAATAGTGATCAAAAACCAAGAGAATGACCTTTGAAAGTCAAGGAACACCAAGAAAATAGAAAGGATTGATAAAAAACACTATCTGATCACAAATCCATATACAAACCACAGAATCAACTAAAACTAAAGAAGAAATAGAAGGATTATATACCTAAAGAGAAGGAATCCAACCACAACAGTGATCAATTGCTAAATGAAGTGATCTGGATGGGAGAGAGTCAACCAAAATCACCTAGGAAGATCCTTTAGTTTGAGAGAAGGGAATCCTATATGAATAAAATAGTAATTCCATCTGATCATTCAACTTAAAACCATCCCTCTAGAGATTTACAAAAAGTGTAATCCCATTACATGTTGTGAAATCCTTGAGTTCCACATACATAAAAAAACCCATTAATTTTTATTCAAAACCCTATATTTTTATCATTACACAACGTGAACCCTTTACATGATGTGTAAAATTCTCACACTATGTATCCCACAGGTTCTGTCCACCATCCATTACACATCATGTATTCCCATTACATGTTGTGTAATTTCTCAGTGAACTGTAGAAACTGCTAGTTCAAGCTGAAAATTACAAAAAATACATGACCTTAGCATTATAGGTATCCTCCCAATTCCTTATTAGCATTAATCAACCAATGAAAAAGGAAAAACAATTTTTTTTAAAAAAAATACCTGATATAAAGGTAATGGGGAGTTACACCTAAACTCCCTCAAACATTGACCTCTCATTCTTCATCACCATCATTATTTTTATCCCCACCCTCACTCCTCACTCTCGTCTTCATTGTCATGAGAATCATCACTGTTTCCACCACCTTCTCATCCGTTTCCATCCTTTTCCATTAGTTATCTATGACATTTCTTCATGATTTTTATTCATACTTCCAATTTTTCATGCATATAAGGTTTTATTTATTTGATTAATATGTGTTTTAAGCTCATTTTTGATTGAATGATTTTTATTTTTTAATTTTTGTTATAAATCATGTAAATTTACCGATTAATGGGGTTTTAAGGTTTGTTTAACGAGTTCTTAAGGTATTTTTAATGATTATTTAATTGGTTTCTATGTAAATAAAATATATTTCTCATGAGAATTGATTTTTGGGGTGTGCAATTAATAGTTAGGGTTTGATTATTCATTTTATTATTCAATATACCTCTCAATGTCATCGATTATTCATGAAATTGAAATTATTATATAGTATTTGGAAATTCATTTATATAGAATAGATTATTTAGTTTAACATGCTTAGGTATTGAAGGATTCATTCTCATTATTGTTTTTAGCTTGATAAATTTGAGAATGTCATATTTATATGTGATTAGGATGTTGTCTCTTATCAATTCTAATGTTTATTTATTTTTATATGTTATTAATTGAGTATGATATATTGATCACTCCATCAATTAAAGTAATTAGAAATTATGAATTTATACAAAATAGTGATTTTAGAAAAATTGATTTTGATGGGCAATTTGGGGGTTTTATAACCATTGGATTTGGAATAAAATTTAAAATTTAAAAATGGTGATGCTAAATTGTGTGAATTTAATCTATATTTAATTTTTATAAACGAGTCTTTAAAAAAGTGGAAATTAGTGTGATAATTGAATATTGAATCAGGGTTTTTAATATGGAATTATTAGGTTTATTTTGAAATAAAAACAATGTTTTCATATAGGAATTCATCTTTTGTGAAGTAAATTGCTTACATAAAAATTTTCTAATTTTGTATTAAATAACTTAAATTATTTAATTAGAATTGATTTAATTGTGTTATATTGATTTAAACTTTGATTTTGGATAAATAATAAAGAGTGGGATTATTTGAGAAATCATGGTTTTATTTTGAAATGAGATAAACCAATATTTTATATTTAAAACTATTTTTGATATAACATGGTTTATTGGTATAACATTGTTCCCAGAAAATGGTAATCTACAAAGTATACCTTCATTTATTTTATGATATTAATTTAATAACTCCTTATTTATCTATTTATAAGTATAATGAAAAAATCAATTTTTAAACAATAATACTCTATTATCATTATTAACAAAATTTGGTATGTTTCTATATATCATGAATTTTGTAAACTCAAGTTTTCTAAATATCCAATATTATATATTATGTGTAAAATATTGTTTTACTATTTAAATTTAAAAATAATAAAGGAAACTATAGAACTATTTCAATTAGTGCATGGCACTATCACTATATTATTTTGTATAATATTTTACTTAATTTTTGTTTTATAATATTTCATATCTTTTTTAATTTTGTTAGAATTTTAGTTAACTACTTCAAAAAATATGAATAAAAATATTTTTATTTTAGTTTTCTTTTTATTAGATCATTTTTTATTTTTCATTTAATTTAATATGAAATAGTTAGATTTGTATATTTGTGTGCTAATTATAGGTTAATTTGATTTTTAGAATAATTTCAGATCAAAAAGTTGAGTTACCTCAAGAGTTTTAGGAGTAAAATATATAAGGACCCAATTCTTATTCAACAAATAATTTCATTTCTAAAAAAAGAATTCATTTTCTTACATTCCTGAATTTTTAGTTTTAGAGTTTTAAAGAATTAGGTCATAAATCTTATAAAAAAACCCATACATTAAAAATTGGACACTTCCTCTTAGTATCAAATTTTACTATAATACATGACTTTTAAAATAAAACTATTTTTATTTTCATGATAAATCTTTAATATTTTCAACTTGAGTTCCTCTTTGTTCCTACTCATCTTTAAAGCATGTAAAAAACATTAAAAACACAGGATGTGCACAAAAATCTCAGTAAGGGACATAAAAAAAAGAATAAAGAAACCTTTTACTATATTTAAAAAAATGAGATTATAAATTAGAGTTTTAATTTAACTTAATAAACTTTGAGCTCAAGTAATTGTTTACTTATAGATGAAATTAGATTTTCTGCCCAAAGTTTTTCATAAAACACTTTATAAAAAAACATAAAGTAAGAATCATAATCCCGAGGGTTTCCTATAAAAAATGAGAACCCATGAAAAATTATTTCTTAAAAACATACCTTTTAACCCTAAAAGGTAATAATCCTTCATTTAAAACAAAATATTATTAGCTTACCTTTTGAAATCAAATGATTTCTAAGAAAACTCATTTGCAAGCATATAAAATTCATGTAGGTGCATTAGGAAATCATCTTCACAGAATCCTTACAATAAAACTTACAATAACCCTAATATTTTTAATAAACATTAAGGTTTAATTCCAACATAATTCCCTAGAGAACATAATCATTACCCAATGCATTAGAGAGATATATCGGGCACATCCATCATCATGAGCTATATCAGGATCACCCATCATCATGAGGTATATTGGGATCACCCATCATCATAAAAAATGTTAAAAGACTATAAAATAAATAAAACACATATAATCTTTAATTTAAATAATAAAATTCATAAAAATATACTTTTTAACCCATAATAAAAATATTTTCAGATATTGATATATCTATTTCCTTTAAAACCCAATTTTTAAAACAAAAATTATCAGAACAAAAGGTAGGAGGTTTTTTTTAAAGAAAACATGGAATATTATAAATTAATCCAAAACATAAAACAATGGTTCTATTGGTGGGAAAATCCATCAATGCCATATATGTTAAAATATAACATTCCTTTCAACTTTTACAAATAAAGTCAAATCATTCCGTTAAAATACATAAAAATATTCCTTTTGATTTTTTTTAAAATAAAGTCAAAAGAGACATAAAATATTATTTATAATTCATTTATATCCATATAAATATATATAAAAAATATTTTTAAGAGTATATACATAGAAAAATAATAATTATAAAATAAATCATTAAAATATTTAAAATGAGGTTTTTAATGTAAAGTGTCCTTTAACTCGAGTCCAAATCATCACATATGTTCTTTATATTCCTAAATAAATAAAATATTTTAATTAGTTACTTGAATAAGAAAAAATTTCAAGTTTTATTATTCCTTTTATTTTATTTATTACAATGTTATATTTAATTACTTAATCAATTAAGTTAACATCAGATGTTTTGATAATATTCAGCTCACATGTATAAAATGAATCTGGTAGGTTGAATATTGTAAAATATGTCATTATTAAATCATCTCAAGAATAATAATCATGAAATAATAATTATTTTTATAAATTAATTATACTTTTAAGCCCAACCATGAAATATGGTTATGAAAAATGAACTACGTTACAATCATGGAGATGGTAAGTTGTACACATGCATGAGTAATGTTTCCACATTTAAAAGAACATGATGAAAAGAAGTTAAATATTATTTTATATTTAAAATATTAATATTATATCATAAATATTATATTATTTCTTTAAATACACTTATATGTGGCATCCATGTGGTGTGGTTATAAAAAACTAATCATATTACTTTGTGAAGGTGGTAATCCACACATCCACACGAACAATGCTATCATTTTTCAATGGATCAAAAGGTAATAAAATAGATGAAAAATTATATTCAAATAATTATAATTATTTAATTTATATCATATATATACATTAAATATATCATTATAACCATCCATGAGAGGTGGTGATTAAGAAAAAATTACATCGGTTCGCGAGACGGTAGTCCACCATACACACGAAGAACAATTTTGTTTCCTATTTAATGGAAGAGGAAATGGATATAGGTTATGAAATTAACATAAAAAATATAATTATATGGAATATACTTGTGTTATTATTTAAATATATTTAAATAATATTTTAAGGAGTTATATGAATAAATAAAATGAAAACATTCAATTAAAATCAATACTTCTTCTTTGGACAACCTCATTTAGTTTACACCTTAATCCCTCTAAAGTATGTATTTTGTAAAAAATAAGACCAATATAATATGGGTAGGGATGTTTTTAATGTATTTGGGTAGTTATTGGATAAACCAAATGGCTCTTGAAGTGTGTAGAGGATAGGATAGGGGACACCCTTTTATAAATGAGGTGAGGGGTACTTTTGGAATTACATAAAGTATTCAATTAATATAAATTAATTTTCATGATAAAATATCTCAAAATTTATATAATTAAAATATATGATGATTATGGGTTTAAATAATCTCATAAAATAAAATTTTAATAATTTTAGGTGATATTTTTACCCTTATCTCTTAATTTTAACCCATATTAACCCTTTTGGTAATTACTGTGATATCAAAATTTTCATACTTTAGTGGTCAAGAAAGTTACTATAAAAGGAAAAGTGACCCATAAATAGAAAATTGTTGATATTTTAAATCATATATCATTCACTTGGATGAATATTTTTTTTTATAAATTTCAAATCATTTAATAAAATATAGTTTATTATAAAATATCATTAATGTCATTTTTGGTAATACATGAAATATTATAATATAATATGCGAAAAAATCATGTAAAATTATTCCAAAATGATATTAATTATATTAAAGGATGATATTATCTTAATATAATCTCCCATTCAAATTTATATAGGTTTAGATATCATTTTAATCCTTATATTTTGGTTTAACCCCTTGGTTAACCAATTTTAACCTTAACCATGGTAATGACTTTTTCAATAATAAAGGGCTATAGTTTTACTTATAAGGTAAAAATTAGATCATAAATGGAAAATTGATTATATTTTAGACTATTTATCATGCTAATTGTCCTATTTAAATATTTTTATGACTTTTAAATAATCGAATAAAATATTATTTAACATAAAATATCATTAATTTTATTTTGATACTATTTATTTAATTTGACTTTAAAGTCACCAAGATAGTAATGGAATTAGAATATAAACATTTAAAACAACCTTAATATGTTATAATGATCTATACAATTCATGAGACACTATAAATCCCACAAAAAATTATTACTTTTATAGTTTTTAAAACCATTCACTTGATTTTTCTACTCCTTGCACAAGTACCATGTCGGCACTGTGTAAGCATTTAAGGTAATTATTTTATCACTAAAAATTAAAAACAAATTAACATGGTAAAAATAATAATTTAAATTCTAAATAATCATTTATAATCAATCCTAAGTTGTTTTTATCCATTTCATAAAATATTAAAAATATTAAAAGTAAGAGAGTGACATTTTTGACTTTATCCTTTTCTTAAACATTATAAAGGAAAGAATCAAAGATAAATGGAATAAAAAGGTTATATTATAGAAGTTTGAATGATTTGTTATGAAATAAAATCATCTAATTAAATTAATAAAAGTTTTTTTTATCATTGTTTGTCCTTGTCATATTATTTTTAACCCTAATTAACTCATTTTACCTTTACCATGGTAAGAAAAATTTACTACGGTTTCTATTCATAAAGACCAAAAATAAAAGACCTATTTACAAAATTTGTATCTCTTGATTCAAAATAAGAAATATATTTTTTAATATTTAATTTCTATAAGTGGTAGAATTTAATTTATAATTAAACCAGCGAAATGCATTGAAAAACTATTTTTCAGAAAAATGACTTTTTAAGTATGAAAATATTTTTATACCAAATTAAAGTATAAAATTCATTCCAAAGAACATAATTTTTTTAATATAAATGAAATTATTAAATTTTAAAACTAATCAAAAATAAAATTTGAATTTGTAAATACTTGAAAAGAAAATACAATTTTCAATAAAAATCAGTATTTTTCACTATTTATTAGAAAATCAAAATTTTTAGAGAAATATCAAAAATTCATCCTAAGATAATTTGGACATGATGAATTAAAAAAATATATAATATTTATCAAATAAAATTTCTAAAATTTCTAGAAATTAATTATTATATTCTCTCACAAAAATCATTAAAGACCATCTTTGAGGAAAACATATTTATAAAGCATAAAATGAATTTACTGAAAAAAATAATGTACTGATTTCCTAAGAATTAATAAATACATTTTAATTGAGTAGGCAATTTATATATATTTTACAATGTGTTTATTCCTATTCATACCTGAAAATTTAACAGATAGGCTATAACCATTACATTTAAATATTAATATTTCATAGTTCATTTAAGCTCGGTGATGCATGTTTTATATGCTATAGAATATAGTGTTCTTTTAAAATATTTGGATATTACATGATCCCCAATTTAATAAATTTAATCTTCAAAATTTGAACTTGGGTGAGGTAATAAAGAGTTTTACATTTAAAAATACCTTTATTGAAATCCTAAATTGTAAAAAGGATTAATAAAATATTCCTTTTGAAAAGAAGGAAAAGGAAATATGAAGGTAATATTGAATAAAATATAACAGACTTCCAAATAGGTGAAAATTAGTGGGAATTTGATTCATGCTCAAATTTACCCAAGAGATGAAGGTAGAATGGTCCTTGTAGTCTAGCTTGGGTTGTCGAATCCACTAATACCTAAGAAGATACCTAAGATACACAACCTATGAGATGGATTTTGGCTATGAAGTGTCCAAATTGGTTTTTATTTTAGATGGTTTTAAAGAACACTAAGAAACCTAAGTGAATTCAATTCAATGAAAATGGGTTGATCTTAGGATTATGCTTGGGGTGGATTGAATGAATTTTACTTCTTTAGAAATTTTGGTTTTATTAATTCTTGATGAATCCATTCTTCAAAATAACACTAAATTCATCATTTTCTAGTTTGATGCTAACTAAAATCAATTACTAATCCCCTACACACTTAAATAACCAAATTCATGATCTCTCCAAGGTATATGGTCATTTTAGTACTTGGATTTAGCTTCCTCAAACACAGTGAAGATGAAGAGTAGAAATAACTCCTCCAATGGCCCGAAGGCCTTAATTTTTTATTGATTTTTGATAATACACCTTTAAAGGGGTGAGGTGGAACCCTCACAAGGCCCGTAGGCATAAGTATTACATGGCTTGTTGTCCTTAGAGGAATTCAATTTCTCACAGGCTTAAAACATTACATACAACCCAGACTAACTACTTGGAACTGCTCCTCCCCAACATCTTCATTGTGAAATTAGCTCTCCACCTTTACATGGATGTTCGACTAGTATTTCCTGTGCATGCATAGGCTTGTCCCGATGGCAGGTGCCATACCCTCTCATTCTTGCAATCCGTTTAGCTTCTACTATGGTGAAAGCTTCTTGCTCCTCCTCTTTCTGAAGCTTATTCCTTGTAGGTTGTCTAGTTTTCATCTTCACTTATGGTGGCCCGAAGGCATTGAGGTGTCCTGAAGGCCTTACTGACCTGAAGTCCTGGGTTTCCTGAAGGGTTTAAAGGACTTGGGGACTAAATCGGTGGCCCGAAGGCCCAAACGGGGAAATATTCCCGGCTGCTACAGTGCCAAACAGTGACTGATACAATTTCACTACAGTACCTACTACAGTTCTTCACATTTCCTGCTATAGTACTACTATAGTACCTACTACAGTACCCCCCATAAATTATCCTCTACCTGGATTTGATCCTGGGTCTCCTGGATGCACTTAAGGAGTCCTCACCAACTGGGTTGAGGCTCATGTGCAAGAGTAGAAATAACTGAAGAATGGAAGTCTTAAATTAGTTAGCCAATTAACAAAAATTCATTCATAAAATAACATTCAATATAGCCTTTTCATATTCCAATGATCAACCCATCAAATGTTTAGCCCTCTATTTATGGTATACTCTCAATGGTGGAAAAAATATGGCTTACAAGAATTGGATTGAAGAAATTAAAACCGTGGAAATAACAAGCACTCCTCCGTGTGTGTGAATGAAATTCACACCTATGTGTGAACTAATTCACCACAACATAGAGACATCACTTTGATTTGCGATTATATAGTTTTAATGAAAGAAATGGGAATAATAGAAGAGAAATATGTTGATTAAGAACATAGAAATACAAAAAAAACTTACATGGCAATTAAAAACATTACAAAGGAACTTTGTCATAATAACATTACATAAAAAACAAGATATCCATTCCCCCTCACCACCACTACCTTAAATAGTCAATTGGGAATCCTTAGGCTGAGACTCAATCAATGTATTCTCAATTATTAAATTAATTTAGGCCTTAGGGTGTTGTAAAGTAGTGGAGAAATTGACTCCCTCCTTGATTTTTTATCCTCTTTATCTCCCATAGAAAGATCATCCTATATGGGAAATCATATCACCGAATATAGGTGGGCCATATAAGAGTCTTTTGTGTCGCCATATTTCTTCTAGACTTCTATAAAATTTGGTCCCATTTGAAGTTGTGTATAGGGAGTTATGAACGATTTAGTGGGCTAACATTCTGAGCTGCAGATTCTGACCCAGATTTTGATATTCTATTTGGACCACCTTAATAACCACCATGGAGGATGAATTAGCACTGTATCATGAAGAATTATTTGTCTATATATATGTCTTATATCATCCCATGAAATTTGGGCTTCATTGGGACCGTATTGGGAACTCCACATTCTCATCAGTGGGTTGGTGTCCAATCTGCCTTCTCCAGAATTTTTTCATTTCATCACCAAATATCCCCATCATCCTTTATGAATTATACATTGATAATTGAATAAAAAATGTTCATATTGAAGTTTAAATACATTTAACAAAATATAAAATTAAAATATGGATAATTACATTCCTTAAAATCAGATGAATCATTGGGACTAAATTGGTGTACATTAGGCAAGAAGTGAACAAATGATGAGAATGGATGTTCAAAATTAAAATCCCCTAACTCAGGCCCATAAGATCAAAAATGAACTTTTAATACCATTAAAATGTAATTAACATATGTGTTTTTATTGTATAATCATAATTAAAAATATAAACATGGAGGAAAACTTAATGTACAAATAATTATGGAGATTGATAGAGAACATTAATCATAAGAAAGTGAATGATCATGAGAAATTTAATAACCAAAAAAACCATATACAAAAGAGATTTGAAAAAGGCCATAGATTCATCATAAATAAATATAATAGGATATCATTTTTGTTTCAATATCCTTTTCTTATAGTTTAGGAATTCCTTTACCATCTAGACTAATAACATAAGGTAATATACTTACTTAACAAGTATAATTTTATCATTTAATTAATTTCCACCACAATATAATATTTTTCTACAAATGATGAGTATTTAAGATCATTTTTTCATGATTTAATTACTAAAATAATCTCTAAATAGATCACATAATCTACAAAAGGATAAAACGATATTCCTTCTATCTTTAGACATTAACTAAAACCAAAATGGGTTTAATAAGGTAAGATAATTCCAAAAATTAAAAACATTCATATGATGAAATACAAATTTAATCTTAAAAGACTCAAAAATAACACCAAAAGTTAAACTTAGATCATTTGATAAATAAATAACCTTAAAATTATTCAAAATAATCTTGAACAATTTTTAATCCCAAAAATTATAAGGATTTGATCACTTATTCTTATGATATTAATTTAACATTTATCTCCAATCAACATTAGTCACTCATAAAGTCATATTATAACATCTATTGTTTTTGGATCAGATGAAATTTTAGAAGGAAATTGAATTTTTTGTTTAGTGTACATGCCAAATTGTAAAAAAGTCTTTAGAATGAAATTATTAGAGTTGTAACACTCAATTTTTTTGTTTTTAGAATTAGTTTAATGAATGATAAGTGACTTAGGTGATCCATTGAGTTTTGGGAGTTTCAATCTCCAAAAAATCAAAACCAAGAAGAAATAGTTAGGGTGAATGATTTGTTTGAAATTGTACATACCACCAGAGGAAACTGTGTGGCTGATCTAGTAGAGATGGAGGTATCACACAATTTGGTCTAACCACGTGAGAGGGGATGCACAACTGTGCGGGTGATGAAAACATCATGATAGAGGGATTTTGCATGGGCTGCGCACGATTTTCCAAACCATGTGGCCAACCCATGTGAAAGGGTTCCTTGGGAAGTGGATCAAGCATGGATGGAATGCGATTTAGCCAACCATGCATCCAAATCATGCAACTCATTTAATGGGGTGAAATTCACACTTCCCCTACCTATTTTTATCCTTCCTTCCTATTTTATTTTCCTCCCATTCATATGCAACAGTCCCTCTATGGGTTCTTTCTCCTCCTCCTCCTAGCCATAGATACCTTTCCTTCATCAAGTGTCCAAATCAAGTTCCATCAGTCTCTTTTTCTAGACCTCAGTAATATATTCACTCCTCTTGATCATTATTTTCCATTTATCTTATAGTTTTTGATGCTATCAAGGTGCGAGTTAATTTGGCCTATTTTCTGGGTGTTTGTACGTCTCTTCATTTTCTCACAAAATGGACTGAATCAAGACTTTATATTGTATGTGTGGACTATCCTTGGTATATGGTAGGTGGTATATAGATTTTCCCTTAAAGTATCACCATTTATAAATTGGGTTGTTGTGCCACACGCCGATATTTCCATGTGATGCCTCTTAAATGTGAAATTTAATTTTTTGAACCTAACACCCCAAATCTAGTAAACTTTGTGTATTAAATTGGAATGGTTGGTGGTTATGTACCTTAATTTTTAACCAATATTAAGGGAATGTCCCTTGAATTCCTTTAATTAATTAATTTTTTTTCTAATAAAACTCATTGTTGAGGTGCACTGTCTTATAAAATGTAAAAGGGATGATTAATTAGAATGTGGTAGGATGTAAAAACCCACTGAGTTATCTATTAGTGACCAAATAACATCCTTACTAGTTATGGCATAATTATTATGGATTGAAATTGATGTTTTTATGGAATTCATGTTAACATGGCCTATCTAATACCTTTTCATGTATGGTTTTACCTATCATGGATATTCCACATTTCCTTAATGAATTTACTCAATGATTTTAATTCCTTAATTAAAAAAGGAACACTTAATGGATCAAAATGAAATCTTTATGGGAATGGACCTATTTTAATGTCTTTGTAATGGGTCATGTCATGCTTAATTAAATGGCCTTTATTATTCTTTAATTGAAATGGTAAATGGGTGTGCCCAATTTAAGTACATGTGATATGTGATATGATAAGGTTATGTATATGGCCTTCTGTATTGTTAAAAGTAAATATTTAAATAAATAAGAAAATTATGAATGTCAAGGGTGGTACTTGGGTGTAACATCCCAAACCCAGATTCACTCTATAGTTTCCTGATCCCGGTTAGACACATGGACTTGAGCACATCTCCCCAAATACTAGAGGCTTCTGACTAGTAGTGAGAGCCTTGGGTGTATCTATGGGGGAGACTATTCCCTCTTACTAGAGTGTAACACAATATAATATAAATAACTGATGAATAGAGGAAGTAGTAAATTAATCAGACAATAGAAAAATGGTAGGAATAGATAAATAAATCCATAAGTAATATCATATACATATGATTATGGTACATGTCGTGTCTATACAAAACAACCAAAATAGGTATACATGGAACCAATACAATACATGAAACAAAATTACAAAAGGCCAAAAACTATCCAGCTAGCACCATGAGCCTCAACTCGGGCTTATGCTCCCCTGCTTCTAAGAATTAATCAAGAACCTATAGTAGGGTGCTTGCCCTTATCCATACCTGTAATTATATAGTCTATTCAGGTACCCGCCCATGACTCGAATAGGGTGTGAGATACAATCCCAGTAGGAAACCACCCAAAGGTCAAGTTCCATCCAGTCAGTGAATATATAACAAAAATAGTGTGAAGGAAGAAATATAATATATAAGTAAGTACTAAAAGTAAATAACCCGTAAAGGTCTGGGTTCCCATGGACACCCATACTCTAGTACTTGCTTCAGCCTAGCCAAAATGTCTCTAAATTACAGTCATTCCTATCTCATTTTATAATCAAGTTCATTTAATTAGTCAATATTATTTAATAAATATTTCTCGAGACCAAGAATGTATCCCAACATCCCCCATGATGATATGTGATCATAAGATGCCTAAACTAGCCATCAATAAGGTACAATTGATTGATTGAATCCAAGATCATGCTTTGTATTGGTAGACACATCATGTAAATCATTTCGTTATTTAATTAATCAAAAACATGATCCCATCATTAGAATTCTTAATTTGGAATCCAGTTATCACTCTAGGTGTATCATGAACCAAACACCTTATAAGCCCATCCTAGGCATTCCTCATAGGAATCTTGGTATTGCTTTGGGTGTGGTATAACATAATTTCCATTTGAGTCTATCCTTGGTGGTCCACTATGGTATCCCAAGTGTCACCCATTGTGTATATGATCAACTATCCTCTAATACCATCCTTGGAAATCCATAAGGAATCCAAGAATCACTCAAAATATAATAGTCAGCCCCCATGAGTCCATCCTTGGCAGTTCACTTGGGTGTCCAAGTGTCACTCGAGTGTAAGAGAGGTATAATCCAATTAAGTCCATCCATGGAGTTCGTATAAGAACCCATGTGCCACCTAAGGAATATAATCATACCTTAATTAAATAAAATTTAATCAATATCACTTAATCATTTCAAGGTCATCACCTTATCCATTTCAATTAAACCTCACCTCCAAAGGTGACTCAAGTCATGTGCTTAGCCTAGAAGGCTTAGCCTCAATTTAACTCACATGGAATTTCATTATAAAAAGCATCTCATTATTAATCAACCAATACATGGAAAGTGTCTAGGGACATGTTTTCTATTCTTTTTTATTTATCAATTCAATTTAAAATTGGTATTACAATTCAACATACATATCAATTCAAAATTCAAGTTATAATTCCATTTACAATTCAATTTGTCAGTTGAAATCCCATGGAAAGGGTAAACGACACACCTTAAGGGTGACCCAATTCATATGCCACCCATGGTGGTCCATTTTATTTAACAAAACACCCGAGGGGTGGTTCCAATTCGAGGTTCATAACCTTAATTCAATTATCAATGAGTCTCATTAACTATATAGGTCATGCCTATCAATTCAATTCAAGTATTAAACTCCATTTTAAGTGTGTCACTCCGATAATTGGGTGCACAAAACAAAAACATATATATAAACACTTTGAATTTAAAGGAAAATTATGAGGCAACCTACTATAGGTTTGTAGTGGATATCTCATCCAATATCATCTCCTGATTTGACTCAGATCAGGAGAAAATTAAAGAACAGACAAGGAACCTATAAATACACTACTACAAAAACAGCCTATATCAGCGCTAAAAAAGGGCTTTAACAGTGCTAAAAAAGCGCTGTAAAGCTCAGTGCTAATATAGGTGGGTCCATTTTATCAGTGCTCTGAAAAGCGCTAATAAAGGTCAAAAAAAATTTAAAAAAATAAAAAAAATTAAAAATAATGCGGGGAGTGCTTTTATTAGCGCTTCACACCCCCTTTATCAGCGCTAGGAGGTCTCCCACATGTTTCCCTTCCCGCGCATCCTCATACGCGTGCACCCCCTTCGCTTCCACCCAAACTCGAACCCGGGACCTCCCCCCTTTCGCGGCTGCACCTTTACCACTAAGCCATTTCGTTTTGTTCTCTATTTAATGATATATCTATATATATAGTTATATTTATTCATATATTGATATAGATTAATATTAATATAAATATATTTATTCATATATTAGTATATATATATATTAATTCATATATTAATATATTTATATATATATATTTAGTTATAATTTTTTATACGTATATTTATTTGTATATTAATACATACATATAAGATTAGTTTTAAATACATTTATGAAAAAATATGTTTTTTATGTGTGTTTATAAATAAATACATACATACATACATACATACATAGATATATACAACACACAGACACACACAGACACACACACACACACACAAACACATATATATTTACGAATAAATACATATATATGTGTATTTGAAAATCCATAAAATGTACATATAAGATTAGTTTTAAATACATTTATGAAAAAATATGTTTTTGATGTGTGTTTATAAGTAAATAAATAAATACATACATATATACATATATAAAACACACAGACACACACATAGACACTCACACACACACACAGACACATATATATTTACGAATAAATACATATATATGTGTATTTGAAAATCCATAGAATATTAAAACGACCATAACTTATAATATATAATCCCATTTCAACGCCACAACCAGTCAAATCGAAGAAAATGAAACAATCTTTGATATGATATGTGGTACAGGCCTAACAAACATCTAGATCAGAAGTTATACTTGTTTGAATGTTAACAAATCGGGGTATCCCGACTAAAAACTCAGTTTTGGAGGCCTTCTAGGCCTTTTTTGGGCTCGAAAAATGTGACAAAGGCTTAGCCTCAATTATTAGTGCATATAGATCGTCGCAGGCTTCGATTTGATATGCTATAGAGCTCAAGCAGACACCCGGATCAAAAGTTATGACCGTTTGAAGTTTGAGTTACATTTTCAACATATTTTAGATATTTTATTAATTGTTTTGATTTTTTATGTCCTCAAATTGTTATTTAATTATTTTTAATCGATAATAATTATAAAATTATTAATTAGTAATATTTTTTTTAAATATTTTGAAGCCATTTTCACTAAATTTCTTATATATTAAATGTAATAGTCTATTTATACGTATCTATAACATATTTAAAAAATATATATTGTATTTATATCAATATAAATATACTTATATAACAAAATATTATCTTTCATGAAAAAATATTTTTTTTTGAAACTTAACATTTATCAGCGCTCGGGAAAAGTGCTGATAAATCCCCCCCTTTATCAGTGCTACTAAAATAAGCACTGATAAAGGGGTACCCTTTATCAGCACTAAAAAAATCACTGATATAGGAGGGGCCTTTATCAGCACTAAAAAAAGTGCTGATAAAGGGGGCCTTTATCAACACTTTTTTTAGCACTGATAAAAGTGACCCTTTATCAACGCTTTTTTTAGCACTGATAAAAGTGAAGTGCATCCCTTGCCTATTTTTATAGTAGTGATAGGGCCTATTATCTTTCACTTAAATAGCGTAGCCGATACCAAACTAAATGAAGAATGACACAAAAATAATTTAGATCTTACCGATGAAGATCCAACAAGATGAACAAATCTTGATTTCGATTTTAGATAGAGAAGATCCTTCAATTCCCAGAATAGTCGTCAAAGGGGGATCTCTCAAGCCGTGGCTATCTGACATGAGAAAGAATAGGAAATTAGGGTTTAAATATAAGTTTAATTAGGGAAAAATTACAATTTCCTAAGAATTTATGGGTCCCACAGTTGGCCAAACCATGCGTCAACCGTGCGCCATTTTCTATAGGAAATGGGTAATTCTCATGGTTTTCTCGTATAGTTTTTTCTAACTGTGCACAAATCATATCTTAGTCCACTATCAAAATTGCAGACATTCTATCATGACAGTGCACCTCGAATCGCACAGTTTTCCTAACCGTGCGGTCTATAGAACTCCATTTTCCAGCCTCACATGATTATATGTAACCGTGCAGACTACCCCACATGGTTTCTACTAACCGTGTGCTAGGAATTTTTCACCCCAAAAGCTGGGTTCTGGGCTCCGAGCCAACCTCAGACACCCTGTTATCTCCACAACCTTAAAGGAAATTCATATTAGGCCATATTTAGGCATTTAAACTAAAAATTTATGGAAAGTAAAATATTTCATACCTCAAGAAAGAACTGGGATTTTACATTGGGATTTTATTACGGATCACATTGAATGGGCTCATCATGCTTTATAAGTAGACTTTTTTAATGAACGATGAATACATAGGTATCAATTATTAGAATGCCTTGGATGGGCCCACCAGGAATTTTCTTACCTCCACACGAGCGATACCAGTTCCCTTGGATAGACACTATGGATGGGATCAATGGTTAGATGGTTATACTAGGCCATGAGTGATACTCAATCCCTTATATGAGATACCATGGATAAGCTCAGAGGGTTTTTTCTTCACTCCATGCCAAGAGTGATACATAGGATTCCATTTATGGATCACCTAGGATATTCCCATATGGTATTGGGTATTTATAGTACCCCTGGATCAATACTTGGGATTCATTTTCATATATCCTTGGATGGGATCAGAGTGCCTCTTATTAAACTTTAATGATGACTTTTATATTAAAGACTAACAATGCATAGCTTTTATCCAAGGATGCATCCACCAAGCCAAATCACATGCTTGGGGTTCAATACATCTCTTGATACTTGTTTTATAATGAATTATTATTACACCCATATTATATCTGCACATGTTTTCTTCCTTTAAAACATATCTAGCTTAGGACGAAGTAGGTAGTGATGGTCAGGTATCCCATGAGGGACCTAAACCGATGTATTAATTTATTTGTCACCATGCATTTATTGTGAACCTAAAAACTACTATATTTTATATTTATAGACTCATTTATGATTTAGAAACTATTTGTGGTGGCTTATTGAGTATATATCTCACCTTTATCAGGCCTCCATTTCACTGGGGTGCCCGATCTGATCTCATGTTCTCAAGTCCATGGTTTTTTATTTGTGCTGTGCATTGTACATGGGATCTTTGGATCACAGGACCGAGCTAGTACTCAGGATGATCAAGGATATCACCATCAGGGTTTTTTAATCTTTTTCTTTTATTCATGTACTTTATTGTGTCACCTTCTTTATGTTCATTTCTTTAGATTTATATAGCCTCATCTGGATAGGCATGCATTACTATATCTGGCACTAGCCATTCTTATTTGGTATTTTATTATTCTTTCACTACTCTGTCTATATTTCATACTTATTCTACTGTTTATTGATTGATTTATTATCTCTTATACCACTGTGATACTATGATCATGATGGTATAGTCTCCCCAATATACCACCATTGGACCCCCACTTCTAGTCGAAAGCCTATGGTGTATAAGGAGGCATGCTTGAGGCCATGTGGGGACCGGTCAGGCTACTGGATTCATAGCTAGTTAGGAAGGGATTCTACAAAGTGGTATTAGAGAATTTATTTTCCTTTTTAAACTATTTTGGGATAGTATATAGGAGACTAGGAATGTTTCAATTCTTGGTAAGCATCCATGTCTGGGAGTGATCAACCAACACACGGGCAAAAGTCTAAGTGGAAAGGGATGGGATTTCTATTCATGATATTCATTGTTATAGTTAATTATGATTTCACCTTGAGTTATTGGTTCATTTTATAATGCTAAATAATTTATGAGAGTTATGGTATTTTACCCTTGGACCTTTATAGTAAGGAAATAACATTACATACATTATCCTAGGCACATAGAGATTCAAATTCCATGCTTATTCCATGCCATATAGATTTCATTTCTAGGCTGTTTGAGATTTATTGATGTGCCTTGTGTGTTTACCAGCATGCATGTTACACACCATGTTAGGTATTTTAGTAATATGATTAGTTTTATACCTTATTAGGTATTTCACTAGCATGATTGTTTATATAACATGATGTGTGATTTAATTGGTATGTTTTCTTACAAAACATGCTTATGTGATTTTAGTGTATGATTAGAATGTCAATCTGTATAACTACCCTGATCTTTATTACACAATAATTCATGATTTATTGCATAAAAGTACAATTAATACAATAAAAAAATATTGATAAGTCTAGTGTCTTTAAGAATTAGGTACATGGTATAACATCTTGAACATGGGACACAACAACATTATTAAAAATTCCTTAACATGCTTATAATATTCCATGGCTTTTAAAACTACACGAGATATCCTGAAAAAAAAGAAAGGGGTGAGATATAAATCCCAGTAATGGAATAAAAAAGTCATAACATGAAAAAGATAATACATGTTAAACAATATGCATATCAATGGGGAATAACAGGAACATGAATAATAAGGCATTATATAACATGATAATCATAACATAGGAAATGTGGAAATAACTTAAAACACTGAATCATAAACATATGTCAAGGCTAAAACCACCAAGACATCATGGTGGAAAAAGTCCCATAAAGGAATCAGGTTCACTCCCTATCCCAACATAACATATCATGATACTAAACATTACCCAATGCCTTGGAGTGCTATCTGGACGCACCCATCATATTCATTTCATTCTCATGCTTACGTATGCCACATAGATCATACAACAAGGATTCATTCATTATAATAATTTATTACATGATAAATGATCATGGAATAAATACATGTAAGTCCCCAATAAAAAATTATATATGCATAAATTTGAACACCCTTGATAAGAAATGGGTATGGTATTCACTACACAATTGGTTTGGCATGGAAAATCATGGTGATATTTTGGTAGTATAACAACTTCACTTAGAGGTTCATAAAAATGGGTTTATGAGAGATAAAGTGGTATATCATCACATAGGAATAAAATAGGAATTAATAGGGACATGTAGAAACATATCACAACATTAGAAATTGGAAATATAAGGCATAAGGTAATGAAGAAACCTGAATAAGAATCCTAACAATTTTTCAGCATGGTAAAAGGTGTACATAAATGGTCATGGGAGGATTAATGAGAGTTAAAGGGGGATATAATAATTTATAAATTAAATGGAAATTAAGTGGGATATGTAAGATCATATCCCAATATAATAAAAAGAAAATTTAGAGGCATTACAAAAATAAAGGGCTTGATAAAAAGAGGAGAGTAAAATACCCCTTACGAAATTTCGGCATAGTAACGACTTAGTTAAGGGTCAAAATGAGAAATGGGAAATGATCTATAATTCATATAACATCAATTAGATAGTAAGGAAATGAATATAAATGAATGAAAATATAAAAAATTAAAATTAATAAGACTAATTTCAAAGAATGTGCTTGAATTGAAAGGAGATGAAGATGAGGATCCCTTACTTGAGTGCGTGACTCTAAAAGATTGGGAGGGGATTATAGAGATCTTGGTGGAACTTTGGGAGGACTATAGAGAGTTGAGGCTAGAGCATGGATGTGATATAAGGATTTTGAGTGAAGAGAAATGGGATTCTAGGTGGTTTTATATAGGAAATGACGGGGTTTTATTTATTATTTAGGTTTTGGACTCTACATAATAAAATATCCAAAACCACAAACCATCCCATGGTTTTTGAGCATGTTTTTTACCAAATGGGAGTGGTTTTTATTATTATATAAATCCAAGGGCCTAAATTATTAAAATAATTCCCTTTATTATGTGAAGTTGAGTCATACTTTTAAAGAAGTGATTTTAAAACCTTAAAATATATTATAAGTTTTGAAGGATTAATAATGGATTTAAAAAATAAATAAAATAAAATTATAATAAAATTATTTTAAAGTAAAAACATTTATTTGGTCATTAATATAATTTATATTAATTATTACATCAATTTTGGGTCATTATGATGTCATAAAACACAAAGTATATTTATAATATATTTGATTTTTATACAAAAATTAAAATGTCTTAGAAAATTATGAAAAATTCACCATAGGATAATTTTGAAATTATCATTTCAAAATTAATATTCATTTTATATAAATAATTTTCCAAATACTTTAATTCTAACTTTTAAAATAATAACCTACATTTATTAAAAATAACAAGTTTTTGATAATAACAATTTTCAAACCCTTATAAAAATTACATTTTACATTATAAAAATTATATAATCATTTATATTTGATAATAATATTAGAATATTATTTATTTAAAAAATACATTAATTCATACAAATAAATTCCTTAATTGAATTTAAATATTACACCAAAAATACTATTTATGTTTTATTGAATCAAAATAAAAATCATTTATAAAGTAACAATAATAGGATGAAAATATATTCATTATTCTATAAAAAATAATGTACATACTCATATTTATAGGGTCTCAATACATATCCATTTAATACACCAGCAAACTCCCTAATATTAAGGTGTGCGATGGTGGGACTTTCATGGGGTGGTTCGGCGAATATGGTTTGGGCCGTGATCTCGATGAGATTAAACTTCTCATGTAAATGGTTTTTCTCATACTTAAGTTATTGGATCTCATCTTGGGATTGGTATTAGAAAAATTCTATAAATTATATCTCCCCAAAAAGCTCTGATAAATGGGATTCATAGGGTTGATCCTACTGGTTGAGGCCATGACTTCATTTGTCTGTGTCAATTGGATTGATTAAAACCATATATTTATACTAATCATGTGATAACTATTGAATGACTATATTATCAATTGTAATGATACTTAAAAGTCATTTAAATACAATTGGATATAATAAAACAAAATAAATGCATGTGTTTTCTATAACCATATTACTTAATAATACATTTAATTGAATCAAAAGGGGAATTTTATTTATAAAAGTTTGAGTGGTTACAATTTAGCCCCCTTTAAAAAAATTTCCCTAGAAAATTTCTCATCCCACACTAAAATAGATAAGGGTAACTTTGCTTCATCACCTCCTCTGGTTCCCACATTGCTTCTTCAAACTTGTGGTTTCTCCATAATACTTTGACAAGGTGCATTGTATTATTATGTATAAAATTTTATATATGATCTAAGATCTTAACTTGATTATCCTCATAGAAAATTTCATTATCCAATGGTACTACCTATGGATTGAGTATATGTGAGGTATCTAGTATATACTTCCTCAAGAGGAATACATGGAATACATCATGTACTTGAGATAGGTTTAGTGGGAGTGCTAGTTGATAAGCCATTGCTCTAATGCAATCAAGGATCTCAAAGGGGCCGATGTATCTTGGACTAAGATTTACCTTCTTTGAAAATATTATCACTTTATTACATGGATATATGAAGAGGAATACCATTTATCTAATATCAAACTCTAGGTCTCATCCATGATTGTCAGCATAACTCTTCTGTCAACTCTGAGCAGCCTTGATTTGCTGCTGAATGATCTTAACCTTCATTATAATTTCCTCGATCACTTTAGGACCTAGGATTTTTCATTCCCCAACTTCATCCTAACATGCCAGTGTTATTCACCTCTTCCCATAAAGGTCTTCATAGGAATCCATTTGTATTCTTGAGTGAAAACTGTTGTTGTAAGAGAACTCAACCAAAGGAAGATACTGTTCCCATCCTCCTTTGAAGTACATATAACATGCTTGTAACATGTCTTATAGTTTCATAATAGTCCACTCAGATTGGCCATCAGTTTTAAGATGATAGGCTATAGTGAAGTTCAACTTAGTGTTCAGATCATGTTGTAGACTTTTACAAAACTAAGAGGTGAATCTAGGATCTTGATCGGATATAATCGATAGTGGTACTACATTAAACCTTAACACTTCTATCATGTATATACATGAAGACTAATCTAGGGATAAGTCCTATTGAATTATGATAAAGTGAGCTGTCTTTGTAAAATGATCTACAACAACCCATACAGAATTGTTTCCCCTGGATGTATTCAGAAGTCTGGTGAAAAATCCTATAGTGATGTTCTCCCATTTCCATGTTGGTATGGGTAATGGTTGCATCATAACCTTATACTTATGCCTTTAAGAATTCACTTTATAGAATAATAGTCACTTTGATGTATATTCAATGATCTCCTTATTCATATTGTCCAACCAATAGTGCTCACAAAGATCTTGATACATCTTTGTAATTCTTAGGTGAATGGAGAAAGTTGAACTATGTGAATCATCCAAAAATTAATTATTTAACTCATGATTTTATGGAACACATAGTCTCAAACCAAATCTCATAATTCCTTCTTCATCAATTTTAAACTATGAGGATTTTACCTTTCTCATGGCTTCCTCCTTATGAATTTCCACATCATTTCTTTAATCATACTTTATTTTCTCCATTTGGGATGGTTGAGAAATTATTTGAGAAAGGATTGATGATATTACTTTATTAATGATTCTCATTTATATCCTTTGAAAATATAATAATACTGTATCCTTCTAAATTCCCATCATTGATAAATATGTAGGATCTTTTCTACTTAGATCATCTGCCACCTTATTTGATTTATCGGGATGGTAGTTGATTAAGCAGTCACAATCCTTAATGAGATATAACTATATTCTCTAGATCATATTAATCTCTTTCTATGTGAATATATATTTTAGGCTCTTATGATCTATATATATCTCACAATTCACCCCATAGAGATAATTCTGCTAGATTTTCAATGCAAAAAGCATAGCTTCCAACTCCAGATCCTGTGTGGTATAGTTTTGATCATGAATATTTAACTTCCTTGAGGTGTAGGCTATCACTTTATCATTTTTCATCAATAAATAGTCTAATACATTCTTTGAAGCATCACTATATACCAAAAATAGTTCCCTACTTGTTGTTAGTGTGAGGACTGGTGCAATGCTAAGCCTCTTTTTGAGATCCTTAAATCTTTCCTCACATTCTTATATCCAGAAAAACTTCTATCCCTTGCAAGTTATGTTGGTAAGAGGGTTTTAAAATTGTGATAAATTTTTCACAAATAAGTGATAATACTTTTTTAACCCAAGGAATCTATAGATACCTATCACAGATTTTGGCCTTGTTTATCCTTCAATTGATTCAATCTTTGAAGGGTCCACATATATCCCATTACTTGTGATGATATGACCCTAGAAAGAGAATTACTTCAACCATAACTCACATTTTCTATACTTGGAATAAATATTATCCTTTCATAGGGTCTTTAGCATAGTGCTAAGATATTCCCCAGGCTCCTCCTTACTCTTAGATTATATTAAAATATCATCTATAAATACTAACACAAATTTGTTGAGGTAATCTCTAAAGACTCTATTCATCAAGTCCATGAAGATTTTTGGAGCATTAGTGAGTCCTAAAGGCATCACTATGAACTCATAGTGTCCGTACCTTGTATGAAAAGTGGTCTTGGGGATATCTTCCTTCTTCACCCTCACTTGATAATATCTTTACTGAAGATGCACCTTAGAGAAGTATTTTGATCCACATAGATGACTGAAAAAGTCATTAATCTAAGGAAAATGATACTTGTTATTTATTATGATCTGGTTGAGATAATGATAACCAATGAAAATGAATATTGACCCATACTTCTTCTTGATGAAGAGGACTGGTTCACCCCATGATGAAGCACTTGGGAATATGAACCCTTTATCTAGATTCTCCTATAGTTATTTCTTTATCTCCTTAAATTCCACAATAGATATTCTACATAGATTCTTAGATAATGGAAACATCCTAGGTACATGCTCTATTGAAAATTAAACCACTCAGTTAGGAGGAAGATCATAAAGTTTCTCTAGAAATGCATCAACATATTCCCTCATAATAGGCATGTATTTGAGGATGGTTATTTCCTTAGATTAAATCATTTGGGATAGATATGCTTTCTCATATGGAAATAATATCCATGCTTGAGATATTGGTGCCAAAGAAGATTCACCATCCTCCTTACACTTGTACAAAATTAGGGGTCGATTCGTGATACAGATAGTGATTTCCTTCTCATGGAAATTTATATTGGATCTATATAGGGAAAGACAATTCATGCCCATAATTGCATCAAATTCAACCAAAGGCAGTATGACAAGGTTCACTGGGAAGTTAAAACCACAAAATTTGATATGGGAGGAGTTATATATTTGGGATTCAATAATTTCCCCATTTTCTTTTTTCATTGACATATCTACTTACATGATTTGTGGTGGTGTTTTAATAGTTATACTAAACTTTCATGATATAAAGTAATGATTAGAACTAAATAAGACAACCCTACCTTTCATTTTTTTATTCTGGTTCAACTTTATTCAATTTAGACTTTTGATGATTACTTTTAGAATATTAAACACAGAAAGGGGTAACCCAATTACATTAAAGAGATAACTTATAGATTTAATTTATTTTTGTAACCTATGAATTTCTAGGCTTCAATATATGTTTTCCACAATCTATTTCCTAACATATATTCTTATGTTTTTTTTCTTTTTTTCCCTTAATAATGTTTCATAATGAGCATATGATATTACCAAAGCATATCCCCTAGGATTGTCAAACTAGGTGCGTAGTAAGGCCCATTGTCGTGTACCAAGTTACCCTGAGTGAGGCCTTGAACACCTTATCGGAGTTGGTACTCCTAGGTACACCTATTCCAGAGCCACGTCTACTTATAGTATCCAGACAATGATTTATTTTCTTGATAAACCACTTACTATATACTAACAAAAACTTAGATATGTTTTCTTATACACAGTCTTATCCCTAAGGATTTTGCTAGAGTTTTCTAATCCTAATAACAAAAATAACTAAAATTTTTATTTGATTCCAACTATAACAACCCTTATCTTTATTAAACATTAATTCATGATTTATTACATAAAAGTACAGTTAATAAAAACAAAAATATTGATAATTCTAGTGTATTTGGGAATTAGGTACATAGAATAACTTCTTGAACATGAGATACAACAACATTATTAAAACTTCCTTAACATGCTTCTAATATTCCATGGATTTTAAAACTGCACGGGATATATTAGGAAAAAACATATGAAAGGAGTGAGATATAAATTTGAGTAAGGGAATAAACAAGGCATAACATGAAAAAGATAATACATGTTAGAAAATAGGCATATCAACAGGGAATAAAAGGAACATGAATAATAAGGCATGATATAACAAGATAATCCTAACATGGGAAATGTGTAAACAACTTAAAACACTGAATCATAAAAATAGGTCAAGGCTAAACCCACTGATAAATCATGGTGGAAAAAGTCCCATAAAGGAATTGGGTTCACTCCCTGTCCCAACATGACATATTATGATACTGAACATTTCCCAATGCATTGGAGCGCTATCTGGGCGCACCCATCACATTCATTTCATTCTCATACTTAAGTGCACCACATAGATTATACTAAAAGTATCCATTGATCATCATAATTTATTCCATGATCAAGGAGTGTGGAATACATATATGTAAGTACCCAATAAACAATTATATGTGCATAAATGTGAAAACCCTTGATAGGAAATGGGTATGGTATTCACTAAACAATTGGTTTGGCATGGAAAATCATGGTGATATTTTGATAGCATAACGACATCACTTAGAGATTCATATAAATGGGTTGTTAAGAGAGTAAGGGGTCTATCATCACATATAAATAAAATTATAAGTAATAAGGACATGGAGAAACATATACCAACATTAGATGTTGGAAATATAAGGCATAAGGTAATGAAGAAACCTAAAGAAGAATCCAAACTATTTTTCGGCATGGTAATGGGTGTACATAAGGGATCATGGGAGGCTTAATGAGAGTTAAAGGGATATATAATAATTTATACATTAAATGTATATTAAAAAGGATAATGATGAACATATAAAAACATAAGAAAAAGTAAATTTAGAGACATTACAAAAAGAAGGGCATGATAAAAAGAGGAGAGTGGAAGATCCCTTATAGAATTTTGACATAGTATAGGCTTAGTTAAGAGTAAAAATAAGAGAGGATAAATGATCTATAACTCAAATAAAATCAATTAGACAGTAAGTTAATGATTATAAATTAACTAAAATGTAAAAAATTGTAATTAAGAAGACCAATTTTAAAGAATGTGCTTGAATTTAAAGGAGGAGAGAAAGGTGAGGATCCCTTACTTGAGTGTGTGACTCAAAAAGATTAGAAGTGGGATTTTTGAGAGCTTGGGGGTGCCTTGGGAGGACTCTAAATAGTGGATGGCAGGGTATTCATGTGATACAAGGATTTTTAGTGAAGATAAATTGGATCTTGGGTGGGTTTATATAAGAAATGAGAGGGATTTTTTTATTATTTAGGTTTTGGAATATACATAACTATCCCATAGTTTTTGCCCATGTTTTATGCCAAATGAGAGTGTTTTTTATTATTTTATAAGTCTAAGGTCCTAAATTATTAAAATTATTCCCTTGGTTATGTGTAGGTGAGTCACACTCTTAAAGAAATGATTTTAAAACCTTAAAATATATTATAGGTTTTGGAGGATTCATAATGCCTTTAAAAAATAAATAAAATAAACTCAAAATAAAATTATTTTAAAGTAAAAAAATTTATTTGGTCATGTATCCCATTTTTAGTAATTATTACATCACTTTTGGGTAATTATGATGTCATAAAACACAAATTATACTTATATGATATTTAATTTTTACCCAAAAATTCAACTATCTTAGAAAATTATGAAAAATTCACCATTGGATAATTTTGAAATTTTGATTTCAAAAATATTATTAATTTTATATAAATAATTTTCTAAATATGTTAATTTTGAATTTTAAAATAATAACTGACATTTATTGAAAATAACGGGTTTTTGACAATAATAGTTTTAAAACCCTTATAAAAATTACATTTGATTTTATAAAAAATATATGATACTTTATATTTTATAATAATATCAAAATATTATTTATTTATAAAATACATTAATTTATAAAAATAAATTCCTTACTTGAATTTTAATATTACCCCAAAAATACTATTTGTGTTTTATTGAATCAAAATAAAAATCAGTTATAAAGTAACAATAATAGGATGAAAATATATTCATTATTCTATAGAAAAAATATATATACTCATATTTCTAGGGTCTTGATACATATCCATTTAATAAACCAAAAAATTCCCAAAGAGTATGGTGTGTGATGGTGGAACTTTCATGGGGCGGTTCGACAATCATGGTTTGGGTTGTGATCTCAATGAGTTTGAACTTCCCCCATAAATAGTTTGCTCATACTTAAGTTTTTGGATATCAGTTTGGAATTCATCTAGGGAAAAGCCCATAAATTCCATATCTCTTGGAATCTCTAATAAATGGGCTTCATAGGTTATGATCCTACTGGTTGAGACCATCACAACCTTTATTTGTGCCAATTGGATTTTTTAAAACCCTATATTTATACTAATCATGTGATAACTATTCAAAAACTATGTTATCAATGGTAATGATACTTAAAGGTCGTTTAAATCCAACTTGATATAATAAAACAAAATAAATTCATGTGTTTTTTATAACCATATTACTTAATAAGGCATTTAATTGAATCAAAAGGGTAATTTTATTTATAACAGTCTAGGTCATTACAATCTTCTTACCATGATTAGGTAATTAATTTTCATTCCACTTGATTATTTAGAATACTTTACATATATTCCCTTATTTTTGGATTTCTTGTTTATATGTCAGAGTTATTTACTACTTATGATAACATTCCCTATTATAATTATGATCCAAAGGTTGGTTAAATAAACTGTCAGCATCAATATAATTGGTGTTTTCCCGCATTGATTGATGGTGGAATTCTATTTGACTAACCAATCATGACATGTTTGAGCAATGGACCATTGGTTTCATGGGATAAATCATTCTGGTTGCAATTAAATGTAATCCAATTTTCAATTTATAAAGTTTATGGGTACTTTATAAATTGAGAAATTGTAAACCATATAATCGAAGCATCATATAAGAGCTTGATATACCTCGAGACAGTTGTAAAAATAACATCTATTAAATTTTTATGCTTAAATGAATTGTTTTCTTATGAACATTTTACATGACTCAAACCAAGTAGGTCATTCTTGACCAATTTTTGTTTTTGAGATAGACTTTGCTTGACCCAAGTAGGTCTATCATGGTGCTTGTTCTTATGAGAAAGACCACTGTGGGTGTTTTGAAACTTTAATAATTTAATCAACTAATATGGTTTTTAGACCCAAGTTAGGTGTGTTGGGACCCTCATAGGTCACCCTTGTTATGTTTTCATTAATACTTAAACCCTCTAGGGGGTATGTTTAAATTATATAGGATTATTATTTAAGCTTTTTGTAACCACCTACATGGATTCACATATAGATGTATGGTAGAATCTTATTTGACTACTCCCCTTTCTAATTTATAATAAACCCATTATCTTCTTTTGATATTTATTATCTATGAGGCCTTTTTAAATAAAATCTAGTTACAATCTAAATGATTTTCTCCTCTATAGATTGGAATTGACGTTTTTTAACAAATACCAATTGTTAGAACTTTGTGAATAAATAAAATGGATAAAAGTAATGTATAAGTTAAATTTACTGATTGTAATGGATTTTTAGTTAAATAATTAATGTTTAAAAGTAATTTTAATATAACTTTCCTATTTTTACTTGTGTCTTTAGCTAAGTAAAGTACCAAATCACATTTTCCTTATGACTAGTACTTGCTGTTTTAAAACTGAGCCTTAAAATGGTTAAAGATTGAATGTAAATAAATAAATCAGCTCAAATGAAACATGTAGAGGTGTTATTAGCTTTAACTCTCATATAATGGTATTTTAATCATTTCCTTGAGTTTTTCTTTGAAACGGGAATGGGAGCATTTCCCATAGGCTTATTCTAACCTAATTAATAAGTGGTAGTTTCTAGTGACCTCTTCAGATTTGAGATATTTTTAAGGTTTATGATTTATAATTAAGTAAGGAAGCTATCCTAATGTAGGTATCACCATTATAAATTTAAAACCTTACAAAATACTTGGGAATATTTTTAGGCGTGTGGTAATTTTTGAGTTCTGTAGCCCCGTATAAGACTCTTAGTTTCTAAAACAATACCTTTTTCTAGACTAGTGGTATTTTGATGGTTTGACCCTTTTTACGGGAAAGAGTATCACATAATTCTCTATTTCAGTGGGATATACATTACTATGTAGTGTTTAGCTTCTTAATTGGTCATGTGATACTTATTTTCTCTCTCTTTAGTGTTGGATGACTTGGAAGATCATTAGATGGGTTTATAGTTATACAGAGTGATATAACTCTAGAATTAGACCTTTGGTATAGGCTGCTTGATACCGGGATGCATAGGGATGATAAGCCTATGGATAGTCTCAAGGATATATCATTTTTATTGTTAAGTCGAAGGGTAGTATGTGTTGATACACATGGTACCTATATAATTGATAAAATAGTACAACAGACCATTTGAGTTTAGTGGTAATTGTTAAATCCTTGATCTATTACGCTATGTTCATGGGACATCTTTTAAGTAGATTGACCTAGGTTTTAAAGGAAATATAACTCATCCAAATTCCTAAGATGATTTTCTAAACAGGATCGGGTGTTTTGACATGTTGGAGAGTTGTTTTGGATTTTACACCTGATTCTATAATACACGTGGATGTAAATAGGGATGAGTGTCACATATACATCTAAAGTGAATCAGGCCTAGTGCACTTTCAAGTGAATATTATATCTCTTATTTCAGTTTAAAACTTGGAAAAATAATGTTTTCCATACTTATTAATTAAAACTAGTGGTCAATGGAGCTTGTGTCGCGGTATAAGTTCCTTTTTTTATTAATTTGGTGATAAAAACACTCCTAAGTTGGGGTGCATCAAATCAATCTGGGAAATATGTTTTCTTCCAAGTATAAGAAACATAACCAAGAAGGGACATTTTTAAATGGTTAGTACTACCTTTTAATTTAATTAAGGTTGGTAAACTTTTCAATATATCAGTTCCTACGAGATCGCTTGATGATGATATGGTTGGCTGTTCATGTATCCTTTGAAATTTTGACAGTCAAGTTGGACCTTGATGGTTATGCTTGAGTGATCATGGGATGCCTCAGGTAGTAGGGGAATCATGTTTGGGTAATTAAGACATGTCATAAGGTGTATCCAATCTTCTTTAAAAAAGTTGGCCTATAGTGGTTTGACTATCCTTTCCTTGTATAGTTGGAGACGATAGGTTCAAAACTGTATCGAGCATTACGTCTTTAATGTGGAATAAGTTTCTCAGGTCCTTGTTGAAAATATTTCTTATCCTCTTAGTGTACTCTTGACTTAGTGATGATCATGTACCCTATATTGATATCATCCGGGATACACTAAGGGAGTATTGGTTTTATACCAAACTAAATTAAAAATGCCCATCTTTTTTGATAAATAGACTTTGTGGGAGAGGCACTCCTGAAGAATGGTAAGTTAAGAGGTGTGGTTAGTATTGAGTGATACTTTGGTTATTGAGTAGGAATTCCTTGTATAGAATCATATACACCAACTGGTTCTTTGACCTAACGGCCAATGGGTTCAGTTGGTGTTCTGATACGTGAACATCTTAGTTGTGAACCGATATCCCATTTGTAAACGCCATAGTATGGAATAACTTGGATTATATACTTAAACTTCAATTAATGATTCTAAGGTTACCCTAGACTTTAGTCAGGCTCAGATGAGATGTTTCAAGGGTGGTGATCCTAGTATGTTAAATTGGGTATGCACCCATGTTCATTCCAAGGCATGACAACTTAAAGAGAATATCGGTCTTGAGATGTCACCAGTATCCAATAATGGGCTTCAGTGGATGTGTTCAAAGTAAATGTGTGGTAACTTGTAATAATGAATCTTGTTTTGGGTTGTTTTACACTATCCATCTAAGCTGAGCATTTTGAAAATAGTTAGCCGAAAGTGGATTGACTTATTTCCTCTTGTTTCGCTAAAAAGTGATCGGTGAGGAACTGCTTGTGGCTCGTAGTTAGGATGAGGTGAGAGCAGTTTGGGTCAATTGAGGTTTTACATGAAATCCATATCAACCTAGATGAATGGGGTAAATTTTGATTATATAATTCCATTAAGATAATGATCATGCCAAGAACGTTGTTAGAATGATAGGGTCATATTGAAATAGGCAGTTATGATGGTAGAAGTACCATGTCTCGGGGTTGGCCGTTAAATGGTAGAACCTATGGTAGGAAGCACCATGGGCTGAATGTTAGAAGAGATGATAAATTGATCATGAATGGGGTTATAAGGAATTAAGTAAACTCTGTCTTGATGTCTTTGTTTTGGAAAATGAGTGTTGAATCAAGTTTATACATCTCATGTACCAAAGGCTTAAAGGATTCTTGGTGGTGTGTTGGGAATTGGAAATGAAATGTTCCTATTTAGAAGAAGCTCCTAAACCTGATTAGGTTTAGTTTTTTCCTTCATAGTTTTCCCTAAGGCTTCTTGGGGATGAGAAGTTTTATGGTGGAGAGATTGTAGCATCCCGTGTTTTTGGACTAGATGAAATTTCTGAAGGAACTTAAATTTCTAGCTTGGTCGATGGAACGAATTGTAAACTAGGATTAAGAATGAAATTAAGAGAGTTTTAACACTAAAATGTGTCGTTTTTAGACTTATTTTAAGGCCTGATAAGTGCCTCAGGTGATCCATTGAGTTTCATGAGCATCACGCTCTGAAAACTCAAAATTGGGAAGAACTAGTCAGGGCGCATAGCCTACTAGAGGAAACCGTGCAGCTGATCTAGTGGAGCTGAAGGTGTCACATGCTTTGGTCTAACCATGTGATAGGGGCTACATGAATGTGTGGGTTATACAAATATCTTGATAGAGGGATTTTGTATAAGCTGTGTACAGTTAGCCAAACTGTACAACCAACCTATGCTAGGGGGTTCCTTGGGCAGTGGCTACAACACAATTAGCACATGGTTTGGAAAACTATACAAACAAACTGTGTGCCTCACTTAATGGGGTGAAATTACCATTTCCCCTAACTATTTTTATCCTTCTTACTTACTTTATTTTCATCCCATTCATGTGAAACAACTCCTCTGTGGGTCCCTTCACCTTCTCATCCTCGTCCTCCTCCTAGGTATGGATGCCTCTCCTTTATCCAGTATTGGAATCAAGTTTCACTGGTCTCCCTGGTTATCCCTCAGTAATATATTCACCCCTCTCGATAGTTTATTCATTTCTCTTTATATCATTGATTTTATCAAGATACGAGCTAATTTTACCTATTTTCAAGGTGTTTTTCTATTTCTTCACTTTCTCTCAAACTAAACCGAATCAATACTTAATATTGGATGTGTGGACCATCCTTGGTATAAGGTAGGTGGTATATATATTTTTCCTTAAAGTATCACCAATTATAAATTTTATTATTGTTCCACACATTGGTATTTCTATGTTATTCCTCTTAAATGTGAAATTTGATTTGTAGAACCTAACACCCTAAATCTAAAAACCTTTGTGTACTAAATTGGCATAGTTGGTGGTCATGAAAATCAATTTTTAACTACCCTTAAGGTTGTATCCCTTGGATACCTTTAAGATTTTTTTTATTAAAACCCCTTATTGAGGTGAGTTGTCTTATAAAATGTAAAAAAGATGGTTAATTGGAATGTGATAGGATGTGCACCCCACTGAGTTATCCCTGAGTAACAAAGCCACATACTTAATGGTTATGGCCTAATTCTTATGGAGTGGACTTGATGTTTAGGTATGGAATGAATGTTATCATGGCCTATCTAATACCTTTTCATTTATGGTGTTACCTACCATGGGTAGTCCACTTGGCCTTAATGCATTTACTCAGTGCTTTGATTTCCTTAATAATAGGAAAAACCACTTAATGTATAAAAATGACATATTTATGGGAATGGAACTATTTTAGTGTCCTTGTAATGGGTCATGGAATTATTAAGTACATGGGATTTATTATTCTTTAATTGAAATGGTAAATGGGTGTGACCACTTTAAGTACATGTGATATGTGATATGCCAAGCTTATGAATATAGAATTCCATATTATTAAAAGTAAATGTTTAAATGAATAAGTTAATAATGAATTCCAAGAGTGATACTTGGGATTCTATTATGGACCATCTTGGATGATATCATCATGATTTATAATTAGAATTTTTTAATGAATGTTGAATACAATGGGATCGATACTTGGAATGCCTTGGATATGATCACCGAGAAATTTCCTACTTCCACATGAGCGATACTGGTTCCCCAGGGGAGACACTATGGACAAGCTTGGTGGATATATGGTTATACCAGGACATAGATGATACTCAATCCCCTATGTGAGATACCAAAGATGGGCTTGAAGGGTTTCGTTTTCACGCCATGCAAAGGGTGATACTTGGGATTCAATTTACGGATCACCTTGGATGGACTCATATACTATTGGGTATTTATAGTAACCCTAGAGTGATACTTTGGATTCCTTTTTGGATCACATTGGACGGGATCAGAGTAAATATTATGAAACTTCAATGACAACTTTTATATTAAATACTAATAATTCATAACTGTTATCCATTGACACATCCTCCAATCCAAATCACATGCTTGGGTCCATCTATTGATATTTGTTTTATGATAACTTATTATTACAACCATATTATATATGCATAGGTTTCCTTCCTTTCAGACATATCCAACTTAGGCCGAATCAGGTAGTGCTGGTTGGGTATCCCATGAGGGGCCTAAACCGATGTATTTATTTATTTTTATCCTTTTATTTGTTATATACATGAACACTACTATATTTTACATTCATAGACTAGATTATGATTTATAAACTATTGGTGATAACCTACTTAGTATATCCTACACCATGCTCAGAACTCCATTGCATTGGGGTAACTGAGAATACATCATGTTTATAGTTCTATGGATTATTCCTTGTACTATGCATTGTAGTTTGGAGCTTAAGAGAATAGGTCTGTTCTAGTACTCAAGATTTCCATGGAGATCACCTTTGGGTGTTTTTACTCATTTTATTTATTAATGTACCTTAATGTGTCACCTTATGTGTGTTCATTTTTTTTAGATTTACATAGCCTCATATGGACATGAATGCATGATTCTATTTGGAGTTGGATATACTTATTTGGTTTATTATTTTTCTTCTTCTAATCTGTTTGTCACGAATCGAATCGATCGCCACCAAAAATGGCACCAAACCCAGCCCGTGACAAGGCCCGAAGGGCGTTACCTATCCACACGGGTTGGTACAAGTTCCTGGGTATCATAAAATGAAAATTGGGAATGATTTACCCGAGTTTATAAACATAAAACAACAAAAGAATCCAATGAAACAAATCTGGATTTTTCAAACCAAACAATCTTTTACAAAAATTCAGAACTGAATTACATAGCTTAAAACAACTCAAAAAGAATATACCAAAGGTAAAAAACCAAATAAGAACATCCCAAGAACCCTCATGGCAAGGGGCACTGCCCTCAAGCCACCTCCACAAGACTTCACCACCAAGGACCTGCTAGAAACCCGAACCACTGGAACAAAAAAAACTATACCCAACCTACGACAACAAAAATAACCAAGTCGACTTACCCCCAAGGGTGTAAGTAGGGTGTGAGACAATGCCCAGTAGGATACCACCACTAAGAGATTCCATGTGATAAACATTTAAAGATTAAAAGCATGCAAGTTTTCAAAAACATGAAAAGCTAGTTACAATTTCTAAAAGATGCAACTTTGAATAAAAACAGTTTTCAAGTGGGATATCATTAAGAATAAACACTTTCAAAAATAATGTCAACACTACTGAATTTTCCAGCCAACTATACCGTATTCCGACAGTAAGTACAAAGTAAATAATGAACACAAGAAATAGGAAATAACCCCTAGGCACTAGCTCGTTCTGGGTCCCAGGTACCTCGTATCTCGGTGAGAGTAACCATCACAATATCCGTTCTCATGCACGATCCACTAGTAGGGAACATACCCATAACCTATTGGTCCCCAATCATCATCATCATAGTTTAGTTAGAGTTGTATGCGTAAATCTTGCTAAGTGAAACTGAGGCCAAACCCCACGGATTCACTAGCATACTAGTACACGTCCACCCACCTAGATACCCGGGTTTTCCCTTTGTGCTCAAACAAGTTCAACAAGCCAAGAAATATAGTTTTCACATGAAAATATCACTTCCACATCACACATTAACCAAACAGCCCCATGTACATCACACAAGTCACAAATTCTTCATTTCATTGAAATGCATTTTGAAATCAAACTCACACCAAAATAGGCCACAACACTTTTTCATAACTTTCACAATCTAACACATCCTTTAACAATTTTATGAAGTCCCTAAAAATATGATAAACATCACATAATAGAACTATTCACATTTAAAATGGTTCATTTGAAAGTATAAACAATCCAAAATAGTTTTCCAATATGGTTTCACCTCTTACATAAATCATTAAACCACTCAAAACTTTCATAAAACAATTCTAAATAGTGTACCAAAGCTTTTCAAATAAAACCCATTTCAAAACCATATTTCAAGGACAAAATCACATCAATAAAAATTCAAAATAGAATTGTAAGACCCAAAAACATTTATTAAACAACCCCCATGTGTTATACAAACACCTCAAACAATAGTACAAAAGATCCACATGAAACGCACACGTTTTCAAAATCACTTTCAAGAAGTACAATAAAGTTTTACACCTTAAACCCTTAAAAAAACCTCTTTAAGACCTAGTGACAGACCAATACCCCACAAAATCAGAATTTTCATCACAAACAAGATTTATTAAACAAAATTCATATTTTATAAAACAATCCCAAACAATACCCAAATGGTTGCACATGAAAACACCGAATTTTAAGCTAAAATGAAACTATAAAAACAAATGATTTACCAAATCCAACATAAACAATTCACGCACCACACACAGCATATTAGGAAAATGAATAATAAGTCATTCAAGCAAACTAACTCATCTATAAATGTTTACACATGGAATCACCTACCTTTTATGATGAAACCCTCAAAACATGGTGCGAAACATCAACCGCACCACCGCCGCACCTCAAGGAAGATAAATTCAGAACTAGATCACAAAATTTGGCCACAAATACACCAAATGAAACCCTAGGATTTAAACCTAACTTCTGGAAATTTTAGAACATAATGAAATAGGGAGGAAACCCTAAAGGGAAAGGAAGAAACCAAGAAGGAATCACTTACCCAAAACAATCCTGAAGAAAACGACCCAAAATAGACCAGAATCTGATTTTTAAAACAGATAAAAATTTAATGTAGTTTCAAACAATACTGATGAGGTCATGTAGGAACTGTAATGGGGGGAAAATAATAAAAATTGAAGGAGTTATTAAAGGATCAATTTACCTCCTCAAATCTGGGCGATTTGTGCAATCCAGAGAAATTTCTCCCAATTTCGCGATGCAACCGAGCTCAAAATATGGGGAGAATAGTTTGGGGGCGCGCCTTAGGTATGTGGGCTCGAGGGGGAGTTGGAATCACTAAAAAAACTCAAATAGGGAAGGAGATATTAAAAAATTAAAAATTATTTTTAATACAGGAAATGGGCTTTCGGGCAGACCCAATATCTTAAATAAAAACCCATATCCACCATGATTATGGATTCCTAAATGGTCCAAATTAACATTGTGGTGTTAATATGTCAGGTGATGACAATTAGGAATTGGAATGGATGAAAAATGTTGAAAAATGAAGAAGTTATAAAGGAATCAAAATTTATTTTTAAATCTGGAATTGGGCTCACGGTTTGGCCCAATTCATAAAAACTCACCCATTCCTCCATAAATGCTTGGGAAACCCTCAAAACAAATCATGAATGGAAATTAAATGGAATTTAACTTTAAAATAAGTCATGTATGTGACACTATCAATATTTCATATAGCTTTCACTGTTGATTGATTGATTTATTATCTCTTATATTGTTGTGATACTCTGATCATGAGGGTATAGTATCCCCAATGCACCACCATCAGACCCTCACTACTAGTCGGTATCCTATGGTGTATGGGGAGGCACGCTTGAGGCCATGTGGTGACTGGTATAGCTACTGGATTCATAGCCAGTCAGGGCGGGATGTTACACATATACCAAAAAATGTATATGTCCTAAGCATATAATCTCCAAAATATGATAATCATTTCCATAAATAACCCGAATCACCATAAAGACACATTAAAATCATATATGCTTCCAAAACATGATTCAACCTTTATTCCTCAACTAAAATTCCATCTTATCTAATAATATTCTATTTAACTTAATCTTACAATGTTTCTAAAAAACGATTATCTTTTTACCAAATAACATTAATCACTTAATCACTAAATCACTTTTCAAAACCACGGTTATCAATATGATAAACTCAAATAAATTTCTTACTTATAAGGTTACATATACCTAAAAAATCCATAAAAACTCAATAAATGTCTCCCAAAGTATCATTAGTCATTTAAACCTCCCCAAAAGAAAATAATTGATCCCATACTATACTTCCCAAAATCAACTTAATCTTTACCTATCAAATAATTTATGTAAAAAAAATTTCATACTAAATAAGACATCACATAGGCTAGTGGTAGGCATGGAACTCTTTTCACCCTTCGATTATGGGTTTACGACAACAACCTTTCCAAATGCGATAGGTTGTCTCCCAACATACATATTTTCATTTTTTAATACTATATTTATATAAATCCATTATAAATGGAAACACTTATGTGATAACCATATTCATAATTCACCTTGCCACTAAATCAATTATCAATGGTATTAATTCAATCCAACATATATTTACAAATAAAAAAAAACATATAATAGAATAGTCCTTAGCCATTTTATGATCCTCATAAAATTTATAATATACCATAATATCATTGATAAAATACCACTACCTAATAATTCTAGAAATATAAACACATCCTTTATTTAACTTCCTTCTTAAAACTTGAACCATGCTTTATCATCTAATTCCTTAATACTTAATTCCTAAAAATCAAAGATATGAATTATGTTATTATGATTCAAAATTATTAACCCAGTACTATTTCATACTTTAAACATAATAAAATAATTAATACCTTAAATCTACACATTAATATTTTTTTGATATTCCCTTTATCTTTCGGCACAATTCCAAACTTTCAAAAAATAAATGTTCAAGTCCTTTTTGGAATTTACATTTTTGAGAGATATGGAATATTTGAGATTTTGAAACCAAATAAAAAAAGATACAATGTCCCATAAATTCTTTATAGAAAGTAAAATGTGTTGTATAATTCAAACAGTTTCTTAGAGGTGATTTTAATACTCAAGAAGATATCAAAATCATTTGAACAAGCTTTTAAAATAATAGTGATGATCAAATAATATGGTAGGTATAAGAAGTTTGTGAAAGACCTATTTTATTACATCTTCAAAAATTATCCTTAATATGTTGAAAAGACCATCATTTAAAAATGAAATGAATTATTAAAAGAAAAATAATCCATAAGGGTAAATACAATACCATATAAATTTTATAATACTATAATCCTTCAAGTATTTTATATCTCAATTTAAGTTATTATCCGATCCCATAAATTACCATAATCCTTCATGACATACTAAAAATTATTTTTATATAGAAATTTTAACTTATGATCTAATAGAATCCTAACCATTAAAGTTATCTAAACCATTTATCTAATACCAATTATAAAGACTTGATCGTTATTTAATCTATAATTTAATTTTCAAAACAAGAATTAATTTTCCTATATTACCAAATATCTTTTTAAGTTTAGAGTTTTAGAGAATCTGGTCATAAATGTTACATAAAAAAACCATACACTAAAAATGGCCACTTACTATTAGTATCTATTTTTACCACAATACAATACTTTTAAACAAAAAAAAGTTTTCTTTAAATGAAAAATATTTAAGTATTTAAATTTTACTTATTAATTGTAATTAATCATCTTTAAAACCTATGAAAAATATTTGAGAACATGGGATAAGTAAAAAAATCTCAATAAGGGACATGAAAAAAAGAAATAAACCCATTAATCCATTTTAAAACCATGAGATCCTAAAAGAGAGTTTTCCTTTAACTTAATAAACTTTGAGCTCAATTAATTGTTTACTTAGCCATGAAATCATATTTAATGCCCAAAGTTTTTGATAAAACACTTTATAAGAAAACATAAATGAAAAATAATACTCATGATGTTTTCATATAAAACATGTGAACCCATGATTTTTTTAATAAAATACCTTTTTACACTAAAAGGAAATAATCTTTCATTTAAAACAAAATATCATTAGATTACCTTTTGAAATCAAATGATTTCCATGAAAACTCATTTGAAAGCATAAAAAAGTCATGAAAGTGTCTTGAGAAATCATCTTTATTAAAACCTTTCAAGAACTCTTACAATTGGAATAACCATTATGGTCAACTTCCAAAATAATGGAGAACATAATCATTACCAATACATTAGAGATCTATATTAGGATCACCTATTATCATGATATATATCATGCTCACCCATCATCATGAGGTATATTGAGCTCACCGATAATAATAAATAATGTTAATAGGACCATAACATGTATAATTCACATATAATCTTTAATTTACATCATCAAATTAAAAAAATATATTTTTAAACCCATGATTAAAACATTTTCTAATATTGACATATCCCTTTACTTTAAAACCCAATTTTCAAAACTAAAATTACCAAAACAATGGGAAAGAAGGTTTTTATTTGAATAAAACATGGAATATTATAAAGGAATTAAAAATATAAAATAATGGATTTGGTAGTGGGAAAATCTATCGATATATTATACATTAAAATAGAATACTCCTTTTTATTTTTTTAAAGAAAGTCAAATCGTTCCATATAAAATAAATAAAAAAATTCCTTTTGAAAACCTTTGAAAGAAAGATAAAAGGAAAATATAAATTCATTTATAATACATTTATGTCCATATAAATACATATAAAATTGTTTTTTAAGAGTATGTACATGGAATAAAAATATTTATAAAATAAATCATTAAAACATTTAAAATAATGGTTTTAAAGTAAAGCGTCCCTTACATCGAGTTAGACTCCTCATATATGTTATTTATGTCCTTGAATAATAAGATTATGTTAATTATTTACTTTATTAAGAATATTTTTTAAGTTTATTATTACTTTTATTTTATTTATTACCATGTTATATTTAATTACTTAACCAATTAATTTGACATCAGACTTTTTGATGACATTTAGTTAATATGTCCAAAATGAATTCAGTAGGTTGAGTATTGTAAAAGTGTTAACTATTAAATAATTTAAACAATAATAATAATTATATAATTATAATTTTTATAAATCAATTATACTTTTAAAACTAATTATGAAAGGTATTTAGAAAAAATGAACTACGTTACAATCATATAGCCGATAGGCTATACAGACTCATGAATAATTATGCCATTTTTCAACGAACATGATAGAAAGAAGGAAATTATTATTTTATATTTAAAAAATAATGATCATTTCATAAATACAATATTATTTCTTTAAATACAGTTATATATAACATTAATGTAATGTGGTTATGAAAAAAATCAGATTGCTTCATGGTGGTAGTAATCCACACATTCACACTAACAACGTTAACATTTTTCAATTGATGAAAATATAAGAAAATAGATGATATATTACATTTAAATAATGATAATTGTCTCATTAATATCATATATGTATATATTAAATCCATTATTATAACTATTCAAGAGAGGCAGTGATGGAAAATTAATTACATCATTTTGATAGGCAGTAGTCCACCATAAACACAAATGATTGTTTTGTTTCCTATTTGATGGAAGAGGAGATGAATATAGGTTATGACATTAACATAAAAGCATATAAATATATTTAATATAATGGTTTTATTATTTCACTACATTATAATAATATTTCAAAGTTGTATAAGAATAGATAAAATGAAAACATTCAGTTAAAAGCTATATATCTTCTTTAGATAACCTCTTTTACTTTACACCTTAAGCCCTCTACAGTTGGTATTATTACTAAAACATAACTATAGAATTTGGGAAGATATTTTTAAGGTATTTTATTGGGTATTGTATGAACCAAATTTATCTTGAAGTGTGTATAGGATAGGATAGGAGGTGCCTTTTTATAAATGACGTGAGGGGTACTTTTAGATTCACTTAAATTATTATATTAGTATAAATTAATTTTCATGGTAAAATAGATCCAAATTGATATAATTTGATTATATTATTTTATTGAGTATAAATAATCTTAAAAAATAAAATATAGACAATTTTAGGTGTTGTTTTTATCCTTATCTCTTTGTTTTATCCCCCATTAACCCTTTTAACAATTACCATGATATCAATGTTTTTCACTATTTAGTGGTCAAGAAAGTTACTATAATAGGAAAAATGACCCATAAATAGATTCTGGTTGATATGTTAAACCATATATCATTTTATTTTCCGAATAAAGTATTTTTATTAATTTTAAATCATTTAATAAGTTATTGTTTATTATAAAATATCATTAATTTTATTTTTACAAATACATGAAATATTATAATATAATATGTGTATAAATCATGTATAATGGTTCCAAAATGAAATTTATTATAATATAAGGAGGATATGGTCATAATATAATAACCCAATTAAATTTATATATGTTTAGATATCATTTTAAACATTATTTTTGGTTTAACCCCATGATTAACCAATTTTAACCTTAATTGTGGTAACAAATCTTTCAATATTAAAGGGTTATAATTTTACTTATATGGTGAAAATTGTATCATAAATGGAAAAGGTATTATATTTTAGACCATGTATCATCCCAATTGTCCTCTTTAAATATTTTTATGGAATTTTAATAATTTAATAAAATATTATTTAACATAAAATATCATTAACGTCATTTTTGACACTATTCAATTAATTTAACTATAAATTAATAAATATAGCAATTTAATTATAATATAAACCTTTAAAATATATATAATATGTTATATTATTCTATAAAATTCACAGGACACTATAAATCACTCAAAAAAATATTAATTTTAGAGTTTTTAAAACCATTTACTTGATTTTTATACTGTTGCAGAATCATCATGTCAGCGTTGTGTAAGAATTTAAGATAATTATTTCATCACTAAAAATTAAAAATAAATTATCATGATAAAAAAATTTATATTTAAAATAATCATTTATAATCAAACATAATTTTTTTATCCATTTCATAAAAAAATAAAAATATTTAAAGTAAGAGAGTGACTTTCTGACTTTATCCTTTACTTAAAATATTATTAAGGTCAAAATCAAAGATAAATGACAAATAAACATCATATTTTTGAATTATAAATATTTATGGATGAAACAGAATCATCAAATGAAATTAATTCAAGTTTTTGGGTCATTTTAGTCCTTACAATATTATTTTTAACCTTAATTAAGCCATTTTACCTTTACTGAAGAAATAAATATTTACTATGGTTTATATTTATAATGACAAAAAATAAAAGGGAATTATTTAGAAAATTTGTACATAATTATTCCAAATATAGAATCCATTTTTAGGTTTTAATTTCTACAATTGGTATAATTCAATTTAAAATTAAACCCACAAAACACGATGAAAAATGATTTTTCAGAGAAATGCCTTTTTAAGTATAATAACATTTTTATATCAAATTCATGTATTAAATTAATTAAAAAGACCATAATTGGATTTTTAATAAATATTAACTAATAAAATTTTAAAAATAATCCAAAATAGAATTTTTATTCATAAATACTTGAAAAGAAAATATAATTTCCATTAAAAATCAGTATTTTTCACTATTTATTGAAAAATCAAGATTTTCAAAAAATTATAAAAAAATCATCCTAAGATAATTTTGAAATGATAAATTCAAAAATTATATCTTTTTTATCAAATAAAATTTCTAAAATTTCTATAAATTAATTATAATATTCACTCATAAAATTAAATAAAAACCATTTCTGAAGAAAACGTATTTTTGAAGCATAAAACAACTTTACTGAAAAAAGGGTGTCCTTATTTACTAAGAATTAATAAATACATTTGTATTGATTAGTAAATTTATATATATTGTATAATGTGATTAATCCTATTTATACTGACCAATTTAATGGATAGGTTATAACTACAACATTTAAATATTAATATTTCATGGTTCTTTTAAGTTCGGTGTTACATGTTGTATACACTATCGATCATAGTGTTATTTTAAAATATTAGGATATTATATTCACCTATATTTAATAAATCATATCATTAAAATTTGAACCTTATATTGGTAATCAAGGGATTGAAATTTAAAAATACCATTATTGAAATCCCACATCATTAAAAGGGTTAATAAAAATTTCTTTTGAAAAGTGAGAAAAGGAAATATGAAGTTCATCTTGAATAACACATACTATGTTTCCAAATAAGAGAAATAAAGTTCCAAAAGATTTAATAACAACTGGTGGGGGGGGGGTCGTTTTTTCCTTTTTAGCGAATTTACGCATTAGTAAATTTTACCCTGAAACTTGTTAAAGCTTATTCTTTATAAACTTTTAGAAAAATCATGTGAATACAAAAATAGAAAAGTAAAAAAGGCATAAACGATTTACAAGGTTTGACCTTAGTGTGAGAACCTACATCCTTTCCATATCCACTCTAGTGGGTCTATAAAAATTCACTATTATGAAGAAATGAATACAAATTGTGTAAACCCCCATTAGACACCTTCTATCCCCCGATAGGAATGATTATACTAACTCCTATTAGTTTACAAAATTTTTCTTAAAATATTTTCATCCATAAAAAAAACATGTAACTCGTTCAAATTTCTCTACTAGAAATATTTCTAGATTCTCTATTTGATCTGCCTTTATCTGATTCTCTATCATCCGATGGATTTAGTCTGCCTTAGTCCGATGACCCAATTATAAATCTATATAAATATAAAATTTTTTAAACTACCTTTAAAAAAAATATTCATTTACCAAAAAACTTCTTAAAGATAAGACTGATACCCTTAGTTTGATTCCCTCAGTCTGATAATCTAAACTTGGCTTAGTCTGATATTCTGACTAGAATACTCTGTTTCAAAAAAAATTCTTAAACTCAAAAACTACTTGGGTTAGAAAAATCACTTATAACACTAATTGTGTATCATAAAAACTTTTTTCACATGGGTGAACATTTTTCATGTATGATGTACTTTCCAACTTTATTTATAAGTACTCAAAAAATAGTAAAGGTGGGAAACTAAAATATTTTCCCACTCACCCAAATTCAAAATCTTTGAATTCCACTCACATTTGAACTTCATTTTTAACCATGTCAAAACTTATCATCTCTTCCAGTTTCTTCTCAAACCTTCTTGAATCTTCAAAAATATTCCTTGAATTTACTAAACATCAATCTAGAAACACTGATCTGGAAAATTAAGTTTGAAATAATTTTGATCATTTCAATACACTTGACCCAATTGAAATATGAAAAAAGTTTTTTATCATGAATCATTAAAAAAATAAATAAATATAATTACTCACTTCAATGATCCGATCCAACTAAAAATTGTTGACTGCATTGTTGAAAATTCTAAAGACTTAAATTTCCTGTATCCACTTCAGTAGTAACTATAACATTTATGAAAAATTATTTGTTCAGAGGGTCTCTCTACTAATCTGCATCCGATTACTCAACTTCTAATCTTGTTTGTACAAAGAATAGAGTTTTATAGAAATTAATCCCCCAATTTTTATTTTCTCAAGTAAAAAGGATTCGTGTCAATAAATCTTCTGTTGGATTAGTGTCAAAAAATATTCTATCAGATCAGTTTCCACAACTCTTCTGTCTGATCGGTGTTAAAAACTCTTCGGTGTCAACAAATCTTATGTGTCAACAAATCATCAGCTACCTCCTATCTGATCAGATCGGTATGATAGAAAAATTGAGTAACTTATTTATCCAATCCTCTTCTATATAGAATAAACTTCTAACTTCTTCATATTTTAAGAACTTTAAAATATTTACAACCACAACACTTCAAGATTTATGAAAACTTCTTCACCCAAAGATCTATGAATGATGACTCTTCATATTTATAGACATTTGCAACACCACAAAAACTCAAAACTCAAAAATCACATTCGCATCTGATTGGGTGTGTCTGATGACATACTTATGATAAACCATGTCAGATCAAACAATTTAATTTATTCAAACTTTATCAGATTCAAACTTCCTATCTTTTATAAACTTATGAATCTAGTTCTTCTCAGTATAATGATCTGTATCAGGAAAACCTAATACCGAAGAACTAAAACTTTTACCTTTCTTTAAAATTATATGTCATTATATTTTTCATGATGTTGAGAACTTCAAAGAACAGAAAAGCATCATCAGACTTGTTTTGGAATGTTACACAACTTCCCATTAACAAGTTTCAAAAACACTTTTGACTTTATTAATTTCAACAAATTCTAACTCAACAAATTCTTTATCCAATGAACTGAATCTAATGGGTCATCTGATCAAATTAATTTTTAAAAACACATTCTATATCTCTATGTTCAATAAATTCTTATAAATCCAATTATAAAATTTCAATAACACATATTTCACATGAATTAAAAAAAAACAATATTTTGAAAAAAAAAATAGTTTTTAATTTTTTTAGAAACAAAAACATCAAAAATAATCTTCAAAATCCCCATTTGGATTCATTGATAAATCTAATCAATCTCATTAAAATCTTTTTTTAACTCATCATTTTTCAACACTCATATTTTTTTACTTTTACTAAAATACATCCTTTCTAAATAAAGAGTATCTTGACACCAAACAACTAGATAAAATAATGTTTTAAAGGAATTACTTCCCTTGATGATAAAAAATATATGGAATTTTTAATACAAAATCCTCCTCACTTTTATATTTTGTTATCACTTTTTGTTTTCTCCCCCATTTTATGATAACCAAAACTTGAGATTCAATTAATTAAGAAAATTAATTCATTCCCCATCATAGAATAAAGTTGTAAAAATTCTACCCACTTGTCAAAATAATCCAAAGCATAGTGGAGGAATTTCTTAATATGTTTAGGTAGTCAATGGTTGAGGATGAATATGAAGTCATATCCTTAATTCCAAAAATATTTATTTTGGTATTTCTTTTATAAAAATATCATCAATTTCACATTTCATTGAAACATATTCCAAAAAAACATCTCTTCTAGCAACCTTTTATTTTATAAAGTGAAACTTGATAGCAATATGTTTTGATCTTGAATGTTGGACATGATTTTTAGAAAGATAAATTTCACTATGATTATCACCAAGTATCTTAAATGGTTTGAAAACATCAACTTCCAAATCTTAAAAATGAACATTTATCCATAACATTTGATTACATGCTTGGGTAGCAACAACATATTCTAATTCCTCTATGCTCAAAGTTACTGAACTTAATTTCTTAGTATGCCAACTCACTAAACATTCTCTTAGAAAAAATGTTCCTTGTGAGGTTGTTTTTTTGTCCTTACAATCTCCAACCCAACCATCATCAGTATAACCATGAAAGTTCATACCACCAATTATATTTTACAATATCCCTTGCGAAGTTGTTACTTTAACATATATTAGTATTATATTTACTTCCAATATATTAGATTCTTTCTGATCACTTTGATATCTGGAACACAAAGTCAGAACATAAACAATATCTGGTCTTGGGGCTGTGTGATAAAGAAAACTTCCTACCATCTTCCAAAATTCTTTTTGATTCACACATTTTCTGATTTCATCTTCAATTAACTTTGTTCTACCTTAAATAAGAGTAGAAACTTTAGATTCAACCATATCAAAATTTTGTAACAATTACCTATAATAATTCTCTTGAGATAATAAAATGTATTTTTCTTTTTGTTAAACTTGTAAACAAAGGAAGAATGAAAATTATCCCAACATTTATATCTCAAAGTCCTTCTTCATTTCCTCATAAAACTATTTACTATATTTTTCTTCATCTCCAACAAAAATTATTTCATCTACATAGACAATTAAAATTAGGGTGTCAGAGTTAACTTCTTTCACATACAAGTCAATATCAACCTTTACTTTAGAAAAATTAAACATTCTTAAACAATTTTCATGTTTGGAATATCATGCACGTGGTGATTGTTTTAACCCATACAAGTCTTTATTAAATTTATAAAACTTGATTCCATCATTATCAAGTAGAAACCCACAAGTTTGTTCAATGTAAACCTCTTATTCAATCTCACCATTTAGAAAACATGACTTTACATCCATCTGATAAATTTTTTAATTTCGATGTGAAGCCACTACTGGAATCATTCTAATAGTTTATAATATTTCCATTGGGGAAAATGTTTCTTTAAAATCAACACCTTCTACCTATGCATAGCCTTTGTAAACAAGAATTTCTTTATTACTTATAACTTCTCCATGTTCATTTAACTTTTTTGAACACTAATTTCATTATAATAAAATTATTATTTGATGGATATGGAAAAATTTACCAAGTGTTATTTTTTCTCAATTTGATCCAACTCTTCATTAATTGCATCATACCATTCTTTAAGTTCAACTGCTTCAGACACTAATTCTAGTTTAACTTTTGAAATAACTGATATTTAATTTTATAATATCAATATTATTCTTATCTGAACTATAGATTTCTGATTCCAAATAATATTTTCAGTTTTAACATGTTTCTATAAAGTAATAAATTTCAAAGTTTCTCCTCCAGCTTGACTTTCCTCATCAAATGATTCTTATGAATCTTGAAAAGTCTATTTTAACTCACTTACAATTTCATTAGAAATATTCTATTTTTATTCATCAACATTTTGAACATTATTTTTTAAGGAATTAGGGTTTTTTATAACTTTCACATCATATGAATCCACCAAATTTTGAAAACACTTGTTTAATCATTTATAACTTCTTTTGTTGGGTGAATATCCCATAAAAATTTCTTCTTCATATTTCTCATCAAAATTTCCAAGATCTGGATTTTTGATTTTTAGTAAACATGGAATTCCAAAAACTTTGAAGTACTTCAATGAAGGTTTTCTATTATTCCACATTTCTTAATAATACATGTTAGATTCAGGCTTCAAAAGACATATTTTTATAACATGTATAATAGTAATAACAGCTTCTCTCTAGCTGAACTTTGAAAGTTTATATTTATCTAACATCCTTCTTCTCATTTCCACCAAACATTTATTATTCCTTTATACTAGTCCATTTTTTAGGTTGTACAAATCACTATAAAAATGTTTGATTTAATTATTTCTTAGTTAAGATTTGATATAATTGCATGTGAATTATGTTTCATTATCTATTCTAAACTTATTTATATAAACTCCCATTTCTCTATAAATATATTTCCTACAAAATCTGAACATTTTAAAAGCCTTTGAACCATGTTTCATAAATGTGATGTTTTTAATTAGAGTGAAATCACAAATAAAAGTGATAAAGTAAAAATCTTATTTTGTTGATTTATGTCTCATCGACTCACATAAATTGGAATGAATGAGTTAAAGAGGCCTAGTAGACTGAATCTAAACTTTATTATGAGTTTTATTAGTAATTTTTCATTCCTAACAAGTTATACAAACATCTTCATCTCTTTTATTAAATTATGGAAAATTTAAAATAAAATAATCTTTATAAATATTGTTCATATTTTTCTGCCCAAGGTGGGAAAGTCTATGATGCCACAAATTATTTTTAACTTCAACACTTAAAATAAAATGAGTTATCAAGTTACCCAATTTGAAAAAGATTTTTATTAGTTCTTTCATCACTTGTAATAAAATTTCTACATTACAAATTTCTGATGATACAAGAATATTTTATAAAAATAACTTCTTTAATATCATCACAAGGTTGAATTACACTAATAAAGTTATGTTTTATCCCATTAACAAATAAAATTTCCTTAGATTTAAAATTTTCTAATTTAATCTCAGCCATTCTAACCTCTGATTTTTAAGGATATATCACTCTTGTAGGTAAAAGATCCTACATAATGATTTTCAAAATATTTTAAGATTTTCAAATCACCTATCATGTGTGATGAACAACCACAATCAAGTATCCATGGGCGATTCTTTTTTTTACTTCCTTTCAAAGTTGTTTCAACAATAAAAGATATTTCCTCGACTTTATTCTTTCCATATTCATTTTCTTTTCTACTATAAGAAACTTGTCCATAAGGAGTGTTAAATATTTTTCATTATAATGACCATTCTCATCACATATTCTATACACTTCTTCCAAAAATTCAAAAAAAAAAAAAAAAATTTCCATTGGAATTTTTCTAACATCTTGATTTTTTAATTTTCCAACTTGATAAGTTTTAGGAAAATTACTCATTCCTATTCCACCATTACTTCCACTCTGATCAAAAAAATTCCCTGGAAGAGACATGTTATGCCAATATTTTTAAGCTCTATGACTATGAATTACACAACACCAACAAAAACCATCAAATCTTGGTGTTGTATAGAATCAATATATTTCCCTATAAAAAATATTGTCAAGGTTCAAAACATATTTCTACTTTAGTTACCTCTAGGTGTGTGAAAACTTTTCTTTGAGGGTAATTTTGAAATTTTGTAGACGTGATAGGTTTTTCACATCCCTTCTCATCCCAATATTTCCCAAAAATTTTCTTCAAACCTAAATGTTAGAAAAAGTAGATTTAATTTTTAGTTTAGGGGGTGTAGATTTCACCTAATTTTTAGAGTGAGATTTTTCTAATAGCTTTAGATGATTCAAGTTTTACTTCTGAAGCAGTCAAATTTTTTAAAGTACATTCAGCCTCAAGAAGTTTTGACTAAGGATTTTTAACTTCCTTTTCCTTAGGTTCCAACTTCTTACTGAGATATTCAACTATCTTTCCCTATTAAATAATCATAAGTTCATAACTTAAGATATCATAGATGTATTATTATTATTTCTTGAAAACATGTTTTCCACCTTCAAAAACTTTTCCACTATCTTTATTCATCATTATGATTTCTTTATTAAGAGCTCTATTTTTCTAAAGATATAGAAAAAGTTCTGATATGATCTAATACTCTTTGTAAGATTATTCACGTTCTCCTTCTTCACTATCTATGTAATATTTTATTTTCTCAACTTTTTCATTGAATATTAAAAACTTTTATGAAAATTCATCTCCTGAAGTGTTATTTTCAGTTGATTTTAATTCAACTTTCCTACTAAACATACTTCTCTTATTTCTAGTAAACTTATTCTTATATTTTTTAGATGAATTTTATTATTTATAACTTTTTTTAGACTTCTTACATCATGGTTTCTGTAATGACTCGACTCTTTGGAAAAGGTATGGATCACTATTTTTTCTTTCGAACCTTTCCTTTAATCTCGTTTAATGTGTGTGATGTTTTAAGGAAGGTTTGGGGAGTGTCTGAGGTTTTTTCGGAGCCCGAGAGTTTGAGAAATGGACTTACATACAGGGGTGCACGGCCTGCGCACGGCTTGCGCACGGGTTGTGTAAACTGTGCGGCCTTTGGTCTGGAGGCAGGGAGGTGCGTACGGTTTGCGCACGGTTTGGGTAAACCGTGCACCTAACCCGTGTGACCCTTTTTCTGGAGGTAGTGAGATGCACATGTTTTGCGCACGGTTTGGTAAACTGTGCACCTAAACCGTGCGACCCAATTTTGGGTAAAATTACCTTTTTTCCCTTAATTAATTTTATAAGGATTAAGCCTCTTTCTTCTTCTTCCCACGGACAGAACCAGAGGAGAGCCCTCTTTTGAGCTCCAAACCCTCTCCTCTCTCTTTTCCTTTCTGTTTATTCCCCCGATGTCCATTTCTTGATCTGATGGAAGCATTATAAAGGCCAAGGTAAGTCTTACCACACCTAAGCCTCTTTCCTCGGTGAATCTTTCCTTCTGTTGTGTTATTTTGATGCAGGATCATATGCCCTATTTTTAGGGCATTGGACTGAAACTTAGATCTCTTCCAATCTACTGCGAATCTGAGGTTGATATCAAGCGAGCCTACGCCTACAACCCTAAGGTAGGTGGTCACGTGGTTTCCATTTTGGGTTTTCTTCTTTTTGAGTAATTATCGTCGTGTCGTGGTTTGTCTTTCTCCAAACCCTGTATTTATAATGACTAATTCATATCTAAATGACCCGTGTGGTATGAGTTTGACGAATCTAACCTTGTTAGGGTGTTTAGATTTGGTATGGAACGGTATTGGTCAACCATAGGTGTTATTCCTTGAGAATTGGCCCCCTTTCACCTTTGAACCTTAATGATATGTCTTGAAAGGACATTTTACATGTTAGGCAAATGAGATGACTTGGTTAGAGGTTGGCTAGGATGAGATAGCTTGAACCCCTTGAATGAATTGAAATGTATGTATGCCATGATTTTCTTATGTGATATTATAAGATGAATATGCCTTGAAATGCTAATGTGATATGATATAAGATGGTTTGCCTTATATAATGTGATATGAATGGTTATGCTTTTCCATGTTGACATGCTTGTGATAATCCGTGTGTTGGGCGGTAGGAATTCTTTCCCTGTGCCAGATAAATCTCAGTGCTTGTGGATGAGAGGCATTTATAAATCGTGACCATATAACCTTTATGGGTGGGAGGAATTTCTACCCCACTCCAGCTACAATGATTGAGGACAAGAGGCATTTATACCTCGTGCCCATATAACCTTTACGGGTGGGAGGCATTTATACCCCACACCAGTTACAGTGCTTGTGGATGAGAGGCATTCATACCTTGGGCCAGAGATAATTATTACAGATATGAGGAGTATGGACGAGAGGCATGTTTACCTCGTTCTAGTGATAACCTATATCTATGTACTTATACCTCTGGTGATTGTTCAATTTACCTGCCATGAGATGAAGCAGGTAGACCCTCTAGGTGTCCTTTCGGAATCTGAGTGGGAGGGTTGTTTATTTACTTTGTTTTCCTTACTTATAGTCTATTACTCACTTTTCTTGCGAACACCTATTTGGATTACACATAGACCCCGTTGGTGGTGGCCTACTGAGACTTGTCTCACAACCTACCCGGGCGGCCTCCTAGGTACCCGTGTAGACTTTACTGCTGCAGGTACTAGTAGGGGGAAAAGGCCTAGTTTCGGGTTGTTGATACATGTATGTTATAGCTGGAGATCCAGAGTACAGGGTTAAGCTTGGATAGAGATGCTCGTGGACTAATTTTGTTCTTTTTGTATTATTGTATCACATGCTTGTCTTCTATTTCTATTGTACTACAATGAAATGCATTCATTTTGTATCAGACACTGCCTGTGTGGATTTTGTATATCTATCAGGGTTTTCCTTATTAATGTTGTTTGGTTGTATGTTTCCCCTTTTCCTCCTATTTATCCATTGGTTGTGCTTCCGCTATTTCTATTACTTTGCTGCTATTCCTTCATGTACACTGACATGGGGGTACAGTCTCCCCACTGACTTACCATTAAACCCCCGGTGCTAGTTGGCAACCCCTGGCCTATGGGGCGACGAGCCAGGGGTCATGTGGCCAACCGGGATCGGGGCTTGGGTTGAGGGGCAGCCGGGTCCGGGATGTCACAAAGTGGTATCAGAGGTTTTCTTTCTTTATTTCTTTCTTTACTATTTGGAGATGATAGAATTGGATAATGGGAATGCTTAGGGACTTATTTATAAGCCGTGATTGGGCATCACGAACCCATGTACGAGGGAAAGACCAAGTTGCCTATTTAATGTTTCTATTGATTCTGCTATTTACTGTTGATACCATTTCACCATTGGGTGCTTCACATGTTTTGTGATGTTATTGAGATTTGAAAAGTTGGAATCTGGATTTCATGGTTTGACCCGATGAAATGAGGGTTATGCAAGATAACATGCATCACGATAGGCACAATATGATTAGGCCATGCATATTTCCATGCCACGTTTAAAATTTTCAGTGAGTATTTTCTGTTGTTTATTTACACACTTTGTTAATATGTGTGCAGTTTTGATAACCTTTCATGCATGTTGTGAATTGAAGAATGATGTGGTTTTAGTGGGTGTCACTCTTTGGTTCATAAGGTGTATAGGCCCTTATGGATCGGAAAATGACATTCCAGCTAAAAAAATATTTTGCTTTAAAGGAAATTCAAATACTTGATTAGAACAAGTAAATAAGGCATGACATCCATGTGTGTGTCATCTTTCAGTTCATGAGGAGTATGGGCCCTTATGGGCTGGGAAATGTCATATCACCGGACTGAGTTAAATTGTGAAAGTTGCAGGCCTTACTAAGAATTCCTATGGGTGTGTCTAGGTGATCTTAGGGGTAAGAAGGATTAGTACCTGTCCTAGCTTCTAGAGTTCAGACTTTAATTTTTGTTGGTTCCTTCTTTTGATACGTTTGTTTGGCATTGTAGCACTATGCCTCCGAGACGTCCTCGAGTCTCGTATGCTGAAGGCGTCGACGATCACGTTCCTGAGGTGGCGGGCCTGGAGCTACTAGTTGATCTTCCTATCGAGCCACCTGTGGCTCCTCTTTCTATTCATGAGATGGGATCCGATGCTCAGTTCTGTGAGAACTTCTTGCGTATGATTCAGAGTATGCAAGGTGGAGTGTGACCTGCCCCGAGTATGGCAGAGTTGACCCACGAGTTTCAGTCGCAGCATCCTCCTACATTTATGGGAGATGGAGGACCACTTGCTACGAAGTCCTAGTTGTAATCTATTCTGACCATCTTCGAGCACCTTGAGACCCCTCCAGAGTGGAGGGTCAAGCTCGTATATTATATGATATGTGGTTCAACCAGGAGGTGGTGGGATGTCATCACCCAGTCAGGACAATAGAGAGATATGATCTGGACTGATTTCCAGATCATCTTCTACGACTATTTCTTTCCCTAGACTTTGAGGGATGACAGAACTAGGGAGTTTATGAATCTGTAACAAGGGACCATGACAGTCATAGAATATTCATCCCGTTTAACTGAGTTACAACATTTTGCTCCTACACTAGCTGCTGATGATCTCACGGCCGCTAGGCATTTTGAGGATGGGTTTTGTTACGCCATCTGGTCGCAGGTTAACGTGTTTAGGTTGACAACCATTTCAGATATTGTTAACCGGGCGCTAATCACAGAGAGGAACTTGAGAGAAGTGGACAGTGTGAACCAGGGCAGTTCGGCACCGAAGGGTTCTAGTGGATCTGCTTCTGGGAAGAAGCCGCGTTTTGAGTACTCTCGTGGTGTTAGTGGTGGTCAGACCCTTTTCTCAGGTGGTACTCCTATTTGTCACCAATGTGGGGTTCCAGGACATATGAAGAGGGAGTGTACACGAAACCCAGTGGAGTGCAGAGGTTGTGGTAGGTTGGGTTATCTCCACTGCTTCTGCAGGACTTTTCCCCCAGGGTCCAGTGAGCAGACATCTTTACCTACTCCACGATCTGGCACTGGATTGGTAGGATCATGTCAGTCAGGCGGCTGGAATACCACCGGTCGATTAGGCCATGGCGGCAGTTGAGGTAGAGGTAATCAGGCGTATGACTCTCAGCACCAGCAGGGCAGGTCTTCTCAAGGTAGAGAGGCTGTGACTCAGGGCCGTGGTGCTGGCCAGTTGTATGCAGTCGATCCTATGTTACAGGAGCAGTACACCGGACCATCTACTGTATGAGGTACGATTCTATTTGCCTCTACGTTAGTATCTTCTTTGTTTGACACAATCGCTTCTCACTATTTTATATAGGAGGAGATTATCGGAAGTTTGGGCCTCGACGTTGAGTCATATCATGGTATGATCACATTAGATACCCCGTTGGGTATCCGTTCAGAGGGCATTCGTCATTTTCATAATTTTCCCCTTGAGGTGGGCGGTTACCTTTTCGTGTGGAACCTATATGTTCTGAATATGACAAGTTTTGATGTAATAATCGGGATGGACTGGTTAGTTCCCTATAGAGCCCAGATTGACTGCTATCATCGGAGGGTGGCGTTTACGTCACTATAGGGCGACACACATATACATAACAGAGAATGGGATCTTAGTGCGACACGAGAAGGACTGGAACACCAGAGTTTAGGTGGTTTCACAGCACAGGTTTCCAGTATTTATCTCGATGACCAAGGGGTACAACCCTCTGTTTATCCTCCCATGGTGGATCTTTTCAGTGATGTCTTTCCTGATGATTTCTCTGGTCTACCTCCAGTGCGAGAGGTGGAGTTTAATATTGAGTTTATACCAGGAGCAACACCAGTGACCATTCCTCCTTATATAATGGCACCTAAGGATCTTCTGGAGCTTAAGAGTCAGTTGGAAGACCTGGAAGCAAAAGGCTTTATACATCCCAGTACTTCTCCTTGGGGATAAATGATTCTCTTTTCTAAGAAGGTAGATGGTACCCTTCACCTTTGCATGGATTATCATAAGTTAAATAATCTGACTATTAAGAATCGGTATCCTTTACCTAGAATTGACGACCTCTTCGATCATCTCCAAGGAGCGAAGGTGTTTTCAAAGATAGATTTGAGGTCGGGCTATCACCAGGTGCGTGTTAGGACTTCAGACATACCTCACATGATGTTCAGAAGTAGGTATGGTCTCTATGAGTACCTATTCATGCCGTTTGGGCTTACGAATGCACCTGTAGTGTTTATGGGTCTTATGAATCGGATTTTTCACCCTTAACTTGATTCTTTTGTGGTTGTATTTGTGGATGATATCTCAGTCTATTCATGATCGAGACATGACCATGCAACCCATCTTGAGATCATGCTGAATACACTAAGATATCATCAGCTTTATGCTAAGCTCAGTAAATTCCACTTCTGGATAAATAAGGTTCACTTACTAGGTCATATTATCTCTGAGTCTAGAGTTTCAGTCGAACCTGAGAAGGTGAGTGATGTAATTTATTGGGAGCAGCCAAAGAACGTGTTTGATATCAGGAGTTTCTTGAGGCTTGATGGATATTATAGGCGTTTTATTCAGGACTTTTCATGCCTAGCAGCACCTCTTACATCTTTTACCAAAAAGGGGGTAAGATTCGATTGGTCAGGACCTTGTGAAGTAGCTTTTCAGGAACTGAAGGGCAGACAAAATTCAGCACCAATACTGATCTTGCCGGAGCCAGGAAAAGCTTATACGGTCTTTTGTGACACGTCAAGTATCGGGCTTGGAGATGTCTTGATGCAGGATGAACGAGTCGTTGTGTATGGTTCTCGTCAATTAAAACCTCATGAACAAAATTATCCGACGCACAACCTCGAGCTCGCAGCGGTTGTACATGCCTTACGCTGTTGGAGACACTACTTGTTGGGAGAGCGTTTTGTGGTATTCACTGACCACAAAATCCTCAAATATATCTTCACTCAGCGTGATCTAAATCTCAGGCAACATAGGTGGGTCGAGTACCTACAATCCTTTGATTTCGAACTGGCCTACACTCCTGGGAAAGGAAATTCAGTAGCCGATGCGCTGAGTCGGAAAACTCAGTCACAAGTGGTTTGGGAATCTAATGAGGAGTGGAAGCTGATGGCCTTATTTTTGGAGATGCACATTGAGGTTCAGGAGGGTGAAGGTCAAAATGTTCTCTCAGCCTTAGCGGTGAGATATAATCTTTTGGAATGGGTCAGGGCTAGACAATTATCAGATCCGGAAGGACTTGTTCTACGAGAAAGTGTTGCTAATGATGCCTCTACAGAATGGACCGTGGATGGAGGTGATACTTTATTTTTCCGTGGGTGTGTATGGGTCCCATCAGACATTAGATAGGAGATGATGAGGGATTTCCACACCTCAGCATGGGCAGTTCACCCAGGAATCATCAAAATGTATCATGATTTGCGACGACAGTACTGGTGGCCTAACATGAAATGGGAGATAGCCGGTTTTATCATGCGTTGTTCCACCTGTCAGCAGGTGAAGGTTGAACATCAGCTTTTTTCAGGGTTTTTGCAGCCGTTTTCCATTCCGAAGTGGAAACGGGATGATGTTTCTATGGACTTTGTAACCGGTTTACCCAGGTCACCTCATGGCAACGATGCAGTATGGGTTATCGTCGACCGTCTGACGAAGGTCGCCCATTTCTTACCTGTGCGGGATACCTTCACAGTTGACGACTTGGGAAGACTGTATGTCAAGGAGATAGTGCGCCTTCATGGAGCACCTCATTCTGTTGTCTCGGATAAAGATCCTCATTTTACATCTCTGTTCTGGTAGGGTTTACAGAAGGCCTTGGGTACGCAGGTACTTTTGAGCATGGCCTATCACCTGTAGACTGACAGACAGACCGAGCGGACTATACAGGTACTAGAGGATATGTTACGTGCCTGTGTTCTCGATTTTGGAGGTTCATGGGAGAAACACATTCCTCTTGTCGAGTTCAGTTATAACAATAGCTTCCAGGCTACCATTGAGATGACACCCTATAAAGCCTTATATGGTAGGCCTTGTCGCTCGCCTTTGTGTTGGATTTAAGTAGGGGAGGCAGCTGTTCTAGGACCACGTCTGGTGCAGGAGACTACATAGTAGATACAACTTATTAGGAAGCGTATGCAGACAGCTCAGTCTAGACAGAAGTCCTATGATAACAAGCACCGGCGACCTCTTCAGTTTGAGGTTGGGGACCGGGTTTTCTTGAAGGTCTCGCCCAGGTTGGGGCAGAGACGTATACGGAAGCAGGGTAAGCTCTCACCGAGGTTCATAGGACCCTTTGAGGTGATGAAGCAGATTGGGCTAGTAGCTTACCTTATTGCACTTTCACAGAGATATCAGGCCATGCACGATGTTTTTCATGTATCTCAGCTACGCCAGTAATTTTCAGATCTGACTCACATTTTTCAGCCTGATGAGGTTGAATTGGATATGTATGCTTCCTTCGAGGAGTATCTGATACGAATTGTTGACCGGAGCATGAAGACACTCCGTGGCAGTTTCGTTCCTCTTGTACGGGTGCTATGGAAGCATGGCCGGGTACAAGACGAGACCTGGGAGCGAGAGGCTGATATACGTTCTCAATGGCCGGAGCTTTTTGTTGATGACACCTTAGTACCCTCGTAAGGCCAACTCGAGGACGAGTTGCTTTAAGGAGGGGAGTTTGTAACGAACCGACTCTTTGGAAAAGGTACGGATCGTTAGTTTTTCTTTAGAACCTTTCCTTTAAGCTCGATTAATGTGTGTGATGTTCTAAGGAAGGTATGAGGAGTGTCCAGGGTTTGTTCGGAGCCCGAAAGTTTGAGAAATGGACTTGCAGATAGGGGCGCACGGCCTGCGCATGACTTGCGCACGGGTTGGGTAAACCATGGGGCCTTTGGTCTGGAGGCAGGGAGGTGCACACGGTTTGCGCACGGTTTGGGTAAACCGTGCGCCTAACCCATGCGCCTAAACTGTGTGACCTAGTTCTGGGTAAAATTACCTTTTTTATCTTAATTAATTTTATAATGCTTAAGCCTCTTTCTTCTTCTTCCCATGGAAAGAACTAGAGGGGAGCCCTATTTTGAGATCCAAACCCTCTCCTCTCTCTTTTCCTTGCCGTTTCTTCCCCCGGTGTCCGTTTCTTGATCTGATAGAAGCATTGGAAAGGACAAGGTAAGGCTTACCACACCTAAGCCTCTTTCCTTGGTGAATCTTGCCTTCTGTTGTGTTATTTTGATGCATGATCGTATTCCCTATTTTCAGGGCATTGGACAGGAACTCATATCTCTTCCAATCTACTATAAATATGAGGTTGATATCAAGCGATCCTATGCCTACAGTCTTAAGGTAGGTGGTCACGTGGTTTCCATTTTGGGTTTTCACCTTTTTGAGTAATTATCGTCGTGTCATGGTTTGTCTTTCGCCAAACCCTGTATTTATAATGACTGCTTCATATCTAAATGACCCGTGTGGTATGAGTTTGACGAATCTAACCTTTTTAGGGTGTTTAGATTCGGTATGGACTGGGAGTGGTTAACCATAGGTGTTATGCCTTGAGAATTGACCCTTTTCACCTTTGAACCTTAATGATATGTCTTGAAATGGAATTTTCCATGTTAGGAAAATGAGATGACTTGGTTAGAGGTTGGCTAGGATGAGATAGCCTGAACCCCTTGAATGAATTGAAATGTATGTATGCCATGCTTTGCTTATGTGATATTATAAGATGGATATGCCTTGCAATGCTAATGTGATATGATATAAGATGGTTTTCCTTATATAATGTGATATGAATGGTTATGAGTTACTGTGTTGACATGCTTGTGATAATTTGTGTGTTGGGCGGGAGGCATTCTTACCCCGTGCCAGATAAATCTCAGTGCTTGTGGACGAGAGGAATTTATACCTCATGCCCATATAACCTTTATGGGTGGGAGGAATTTCTACCCCATGCTAGCTACAGTGATTGAGGACGATAGGCATTTATACCTCGTGCCCATATAACCTTTACGGGTGGGAGGCATTTCTACCCCCATGCCAATTACAGTACTTGTGGAAGAAAGACATTCATACCTCGGACCAGAGATAATTATTACAGATGTGAGGAGTATGGACGAGAGGCATGTTTACCTCATGCTAGTGATAACCTATATCTATGTACTTATACCTCTGGTGATCGTTCAGTTTACCATCCATGAACTGAAGTAGATAGACCCGCTAGGTGTCCTTCCGGAACCTGAGCGGGAGGGTTGTTTATTTACTTTGTTTTCATTACTTACAGTCTATTACTCACTTTTCTTGCGAACACCTATTTGGATTACACTTAGACCCCGTTGGTGGTGGCCTACTGAGACTTGTATCACACCCTACCTGGGCGGCCTCCTGGGCACCCGTGTAGACTTTACTGCTGTATGTACTAGTAGGGGAAAAGGCCCAGTTTTAGGTTTTTGATACATGTATGTTCTACCTGGAGATCTAGAGTAGAGGATCGAGCTTGGATAGAGATGCTCGTGGACTACTTTTGTTATTTTTGTATTATTGTATTGCATGCTTGTCTTCTATTTCTATTGTACTAGAATGCCATGCATTCATTTTGTATCAGACACTGCCTATGTGGCTTCTGTATATCTATCAGGGTTTTACTTACTTCTGTTGTTTGGTTGTATGTTTCCCCTTTTTCTCCTATTTATCCATTGGTTGTGCTTTCACTATTTCTATTAATTTGTTGCTATTCCGCTGTGTACTCTGAAATGGGGGTACAGTCTCCCCACTGACTTACCATTACACCCCCGCTACTAGTCGGCATCCCCTGGCCTATGGGGAGACAAGCCAGGGGTCATGTGGCCAACCAGGATCGGGGCTCGGGTTGAGGGACAACTGGGTCCAGGACGTCACAATTTCTCATTATAATCATCTTAATATTCTATAACTTCATTTTTGAAAAAATTCATAGAAAAGTGCCCGATTCCACCACACGAAAAATTTGAGATGAAGATTTCCTCCATACATTCATCTTTATATTCTATAGTTATTGGAGATAAGTGTAATGTATTGGATTTATCTATATTTTATTTTAATATTATATGGGAATTATTTCCAGACCAGGGTTTGAGACAACGTGCAGTTCTGAGGCCCGATGAGCCTGGAACAAATGTTTGAATTTAATTAAATAATTAAATTACGCACATGTGTGGTTTTCCTGAAAAAGTGGAATAACTCCTGAATGGGTGCTCGGATCAGAAATCCGTGGGCACCGTTGCATTCAGAGCAGTGATTTTACCTTAGGTGAGTCCTAACATCAGACGACGCAGGTTGGTGGTGAAATATAGTTTTTGGACGTAGCTGTAATAAAATATTTAATAAAAATATTTTATTAAAACCTTACTGTATGGAAATATTTTATCTTTTTAAATAGAGATTTTCACAGAGGTCCAGGGTTACAGACCTCATAACCCTTAATTTCCCTTGGAGGCTCTGGAAAGCTCTGGAGGAAACCTCCCCAACGTGGCGACGATGTTCTTGATGAATTTCGCCGATGACGACGAAGTGATGACCGAATCTTCGCCAACGAATACCTCTGATCTAGGTAGGACGTTTGATTTTGATTTTCCTTTCCCTGTTATTGATTCCTACGACGAACACAGACTAATCCACGAACAGATTAGCCCGCGGATCGATCGTATTCGCAGGATGGGATTTTTGCGGGGATTCTGGGGAAGATATTAATCCTTTTAATCTAGATCTGATATTTGTTTAGAGGATCATTCTAACTGGAATAGATCGAGGCTGGAATGAACAATGGCTAAGGTTCGTTCCTCGGGTTGTTTCTTTGTGAATCCTTTTCCCCATTATTTGCCTGCGCGTTCTTCGTTCTTCACGGGATAAGAACAACGATCGATTGTGCCTTCGATCTGTGGATTAACGATCCGAGATTATAGATCCGACACCAGGATGAACCAACTGAGCTGTAATGAAGATGAAAATGGATGAATCTAAGCGATTCGGGAGAAATCACTTTTCTAGTGTATTTTCATTGGAAGATCATATGTTGTTCGTCGATCCGATTCAAGGACTGAAGGGCTAGGATTCGATGCTAGGGTGTTGGGACGACCCTCGATATTGAGTTTCACGGTGAACGGATCATGGAAATGGAAACTGGAAGATCGGTCGAGGCGTGGAGGAAGAAGATGACATTTTTGGAAAAATCCCGACTACACGGTGTGTAGTATGGGCTACAAGGTGTGTGTTCATTGGCGGACTACCTGGCGCGTACTTCGGGAGTACACAGACATGGGTTGGGTACACGGACAAGGACACATCGTGTATACCCTTCTCCGGCCAGACCCAGACAGATACACGGGATACCCCGTGTACTGGTACACAGGCAGGCGACACGGACATAGACCGTGTACGGGCATATGTCCAACGTACCTGGAGCGAATCCCAGGTGCTCAGACATGGCGTGCAATCATACTACATGCTGTGTAGATACTTTTTATATGAAAATCCTAGAGACATGGTCCGTTTCCACGGGCAGTACCCGGAGTCGAGGAACACGACGTGTGATCCTACTACACACCGTGTAGACTAGTTTTACACAGCTTGGACAGGTGACACGAGACGTTTACACAGGCAGTACCTGGAGTTAAGGAACATGTTGTGTAATAATACTACACGCCGTTTAACCTATTTTACTTGGCTTGAGCCAGTTGCCTTATGTGACTTGGACGAGCTTCCTTAGGGTTCGTCCCCTTGGTCTTTCTCCGGAAGGTTTTCAGTATCATTTCCTACATACAGGAGTATGATCCATTCAGCAGGACTTCCGGAATAGAGTTGTTGGAATCCCCTCTATGAGTATTAGATCCGGATCCTCTATTCCTTCATGGTACCCTAAGTAGAGTTTCTTGGTATTGACGTGACCTACTTTACCCGGGTGTCGATCCTTTACTTAGCAGGTTAGTTCAGACTGAGTTGTTGGAATCACCCCATGACTATTGGTTGTGATCCTTATCTGAGCATCATATTCTCAAGTACTTGTGGAGTGTGTTATCACGGAACGAGTACTTCGTATCTCTATCTTCAGACCTAGGAGTTTTTTCTCCTTGTTACGTGCTTAGTGGAATCTTCGAGCTGGATCTTAGTGGTGGTTTCGCGATGGTCAATCGTGTATGAGTATATCTGGATATTCTTGTTATAAGTTCTGTAAACATATACCGTGTAGAGCTAACTGTATCTTTACTTTGTTGTATTTTCTCTTTTTATATTCCTTTGTGGTTTTGGGGTGTCCTACTGGGTATTGTTATACTCACCCCTGTACGGGATTTTCCCGCACATGTCGTGTCTTGTGCAGACGAGCGAGCCTTTGATAGGATTCTAGGAGGACCAGGACCGGACGGTGCTCAGTGAGATCAGACAGGCCGAGGTTTGTTCCTATGACTACAAATTGTAGTCCCAGTACCTTTCCTTACAGGTTGGACTTTGTTGCAGACTTTCTTTTGGTGGGATTGTACTTTTGGCCCCGGGTTTTACATTACTGTACTTTACTTTTTGGTCGTACTCTGTTGGTTGGGATTTTAGCATATGCATGAATTTCCATTTTTAGTAGTTTTTACTTTTCATCTTGTGGGCTTGGAGATGTGTGTGCATGTGTAAAAGTCTATAGGCAATGACTCCCATGTTAGTAACATGCCTACTCAGTGCTAGTCACCAGCCCCTGGCCTATTGGAGGCGGGCTTGGGGAGTTGTTGCTCGGGCCCCACTAGGACGGGTCATGACAGAGTGGTATCAGAGGTGGTCAGTTATAACTTAGGACCGAAAGTATGTGAGTTGGTTTGGGGAAATAGTGTTAAGTGTTTTGAGTTCGGCTTTCAGGCCAGGGACCCCGGTGTTGGTACGGGCGGCCGACCTATCCATACACCAGGACTCTGATAACATGATTTTCAACTCGAAACATGAGAACACTAGTTGCAGGGGAAAATAATGGTACATGCATCATATAAGAATGGGTTGTGGTTTCCATGTCCTTCTTGAGTCAGCTCTCCAGATATACTCACTGACTGAGATACATCTTGTTTCTTTACAGGATGCCTCTGCGACGCGCACCCGCTAGGATCCAGCATCTCGATCATGAGGATGACCCCCTCAGTGATTAAGCTTCGATATAGGGACTAGATCCCCCAGTTTTACCATCTTGTGGTGTGCCAGTTATTCCACCACCTGTGGAGCAGTGTTTAGTGCCTGCTGTACCAGTAGAGGAGGAGCGTAGGCTGAGCACACTCCACGAGTTTCAGAGATAGAGACCTGTCAGGTTTCGAGGTGAGCCTGACCCTTAGGCAGCTGAGGAATGGCTTGAGGTAGTGGAAAGAGTCTTATGTTTGGTTAGGACACCAGCAAAACAGATGGTGATCCTGGCAGCGAGCCTTCTACAGGGCTCGACAGGGCGATGGTTGAGTTTGGTTATCCAGACTCACGATGAGGTGACTCTTGTGTGGTCAGAGTTTGAGCATCTCTTCAAAGAGGAGTTTTCACCGGTTACCCTGAGAGCGGTATTTATACAGGAGCTTCTTCAGCACCATTAGGGAACCATGACGGTGGCTGGATATTCATCGAGGTTTACTGATCTCTCATGGTACTCGATAGATATGGTCAGGGATCAGTACTTTAGAGCTCAAACTTTTGAGCGGGGCTTGCGCAGAGATATCTGAGCTAACATTATCCCTATGAGCATTTCTACTTATGCTAGGGTGCTCGAGCGGGCTTTGGTGGTCGAGAGATTCTTGGCAGAGCAGAGACATCCAGCAGTTGTTAGTAGTGAGAGAGCTGGAGCAGAGACCTCGGCAACAGGGAGCCGATGTCAGGGACCCAGGCTTGGGAGACGTTTTCAGAGGAGATCCCAGGACATAGGATCTGCTATACAGGGTTCACAGGGCGCATACATCCAGCCTCAAGAGAGGTGATGATACTCATGTGACGGTAGAGGACATCTCACTTGAGATTGTCCAACCCGCCGTACTACTGACATGGGAGTGGTGGATGGACCACTGAGGCAGAGGCAACGTGTGGAGCAGACAGATCTGCGGGGCGGCGGACGTGGAAGAGGAGATGGGAGAGCAGCTAGAGGTGGTCGGTGTTTTGACCTTTTACTACCACCACCCCTAGGAGTTCCACCCCAGGTTCAGGGAGTTGGTGGACAGAGGTAGGGACAGCTGCAGGCAGCAGAGGCTTATGACCCAGGTACTCCCAGAATGATTAGAGGTACAATATGTGTCTTTTCTACTTTGGCTACCGTATTGATAGACACAGGTGCTAGTCATTATTTTCTAGAGGCTTATCTTGTTCGAGACATTGAGATTCCAGTTGAGCCTTTGACTTGAACCTTACTCTTAAAAACACCGACCGTAGAAGATTCAAAGATCACACACCTTTGCAGACAGTGTGACCTGACCCTTGGAGGTGAGAGTTTCGGTTGGAACCTCTTGGTGTTAGCATTGAGGCCTTACGATGTCATTCTTGGTATGGATTGGATATCCACAATTCATGCCCAGATTGATTATTTCAGGCGAAGGATGCGGTGTGTCTGCAGTGATGGAACGAGGTTCTCCTTCATCGGTGAAAAGGAGACCCATGCAGCGCAGGATGGACTCGTGTGTAGGAAGGTACAACCGATTTCACATCATTTGGCTACTCTAGCCCTTGGCTTAGTAGATGTTACAACTTTCCAATTTCTAGTAGTAGTGGCTGAGTACAAGGACATCTTTCCGGAGGATGTCCCTGGACTACCTCCCCATTGGGAGATAGATTTCTGCATTGAGTTGCAACCCGGGACGACACTGATATCAGCATCAACATATCGGATGGCTCTTGTAGAGCTTCGTGAGCTGAGGGTGAAGCTGTAAGACTTGCAGAGGAAGGGCTTCATGAGACCCAGTGTTTCACCCAGGGCGGCCCAGTGTTGTTTTCCAAGAAGGCATACAGGAACTTGAGGTCATGTGTGGATTACCGGCGCTTGAATCAAGTGACCGTGAAGAACCAGTATCCACTACCAAGGATCGATGACCTTTTCGACCAATTAAGAGGGGCATGATGGTTCTTTAAGGTTGATCTATGATCCGGCCATCACCAGTTGCGAGTACGGGATGAGGATATACCGAAGACAGCTTTCATATGTCACTATGATCACTATGAGTACTTGGTGATGCCCTTCGGCGTGACAAATGCCCCAACAGTGTTTATGGGACTTATGAACAAGATCTTTTAGCCCTATTTAGACCGATTTTTAGTGGTCTTCATTGATGATATCCTTGTGTACTATGTATCTGAGGAGGAGCACATGAGGCACCTAAGGATGGTTCTAGACACACTCTGAGAGCACCAGTTTTATGGGAAACTCTCGAAGTGTCAATTCTGGATACAGGAGGTCCACTTTCTGGGGCACTTTATCTCAACTGATGGTGTAGCAATGGACCTAGCCAAGGTAGAGGCAGTGTTAGCATGGGAGCCACCCCGAAGCGTGACAGAGGTACGAAGTTTCCTTAGGTTGGAAGTCTACTATCGGAGATTCATTCTTTATTTCTCCAGGATTTCATCACCCATGACAGCTTTTCCCCAAAAGGGGCAGCCTTTCATGTGGACTGAGAGATGCCAGTAGGATTTTCAACAGTTGAGACAGAGTCTGACGAGCGCCCCAATCTTGAGACTACCAAAAAAGGGTGTCGAGTACGCGGTGTTCTGCGACGCATCAGGAACCGGGCTTGGTTGTGTCCTGATGCAAAGACAATTGGTGATTGCCTCATCTCACGTCATTTGAGGCCACACGAGAAGAACTACGTGACCCATGATCTTGAGTTGGAAGCGGTAGTCTTCGCGTTGAAGATGTGGTGGCACTACCTGATGGGTGAGTGGTTTACCATCTACTTTGATCACAAGAGTCTCAGATATATCTTTTCTTAAAAGGATCTGAATTTGAGATAGATGCGATGGCTTGAGTTCCTCCAGGATTACGACTTTGAGATCATTTATACTCATGGGAAGAGGAACGTTGTGGAAGATTCTCTCAATAGGAAATCCAATTTTCAGTTACTGGATGAGGCGACGAGACAGTTGGCCTCTTTACAGTTATCCTATGTGGATAGAGATGAGGGAGATTACCTTCAGTCGATGGTTGTTACCCCTCCACTCTTATAGTGAGTTAGGGAATCATAGCTCGAGGATGCTAGCTGTAAGATTTTACGTGCTCAGGTATCCGCAGGTGATGCTACCGACGGATATTCCAGAGGTGGGGAGCACATTGTTCTTTTCAGAGGTCACACAGTAGTACCAGTGATGTTGCGGGAGGAGGTTCTGAGGGAGTTCAATACATCTCCTTTGGCGGTGCATCCAGGCATGGAAAAGGTGTACGAGGACCTCCGACGTCAGTTCTGGTGGCCAGAAATGAAGAAGAGTATGGCAGAGTTTGTTTCTCGGTGCCTTACTTGTCAGCAAGTAAAGGCTGAGCACCAGGTTCCAGCAGGTTTGACTCAGCCCCTTGAGGTGCCAGAGTGGAAGTGGGATTGGATATCCATGGACTTCGTGATGGGTTTACCACGTATGTCCAGGGGACACGATTCCATCTGGGTGATCGTTGATCGACTCACCAAGTCGGCCCACTTCCTAGCCATATGGGGGAAGAGTTCAGTAGAGAGCTTGGGATGCCTCTACATGTAGGAGATAGTTTGACTTCATGGAGTTCCATCCATGATCGTCTTAGATCACGATGCTCGTTTCAAATCCCGGTTGTGGAAGGGATTGCAGGAAGATTTTGGGACTCAATTACGCTTGAGCACAACGTTTCATCCTCAGACTAATGGTCAGACAGAGCAGACCATCCAGGTTCTGGAGGATATGCTATGAGCTTGCATACTTGACTTCAGTCGTAGTTGGGAGGATCACCTACCACTGGTGTAATTTTCTTATAACAACAGTTATCATTCCACTATTGGTATGGCACCATTCGAGGCTTTGTATGGGAAACCTTACAGGTCACCACTTTACTGGACTGACCCAGGCGAGTCAGCACTCATGGGCCCAGAGTTGGTGTGAGCTACTACAGAGAAGGTGCAGGTCATCCAGGAGCAAATGAAGATTGAACAGAGTTGGAAAAAGTCTTATGATGATAGGATATGGAGGCCCTTGGAGTTCGATGAGGGAGACAATGTGTTCCTTCGGGTCTCACCTCAACCGGGACTATAGAGATTTGGCCGAGGCGACAAGATATCTCTGAGGTTCATCGACCCTTTTCAGATTCTAAGTAGAGTTGGCAAGGTGGCGTACCACTTGGCTCTACCTCCTCAGATGGACTGGGTACACAATGTCTTCCATGTGTCGCAACTGCGGAGGTACGTGCATGATCCATCGCACGTTATCGATTGGGGAAAGCTATACATTGATGATGGAGTGACCTTTGCTGAGTACCCAGTGGAGATCTAGGATCGACAGGAGAATATCCTTCATGGGCGAGCTATTCCCTTGGTGCGTGTCCGGTGGTAGCACGATAATCTCCAAAAGAGCACATGGGAGCAGGAGGCTCAGATTTGTGTGCAGTACCCACATCTTTTTGAGTAGCCTTTGTTTTGGATTTTCCGGGACGTAAATCCCTAAGGTGGGTGTGATGTAATGTCTCATATTTCTTCATATTTTATTTTAATATTGTATGGGAATTCTTTCGAGACCATTATTTGAGACGATGTGTAGTTCCTAGGCCCGGTGAGCCCAGAACAAATGTTTGAATTTAATTAAATAATTAAATTACGTGCGCGTGTGGTTTTGCTAAAAAAGTGTAATAACTCCTGAATGGGTGCTCGGATCAGAAATCTGAGGGCACTATTGAATTCAGAGTAGCGATTTTACCTTAGGCGAGACCTAACATCGGACGGCGCAGGTCGGTGGTGAAATCTAATTTTTAGACGTAACTGTAATAAAATATTTAATAAAAATATTTTATTAAAACCTTGCTTCAGAAAAAATATTTTATCTTTTTAAATAGATATTTGCGTAGGGGTCTAGCTTTACAGACCTCATAACCCTGAATTTCCCCTGGAGGCTCTGGAGGAAACCCCCCCAACGCGGCAATGACGTTCTTGATGAATTTATCCGGCGATGACGACGCGGTGATCATGTCTTCACCAACGAATGCCGCTGATCCAGGTAAGAAATTTGATTTTGATTTTCCTTTCCCCATTCTTGATTCCTATGACGAATACAGACTAATCCATGAACAGATTAGCTCGCGGATCGATCATATTCGCGGGATGGGATTTTTGCGGGGATTCTGGGGAAGATCTTAATCCTTATAATCTAGATCTAATAATTGTTTAGAGTATCATTCTTACGAGAACAGATCGAGGCCAAAACGAACAAAGGCTGGGGTTCATTCCTCAGGTTGTTTCTTTGTGAATCCTTTTCCCCATTATTTTCCTGGGAATTCTTCATTTTTCTCAGGATAAGAACACCGATCTATTGCACCTTCGATCTATGGTGTAACGATCTAAGATTATAGATTCGACACCAGGATGAACCAATAGAGCTGTGATGATGAAGAAGATGGACGGATCTAAGTGATTCGGGAGAAATATCTCATCAATCGTATTTTCATGGGAAGATCATATGTTGTTCGTTGATCCAATTCAAGGCCCAAAGGGCTAGTATTTGGTGCTAGGGTGTTGGGAAGACCCCCGATCTTGAGTTTCACGGTGAATGGATCATGGAAACGGAAACAGGAAGATCGATCGAGGCGTGGAGTAAGAAGATGGTGTTTTTGGAAAAATCCCGACCACACGATGTGTAGTATGGGATACACGGTGTGTGTTCGTCGGTGGACTACCTGGCGTGTAATCCAGGAGTACATGGACACGAGTTGGGTACACGGACAAGGACACGACGTGTATACCCTTCCCTGGCCAGACCCAGCCAGATACACGGGATACCTCGTGTACTGGTACACGGGCAGGAGACACGGGCAAAGACCGTGTTCGGGCACATGGCCAGTGTACCCGGAGCGAACCCCTGGTGCTCGGACACGGCGTGTAATCATACTACACGCCGTGTAGATACTTTTTATATGACAATCCTAGAGACATGGGCCGTTTACATGGGCAGTACCTGGAGTCTAGGAACACGGGGTGTGATCCTACTACATGCCGTGTAGTCTAGTTTTACACAGCTTGGATAGGTGACATGGGTCGTTTACACAGGCAGTACCCGGAGTCAAGGAACATGACATGTAATACTACAATACACCGTGTAACCTATTTTACATGGCTTTATCCAGTTGCCTTATGTGACTTGGACCAGCTTCCTTAGGGTTTGTCCCCTTAGTCTTTATCCTGAAGGTTTCTGGTATCATTTCCTATATACAGGAGTATGATCCCTTCAACAGGACTTCCAGAATAGAGTTGCTGGAATCCCCTCTTTGAGTCTTAGAGCCAGATCCTCTATTCCTTCGTGGTACCCTAGGTAGAGATTCTTGGTATCGACATGACCTACTTTACCCGGGCACCGATCCTCTACTTAGCAGGTTAGTTCAGACCGAGTTGTTGGAATCACCCTATGACTATTAGTTGTGATCATCATCTGAGCATCATATTCTCAAGTACTTGTGGAGTGTGTTCTCCCGAAACAAGTACTTCATATCTCTCTCTTCAGACCTAGGAGTGTGTTATCCTTGTTACGTGATTAGTGGAATCTTAGAGCTGGATCTTAGAGGTGGTTTCGTGATGGTCGATCGTGTATGAGTATATCTAGATATTCTTATTATATGTTATGTAAACATATACTATGTAGAGCTGAATGTATCTTTTATTTGTGATATTTTCCCTTGTTTTATTCCTTTGTGGTTCTGGGGTGTCCTACTGGGCATTGTTATACTCATCCCTGCACGAGCTTTGCCTGCACGTGTGGTGTCTTGTGCAGACGAGCGAGCCTTTGACAGGATTCTAGGTGGACCCAGACCAGATGGTGCTCAGTGAGATCAGACAGGCTGAGGTGTGTTCCTACGACTACGGATTTCAGTCCCAGTACCTTTCTTTACAGGTTGGACTTTGTTGTAGACTTTATTTTGGTGGGCTTGTACTTTTGGCCCAGGGTTTTACATTACTGTACTTTACTTTCCTGTCATACTCTGTTGGTTGGGATTTTAGTGTATGCATGCATTTCCTTTTTTAGTAGTTTTTAATTTTTATCTTGTGGGCTTAGAGATGTGTGTGCATGTGTACAGGTCTATAGGAAAAGCCTCTCATGTTAGTAACATGCCTACTCGGTGCTAGTCACCAGCCCCTGGCCAGTTGGAGGCGGGCTTGGGGAGTTGCGGCTCGGGCCCCAGTGGGATGGGTTGTGACAATAAGAGAAATGATTTTTTCATTCAACTCACCATCCTCCTTATCTTTAAAACCAAAAGATTCAACATCATCAACATCTTGAATTTTCATCTTTCTCATAGCTTCAAATTCCATTCCATCTTTCATATTCTTTTTGAAAACTATAGCTTTTATCATTTCATATGAAACAAAAAATTTATGTAGTTCATTAAGAGATAAATCATATTTATCTTATAATGTATAAATTTTAGAATCACTCTTATCTAGAAAATTTCTCATTAGTTTCTTCACAATTTTAGAATCTTTTTGGACATCTCCAAAACCTCTAATGTTGCAAACAACTTTATTTAATTTGGTTAAGTACTCATCAATAGTTTCTTTATTTATCATTATTATGTCTTAAAACTTGATATGTTAGATTTATAGCTTTTCTTCCTTCACTTTAGTATTCCATTTGAGAATACTTTTGTTCTTGTCCCATATACTCTTTGATGTTTTGAGACCCATCACCTTCATATAAAAATTTTCTGAAAGATACATAAGAATAACATTTCTATATTTTCCATTAACTTAAATATTTATTTTGTCACAAAAATTCATCGGGGAATCTTTCTAAATGGATGGAAACCCAATTGTAATAGCATCAACAACTTCCAGGATAAGATACAAGAGATATGGAATCATCCTATTTTTCAAAACATAATTATTTTTTCCATCAAATGTATGAATTACTATACTTTTTATAGAGTTGAGATTATCTATGATAAGGATTCAACAAGGTAAACTAGATCTGATATCAATTTAAGTTCCAAAGGATTGAATAATAACTGAGAGGGAGGTGGGGGGGGGGTGACTAAGTTGTTTCCTTTTTAAAAATTTCAACTTTCATAAATTTAACCCCTGTATCTTGTTAAAGTGTCTTCTTTATCCACTTTTAGAAAACTTAAGTTCATGCTGAAATAAAAAAGTAAATAAGGCACACATGATTTACAAGGTTCAACCTCAGTGTCAAAAACTGTATCCTTTCCATAGCCACTCCTGTGGGTGTATGTAAATTCACTATTAAAAATAAGTGAATAAAACTTGTGTCAACTCCCTTTAGACACCTTATTTCTCTTAATAGGAATTATTATACTGACTCCTGTCAGTTTACAATTTTTTTATAAAAATTTGAGCCACAAAAAATATGTAACTTATTCAAAAAGATCCACTAGAGATCTATCTGAAATCTTAGTCTGATGACCCAATTCTCAATCTATGCATATCGAAACCTTTCTGATATTCCTATAAAAATATACACTTGTCAAACAACTTCTCAAAGATTAGAATGATACCCTCAGTCTGATTCCCTCTGCTCGATATTCTAAACTCAGATTATTCCAATCTTCTGATCAGAATACTCTTTTCCAGAAAATATTCTTCAACTCGAAACTACTTTGGTTGGAAAAATCACTTATAACACTAATTCTGAAGTGTAAAAAATTTTCCACATAGGTGAAAAATATTCAAGTATGATGCACTTTCTACCTCTATTTATTAGAACTCCAGAAATAGTAAAGGTAGGAAACTAAAATATTTTTCTACTCACCCAAATTCCGAACCTCTAAATTTCACTCACATTTGAACTTCATTTTTGTCTGTGTAAAACCTTATCATCTCTTCTAGTGACTTCTATAAACTTCTTGAATCTTTACAACTCTTCTCAAATTTCTTAAACATCAATCCAAAAACACTAATCCAAAAAATTCAGCCTGAAACAATTTTAATCATTTTGATACACTTGAACCAATTAAAATAGATAAAAAGTTTTTGTTCTTGATTCATTGAAAAATAAATAAATATAATCACCAATTCCAATGATATGGGACAAATTAAAATGTTTGACTACATTTTTGCAGTTTCTAAAGACTTCAGTTTCCTGTAAGCACTTTAGTAGTAACTCAAAAAATTCTGATAACTTCTTTGTCCAAAGGGTATGTTTACTCATCTATATCCAATCAGTCATCTTCCAATCTTATTTTTTTTGGAGAATAGAGTCTGATAGAACTTGATATCCCCCTTTGTATTTTCTCAGGTACAAAGGATCAATATCAATAAATCTTCTGTTGGATTGATGTCAATAACTATTCTTTCATATTGATTTCAATAACTCTTATATTGGATAAGTGTCAACAATTATTTTGTGTCAAAAACTCTTTGGTGCCAACAACTCATCAACCACCTCTTATCTGATCAGACAATCCCAATAGAAAACTATAATAACTTCTTTATATGTTCAACTTCTGCAGAGAAAAAACTTCTAACTTCTTCATATTTTAAGAACTGAACAAACTTGAAAACCAAAAAACTTCAAGCTTTCTAACAACTTATTCATCCAAATATCTTCAACTGATGACTCTTTATATTTCTAGACATTTGAAACACCAGAAAAACTCAGAACTCAGAAATTTAATTCTCACCCGATCGGCTGTGTTTGATGACCTACATCTGATAAACCATATACGATCAATAAATTTTCATTTATTCAAACTTTAGTAACTTAAAACCTCCAATATTATGGAAAATTTACATCCATTTCTTCTCAATATGATGATATGGATCAATAAAACTTATGATGAAAGATCTATAAACTCTCATATTCATAAAAATCTTATATCATGAGATTTTCATGATGTTGAGAACTTAAAATAACAAAAAATCATCATCTGAATTATTTTGAAAATTTATACAACTTCCCATAAAAAAATTTCAAAACCAATTATAACTTTATTTATTTCAACAAATTCTAACTTAGTAACTTCTTTTTTAAATAAACTGAATTTTATGGATCATTCGATCGAGTAATTTTTTTTAAAACACATTCTATATCTGTACATTCAACAACTTATTAGAAAAAATTTATAAACTTTTATTAACCCATCATTCACCTAAATTACGAAAACATTCTTTTGAAAAAAAGTTAATTTTAATAAAAACAAAACTTTGTTAAAAAAACATCACAAAGGATCTTTAAGAACATTAGTGGAAAGTAAAAATATAAACATGGATGAAAAATTAATGTCCAAATAATGATGGATAGTGATAGATAAAATTAATCCCAATAAAGGGAATGATCATGATAAAGTTAATGACTAAAAAATGGTAAACCAAAGATATGTGAAAAATTCCATCGATTCATCTAAAATAAAGGTAATAGGATATTTTTTTGTTTCAATATTCTTTTCCTATAATTGATGAATTAATTTACTATATAGAATAATAACATAATGGAATATACTTACTTGAAAATTAAAATTTCATCCTGTAATCAATATCCACCACAATATCATCTTTTTCTAAAAGTGATGAGTATTCAAGATGATTTTTCCATGATTGTATCACTAAAATAAACTTTCAAAGGATCACATAATCCAGAAAAGGATAAAATACTATTCCTTATATCTTTAGACATTAACCAAAATAAAAATGGTTAGAATATGATAAGATAATTTCCAAAATGAATAAACCTTCATATGATGAAATAAAACAGTAATCTCCAAAGCCTTAATAATAACACTCAAAGTTTAACTTAGATCATTAAATGAATAACTAACCTTAAAATTATTCAAAATATTCCTGACCAATTTTCAAATCTAAAAATTAGAAGGATTTGATCACATATTCTTCTGATATTAATTTAACATTTATCTACAACTAATATTAGTCACTCATAAAGTCATATACCAAAAATGTATATTTTTTAATCATATAATCTCTAAAATATGCCAATCATTTCCATAAATAACCTCAATTACTATGAAGACACATTAAAATCATATATGTTTCAAAAAGATAATTCATACTTTATTCCTCAAGTAAAATCCAATATTATCTCATGATATTCTATTTAACTTAATCATATAATGTTTCTGAAAAAATAGTGATCTTTTTCTGAAATAAATTTAATTTCTTAATCACAAAATCACTTTTTAATCTGATGGTTATCTATACAATAAAACATATGTTTGCACATTGTAATAACCAATAATTACCTCAACATAAAAGTTCATATGAACCTTAAATGTTATTAATACCTTTAAACTTTGGTCCAAAAAATGTAAAAGCATTATTTCTCAAACAAATTTTTTACATGTAAAACTTTGGGGTTACATATACCTGAAAAATCTTACAAAACTCAATAAATGTCTCTCAAAGTATCATTAATCACCTCAAAATCTCCTAAAAAATTAATCAATCCCATAAGATGATTCCAAAATTAAACTTAATCTTTATCTATCAAATCATATAAGTAAAAAATTTATACACTAATTAGGACATCTCATAGTATAGTGGAAGGCATTTCACCCTTTTCACCCTTCAATTGAGGGTTTAAGCCCTACATCCATGCCATATGCAATGAGTTATCTCCTAGAATACCAGTTGTCTTTTTTCTAAAACTACGTTAATATAAATCAATTATAAATGGAAAAAATTATGTAATAACCGTATTAATAATTCATCTTTCCACTAAATCACTTTTAAAAGGTATCAATTCCATCTAACATATGTTTCCAAATTTTGAAAACAAAACCTATAACAAAATAATTCTCAAGTGTTTCATGATCCACATAGAATTTAAAATATACCCTAATATCATTGATAAAATAAAACTACATCATAATTTTGAAAACAAAAACACATCCTTTATTAAACTTCCTTATTAAACCATTAACCAAGCTTTGTCATCTAATTCCTTAATAATTTATTTTAACAAATAAAATATATGAATTATGTTATTATAATTCATCAATATTGATCTAATCCTATTTCATACTTTAAACATAAGAAAAGTATTCATACATTAAATCCAAACATTAGGATTTTCTTAATATTCCCTATATCTTTATGAATGATTCCCAAATTATAGAAAATAAATGGTCAAGTCCTTTATGGTATTTCCATTTTTGAGAGAGATGGCAGAGTTGAGATTTAAAAATCAAATAAAAAAATATACCATGACCCATAAAATTTTTAGATAAATAAAAACGTGTTAGATAATTCAAATAGTTTTTTATAGGTGATTTGAAAACATAAAAAGCTCTAAAAATCATTTGAATAATATTTTGTTATAATATTTATGATCAAATCATCTGGAGGGGATAAGAAGGTTGTTAAATATTTGTTTCCTTCCATCTTGATAAATGATCCTTAATATTTTGAAAATAATATCATTTAAACATGAAATAAATTATTAAAAAGAAAATAATTCATTAGGGTAAAGACAATACCATAGAAATTATATAATACTATAATCCTTCATTCCTTCATATCTCAGTTGAATTAAGTTTCTATCAAATCCAGTAAATTTCCATAATTTACTATAATATTCTAAATTTTTTGGTTATATGAGAATTTTAACTTCTGCTGAAATAAAATACTAACATTTAAAGTTATATAAAACCGTGCTCTTATACCAATTATAAGGACCCGATCCTTATTCACTCCATAATTTCATTAAAAAAATAATTCATTTTATTTCATTCCCAAAGACCTTTTTAGGTTTAGTGTTTTAGATAATTAGGTCACACCTATTATATAAAAAACTCAGAAATTAAAAATTGGACACTTCCTCTTAGTATACATTTTTCTCACAAAAAAGACTTTTAAAATAAAACACATTTTATTTTCATTTAAAATCTTAAATATTTTCAACTTTTAATTTTTTGCTACTCATTCTTAAAACCTATGAAAATCATTTTTAATAAACTTTGTTATCAAGAAATTGTTTTTATACTCATAAAATAAACTTTAAAACACAATGTTTTTCATAAAACATTTTATAAGAAAACATAAATGAAAAATAACAATCATTAGGATTTCCTAGAAAATATGATAACGCATGAAAAATCTTTTCTTAAAAACATACATTTTACCCTAAAATAGAATAATCATTCCTTAAAAAAATCATTATATTACATTTTTAAATCAAATAATTTCCCTGAAAAATCATTTGAAAGCATAGAAAAGTCATATAGGTTCCTTGGGAAACCATATTAATAGAATAATTAAAAACCCTTATAGTAACCCTTACAAGAACCCTTAAAATTAAAATAAGCATTATGTTATACTTACAACATAATTCTCTTTAGAACATAATAATTACCCAATGCATTGGAGTGCTATATCAGGCTCACCCATCATTATGAGCTATATCAATATCACCTATAATCATGAAATATATCAGGATAGACCATTATCGTAAAAAATGTTTAAGGAACATAACATGTATAAAAAACATAAAATATTTAATTTACATAATCAAATTCATAAAAATATACTTTTTAACCCATAATAAAAAATATTTTTGGATATTGATATATCAATTTATTTTAAAACCCAATTTTTAAAACTAAAATTCCCAAAAAAATGGGAAGGATATTTTTTATTTAAAGAATAAATTAAATCTTATAAAGTAACACAAAACAAAAAATAACAATTATATTGGAATTAAAATCCATCAATTGTATATGTTAAAATTGAACATTCATTTTTCCTTTTATAAAGAAATTAAAATCATTTCGTATAAAATTTGTAAAAATATTCCTTTTGAAAACATTTGAAATAAAGTAAAAAGTGAAATAAAATGTCCTTTATAATTCATTTATGTTCTTATAAATACATATAAAAAGTTTTTAAGAGTATGAACACGGAATAAAAAGACTTAGAATGTAGATCATTAAAAAATTTAAAATGAGGCTTTTAAAGTAAAGTGTACCTTACCTCGAGTTCGACTCATCACATCCATTCTTTATATTCTTGAATAATAAAATTATGTTAAATATTTAATTTATTAAGAAACTTTTTCATGTTTATTATTACTTTTTATCTATTACCATGTTATGTTTAATTACTTAATCTATTAAGTTCACGTCATATGTTTTGATGATATTTGGATCATATGTCCAAAATTACTTCGATAGGTTAACTATGGCCTAATTGGTCATTATTAAATCATATATTGAATATTAATAATTAAATAATTATCATTTTTATAAATCAATTATACTTTTAAAAATAACCATGAAATATAGTTATGAAAAATGAACTGTGTTATAATCATGGAGACGGTTGGTCGTACGTACGCAAGAGTAACGTTTCCATTTTTCTACGAAAATGATGGAAGGAAGTTAAGTATTATCTTATATTTATAAAATAACAATTATATCATAAATATAATATTATTTATTTAACTAAACTTATATATAATTCAAGTTATGTGGTTACAAAAAACGAATCATATTGCTTCGTGGAGGCGGTAATCCATACACACGAACGAATGCCGTTATCATTTTTCAGTGGATGTAAATGTAAGAAAATAGATGATATGTTATCTTTCCATAATTATAATTATTTAATGAATGATATATATATACATTAAATCCATCACTGTAACCTGACCTGAGAGGCAGTAATGGAAAATGAATTACATCGGTTCGCCTGGAGGTAGTCCTCTATACACACGAAAGACAATTTCATTTCCTATTTGAAAGAAGAGGATATGGATATAGGTTATATAATTAAAATTAAAACATATAAGTTTCTGGAGTATAATGGTTTTATTATCTCATTATATTTTAATAATATTTTAAGGAGGTATAATAAGAAATAAAACTAAAACATTCAGTTAAAATCTATACCTCCTCTTCGGACAACCTCCTTTTATTTTATATATTAAGGCCTCTAAGGATGGTATTATGACCAAAATAATACCTCTATAATGTGGGGAGGTATGTATTTAATGTATTTTTGAAGTTATTTTCTAAGCCAAATGAATCTTTAAGAGTGTAGGGGAGAGGATATGGGGTTCCCTTTTATAAATGAGGTGAGGGGCACTTTTGAAATCACTTAATGTATTAAATTAATATAAATTAATTTTCAATGTAAAATGTATCTAAATTGATATAATTAGAATATAGGATTACTATAGGTATCAATAAGCTCATAAAATAAAATTTTGACAAGTTTAGGTGATGTTTTTACCCGTATATCTTTGTTTTAACCCCAGTTAACCGTTTTGACAATTACTCTGATGTCAGGGTTTTTCACTCTTTAGTGGTTAAAGAAATTTAATATTAATTGATAAGTGACCCATAAATGGACCATGGTTTATATTTTCAACCATATATAATTACATTGGATTAATATATAATTTTTATGATTTTTAAATCATTTAAATATATATTGTTTATTAAAAAATATCATTAATGTAATTTTTGGAAATATATGAAATATTATAATATAATTTGTATATAAATCATGTAAAATGGTTACAAAATGAAATGGATTATAATATAAGGAATATATGGTCTTAATATAATCATAAAATCAAATTTATATAGTTTTAGATATCATTTTAAACCTTATCTTTTGGTTTAACCCCTTGGTTAACCAATTTTAACCTTAATTGTACCAATGAATTTTTCAATATTAAAAGGTTATAATTTTGATTATAAGGAGAAAATCGGATAATAAATGGGTGAAATATATATTTTTTTGACAATTTATAATTCTAATTTTCCTATTTCAATATTTTTATGACTTTTCAATAGTTTAATAAAATATTATTTAACATAAAACATTATTAATTTCATTTTTGAAATATTTCATTTAATTTGACTTTGAAACCATCAAGATTGTAATGGAATTAGAATATGAAACTTTAAAACATCCCTAATATATTATATTGATATATAAAATTTATACTACACTTTAAATCACTTAAGGAAATTTTACTTTTTGTGTTTTTAAAATCATTTACTTGATTTTTGTACTCCATGTTCAAACACTGTGTTGAAATTGCATAAGCATTTAAGGTAATTATTTCATCACTAAAAATTTAAAAAAATTAACTTGATAAAAAATAATAATAAATATTTCAAATAATTATTTATAACCAAACATATATTGTTTTTATCCATTTCACAAGATATTAAAAATATAAAAAAGCAAGAGAGTGACATTTTTTACTTTACCCATTATTTAAAATATCATAAAGGTCAAAATCAAAGATAAATGAAAAAAGGACATATTTTTAAGTTATGGATTATTATGGAGGAAAAATAAAAATCAAATGAAATTAATTCAATTGTTTGGGTTCTTTTTAGTTCTTATCATATTTTTAACCTTAATTAACCCATTTTACCTTTATTGTGCTAACAAAAATTTACTATTATTTTTATTCATAATGGAAAAAATAAAATGAAAATATTTATCAAATATATAAATCATGATTCCAAATATAGAATAATTTTTTTAACATTCAATTTATATAAGTGGTATATTTTAATTTAAAATTAAACTCATGAAACACGATGAAAAACAATTTTTCATAAAAACGCCTTTTTAAGTATAAAAATATTTTTCTACCAAATTCAAGTATAAAATTCATTCCAAAGAAAATAGTTGATTTTTTTTAATATAATTTTACTAAATAAATTTTAAAACTAATCAAAAATATAATTTTAATTTTTAAATACTTAAAAAAAAAATACAGTTCCTAATCAAAATTAGCATTTTTCACTATTCATTGAAAAATAATTTTTTTTGAAAATTATAAAACATTAATCACAAGATAATTTTTACATGATGAATTAAAAAATGGAATTATTTTTATAAAATAAAATTCGTAAAATTTATAAAAATTAGTTATAATATTCAGTCACAAAAATTAATAAAAACCATTTTTGAAGAAAACATATTTTTGAAGCATAAAATGAATCTGCTGAAAAAAATTGAGTGCTTATTTCCAAATAATTAATAAATACATTTGTATTGAGTAGTTATTTTATATATTTTTCATAATTTGGTTAATCCTACTCATACACACCAATTTAATGGATATGTTATAACTATAACATTTAAATATTAATATTTCATGGTTCATTAAAGCTTAGTGTTGCATATTGTATATGCTATTGATAATAGTTTTATTTTAAAATATCAAAATATTACACCATGTTCGTAATTATATTAAGGAGTTATTTTAGTTATTTTAAATCTATATATTTTGATTCACTAATGACTTTTTCAAATATTCTATACAGGAATCCCTTGAGGAGTAGATCATAAGGGGACCTTCATACCTGAGGGTAGAAAGAATATTTTAGCTAATGTATTGGGAAAGACCAAACAACCAATTCTCATATGTGATTATGAGGTGGGTGTATCAGTCAAAAAGTGTTTGTTCATCCTAGAGCTTCTTCAAAGGAGGATGTATATAAAGGAATAATAAAATATTTAAAAGATAAATTTTAAAAGATGGATGAGATGGAGGAGAGGATTGGAACTTCAGTATAATTGATTTTTGTAGACATATAAAGATAGTTTTAGGTTTCAAATCCCACTCCTAAACCTTCATATACATATCCCACTTCTCCAACTCTACCTCTATATCCAACTACTACACCTCCTCCTCTATACCTTCCTATATATTATGAGTTATATATTAATGATCCCTAGTATCATATTTTTTCAGATGGGATTATATATTATATTGGGATACTGTTCATCATCAATAAATAGAGATGGATTATATGAGGGTCATAATGTAGGATAATATAAATAGATCAACAAGAGTACCATTTCCTACATATTAGGTCACTACAATTAGACAAAGTATCAACTATTTTTTAGTTCGTCCAACTAGACTTGTTTGATAAATAACCACCAAGGTATGTATGGATTATATCCTTTATTTCATATTAGTGTAAAATTTGTTTAAACATTTAATATATATATATATATTATATGAATACTTTAAATGTAAAGACATATAATATAAACAAAAATAAGTATGGGATTCTATGAATTCATATACTACTTCTTCTAGACTTGATAGATTACCAACATATTCATGTTTATTTTTGGAGGTTTATTAGTTTCTAATTAATGCTAGAATTTATGGGAATTAAATGACTATGATTATTTTAAAGAGAGATATCATGGATCTTTTTACAAGATATTTTTTTGGAATCAACACAATGGAAGTATTTTCCATGTAATCTGATTATCATATTTCATTCAGTTGTTTTAATTTAATAAAACTTAATACTTATGTTTGTTTTGTATTAGGTATATTTATAAATTTTTATTTAGTATGATACAACATCATCAAATGGATTTTTTTGACCCAAAATTTATTTCTCCAATAACAATGATAATGAAAGATATTGAAAAAAATTATATATTGCTGAATGAATTCAAAATAATTCAATTAAATGTTAAATGATTTCTTATCTTGAAGGTTATGGAACATATATTTATTAAATTGTTATTTATATTAATTAAATAATCACTCACATTATATTTTTTTTTATATTAGAGTCTATTATATGTTGTATTTTCTTCTAAAATATAAGACAACTTACTATTTATGATCTATACATGGTGATGTGTGAGAAAATTTCTACAACATATTAGAAAAATAAATTTGATTATTTGGATACTTGTATGTTATAATGAATTTTTATTTTATTTCATATATATTATTTTTCAAATAAGGCATGGAATTAATTTATTAATATAACATGAAATATGGAATCAAAGATCAAATATGTGTGTGAAAAAGTGACTTCTCATTTATAATTACTACATTTTGGCTGTAATCACTTAAAATGTTATTTTAAATTGAAAACTTATTTTGAAACAAAATTTTCATCATCAATAAAGAGTAAAGGAATGCTGATATTATGTTATAAGATTTATTTTTAAAATAATTTCAACCGAGATAGTTACAAAATTTCACAAGGTTAAATTTTATCATAAAATTTTCATTAATTTATCTTATAATTATATTGAGAATACACGTTAAATGATTTCCTTTTAATTTTTAGCTTTTTGATGAACCTCTCCCTTATTATGAAAACAATTTAAATCACTTACATGGAGCATGGGTGGATTATTTCTGTAATGGCCAGGTTTTTGGGGGTCCATTACTTTGTAAAATTCTGATGTTGGGTGTTCTGGGTAGTCTTGGAAAGTTGTCGAGGCTTCTTGGTAACAGTAGCAGGCCTACCGGTAGCTCGGTCTACCGGTAGACATAACCTACCAGTAGCTAGGCCTACCAGTAGCTCGGTCTACCAGTAGCCATAGCCTACCAGTAGCTCAGCCTACTGGTAGCTCTTGCCTACCCCACGGGTTTTCCAGTAGCGCCACCTTTTTGCGCAAATTGGATTTTAAACCCTATCTTGACCCCTTTAAGCTTGTTTTAAAGCCTAGTAACGCCCATAAATGGTGTTTAATTAAATTATTAACGAGGTAACCTGGTGTGTGCGTCGGTTTAAACAGCCCCCAAAAGCAAGGACCCCTTTAATGACATGTGGGGCCGCGTGGTCAACCCACGACCCCGCTCCTTATGCGGTTTCGCGTTCTTATATCAACCGTCCCCAACCCTTATAAACTAAAGGGTTCCCCCTGGGTTTCATTTGCTCGATCACCCTCCCATCGATTTGTCTGATCATCCTTGAGTTCCCGAGGCCCCACCCCTGCAAATTGCACATCTTCTGTTCCTGGTGCGTGAAGATAAAATTCGATCATCGATCAATCAAGTAGGGGTTTCACCTTCGTCTCTCCCTTATGTGTATCTTGTGGGGTGGGAATGATTTTTATTCTGTATAATTGGATGAACCAAACCTTAATGAAGATAATTAATGTATTCTAAAGAATGAAGGGGGAGGGGTGTGATCGATGATGCTGCTTTGTTTTATGATCTCCCATGATTAATGATTTCTGAATTGTGCGGGCTTACGCCTACTGAAAATCATGGCCGCTGGTTGTCTTTCTCTATACACAAATGGAACCTTAGCTCTGGTGATGTTTAAATGGATTGTATTGTGGTTGTGAATCCTTGCTATGTAAATGAATTTGGTTAATTATGTACATTCAGCTAAATAAATTGAAATCACCTGGATCAAACCTTTTTGTGATAACCCCGGTTAAAGCACAATTAAGTTAAAATCATGGAGTGTGTTAAATCGTTTAAATATAAAAATACCGACATGGGCCTGCTTTGTATTGTGGTGGTGGTTGGGTTTTTTTTCCTTCACATGCCTGTTGTTATGCTTCCAGTGGTTTTGAATTTAAGTCCGGGTGGTTACCTTGATTATATCACGAATTGTGGTGGGATCCTTTGTCATTGAGAAACCGTTGGATCCTAGATCCTTGGGACATGGGGCTATATCTTGGGGTTTCCTTTGGTTCCAGTACTTTGAGGGATCTCACTTATCCCTTGTTGTTGTGACTTTACAAGAGGACAGGGTGTGAATGTTTAAGTTGATGTTTGACTGTACTCTTTCCTTGGCTTGTGCTTATGCTTTCTAGTTGCCTAAGTAGGGGCATAAACTTATTTAAACATTATTACTGAACATGAAACAAGGATAGGACAAATTGGTTTTGGTTTTGTGTGAGCCGTGACTTGGGTGCTGATTGTGTTCTTTAGGCTGGCTGAAGAAAAACCTAGATTTGGGTGAGTTCTTGTTACCTATACATACTTGTAGTTTTTGTGTTTCTAATTCGCACCCCACCCAAGTTGAGAACTTAGTTCCTAACACCCCCATTTCATTGGGGAGGGAGATTTTCCCAACACTTCTATTAGTGGATGGTTATTAGCTCCTTTATGCTCCCTTTCCCGGATAGCCCAAGTATCTTTGGGCAGGCTGTGATGGCCTAAATTCCATTATTAGCCCAAAAATATTTGGGCAGGGTGGTGTGGTGGTTGGCCCAGGTGTGTGAGGGTAGGTGGTTTCCCAAGTGTCTTCGGGATGAGGCCCAGGTGTCTTTGGGCATGGCAGTGGATCTTCTAGCCCAGGTGTCTTCGGGCGTGGTGGTGGTTGTTCTGTCCTAGGTGTTTGTAGGCGTGGTTACGTGAGACAGTTGTGGACTAGGTGTTTGCGGGCGGGGTTTGGTAGTGGGACTGCATGAGGATATGGCCCAGGTGTGTGCAGGCGGGGTGTAGTAGTGGGACTGCGGTGAGAATGGCGGGATTGGTTTGATCCGTAGGATGTCTTCAATAACCAGTGGGAAAGTGGCGTGGGGTACCCAAACATCGATGTGCTATTACTATACATTACTTGACTTGCATTATTTGGGGAGTGTGCCTTGGTGAGGATTGGGTGGTTAGTTTTCTTGATAGGTGCTTGGTTATCTCTTTTCTCACAGGGCATTAGTATGCTTCCCCACTTGTGCACGAGAGTCTTTGGTTTTCCCTACTGAGTATACTTGTATGCTCACCCTACATATATAAATCTGATTTCAGGTTTCCAGGAGGACATCGGGGATTGTGTTGGACCGTACTAGCTTAGACCTTGGGAAAGATCATCGCTGTTTCTGTTGTTCTTTCTTTTGGTACTTTTCCTTGTAGTCTCCTTATACATTGTGGATTTTACTTTTGTAACATACATTGGGAATGGTTCTTGGCTTTACGTTTTACTTTCAGTCTTGGTGTTGTGGGATTTACTATCTTATCTCCTGATCCAATTAAAAGAAAAATGGTAATGCCTTCTATTTAGTGTGTGACTTTATACCCTTGGTGCTGGTCGCCACTCTGGGACCTATTGAAGGCAGGTTTCGGGGGTCGTTATCTCTCCTTTAACTTAAAGAAGGAAGGGTCTGACAGTCTGCTGACCCTTCCCTCCTTTTGGTGAAGGTGTGTCATGAAAAAATGGTATCAGAGGTGAGGTTGAGATATAGGATGGAGTCTGGAGTTAGGCACAATGAGGATTGCATGGGATGGTAGGGAAACGGTGTTGGGTGACCTTGGTGTGTGAATTAGGCCAGGGAAGATCGGCTAGGACACGGGATTTTATGGCCCCCCGTGATCCGATGCAAGGACTCTGGATCTACCAAACGACCAAGTGAGGCCATGCTGATTGCAGGGTAGAGACCCTAGAAAAGGTACATGCATTATAATGACTTGTGTTCTCATGTTTCTGGGGTGTCTTGGGAATTAGGAATAAATAAAAAGTTTAAGAAGTTTTAAGAACAATATTCTGCACTACTTCGGATTAGGAATTCCTTATTTACCTTGCAGCTATGGCACCCAGGAGATGACCATGAGTTGTACGAGTGATTGAGGCCCAGGAGGTCAACCTGGCTAATCGACAGAGGGCTGAACAAGAGGAGGAAGATGATTAGTGGTAGAGGACGCTTCAAGCCTTCCAGCGACAGACCCTCAAGAAGTATGAGGGCATCACCTCTGACATGAAGACAGAGGGTTGGTTAGAGGATCTGGTGATAGCCTTCGGCTTGATCCGGGCTCCGACCGAGTATTGGATTCCTCTAGCCATCATCCAGATGCGGGGAGCAGCATGTCAGTGGTGGACGCTCTACCTAGGGGAGAGAAGAGAGGCTGAGGTGGCATGGGCTGATTTCAAGAAAGAGTTCCGGGCAGAATTCCTCTCTTCTACGATGAAGTCAGAGGGGAGGCATGAGCTACTCTCCCTCTAGCAGGGGAGTATGTTGGTAAGGGATATGGGGATCAAGTTCAAGGACCTCCTCTGCTTTTCCCCGGACCTCTTTCTAGATGAGGAGTCTCGGGTGAGATGTTTAGAGGAGGCGCTCCAACCCTCCCTCCAGTATGCTGTTACCCCCCTTCACCCTTCCGATGTACTTGGAGGTCCAGAATAAGGCCAAAGTGGTGGAGAGGATGCACGCTATAGGAGGTGTGTCGCGAGAGGGGATCCAACTGGGATCATTGAAGGGGAAGGCCATCAGCACCAGACCACTAGTATCAGGACCCTCTCAGTTCTGACCAGTAGGGAGAAGGCCACAACAGTTCCAGTTCTAGTCCCCCGGTCCTCGCCCTTTCCTTTCGGGCCCAGGACTGAGGTGCTTCGTCTGTGGGAGCCATGGACATCTCCAGAATCAATACCCGGACCGAGTATAGTACAGCGGTGGCAGACATTCCCAGCACCCACCCTAGCAGCAGCAGGGGCAGTGAGCTCCCACTCCTCTGAGGGCAGACGTTGAAGGAGGAAGCCGACCTCAGGGTGCTCCTCAGGGACCTCGACCAGGGCATGGTCAGGGAGGTGGCCGACAACCGAGAGGCAGAGGAGTTGGGTGTGGGTATTTTCACGCCATAGAGGGAGCAGTCCCAGCAGAACCGGAGGACGTTCGAGGTACGATCAGTTTGTTTAGCACCCTTGCTGATGCCTTGTTCAATATCGGAGCTTCGCACTCCTTCGTTGCACCCAGTCTAGCCCGTGCTTTTGGTCTAGATTCCTAGAGACTTCTAGTGCCCCTGGTGATGAGCACACCATTCGGAGGTCAGACCAACTTGTTATATTTTTTTCGAGGATGCAAACTGATGATAGGGCCACATCAGTTGGTCAGGGATCTACTACTGCTACAGATACAACCATACGATGTAATCCTAGGCATCGAATGGCTGTTCTCTATGTGTGACATCATCGACTACTTTTGAGGAAGGGTTGTGTTCTCAGAATTGGGCGGCTGGCGTGCTACTTTCACTGGCAAGCGGAGCAGTCAGAAGGGCAGCATGCGAGAGGAACCCCTCCTCTCCTTATTAGTCGAGATGTCAGTAGAGTCAGTGGATGTTAAGATGGTGGAGGTTCCAGGAATCATCAGTTAGTTTATGGATGTATTCCCGTAGGAGGTTACAACTCTACCCCCTCGACATAATATCGAGTTTGGGATAGATTTGCAGCCTAGTGCTCATCCGATTTCGATGTCTCCTTACCAGATGGCACCTTCGGAGCTACGGGAGTTGCAGATTCAGATTGACGATCTGATGAAGAGGGGTTATGTTTGACCAAGTTCGTCACCTTGGGGTGCTCTAGTATTTTTCGTAAAGAAGGCAGATGGTGGTCTCAGTTTGTGCATAGACTACAAGAGGCTGAATCAGGTAACGATCAAGAATCACTACCCTCTTCCAAGGATAGACGATCTCTTTGGCCAACTGAAAGGGGCAGGATGGTTCTCGAAGATTGGACCACGGTCTGGATATCACTAATTGAGGGTGAAGGAGGGCGACATCTCTAAGATGACATTCAGGTGCATATATGGGCACTTCGAGTTTGTAGTCATGCCTTTCGGCGTTACGAATGCCCCGGCTGTATTCATGGGGCTTATGAACTCTATATTCCGGGAGTACCTGGATTTATTTGTAGTTGTGTTCATCGATGACATCCTGATCTATTCAAGGTCATAGGAGGACCACACGGAATACCTGAGGACGGTTTTGGAGGTCCTCCGATAGCACCAGATCTATGGGAAGTTGTCAAAATGTAAGTTTTGGACGCGAGAAGTGCACTTCCTTGAGCACATAGTGTCCGAGCGGGGGGGGGGGGGGGTAGTGGTGGACCCATCAAAGGTTGTGGCAGTTGTTTCTTGGGAATCACCCAAGAATGTGGCAGAGGTTCGTAGTTTCCTCGGGCCGACAAGTTACTATCGGAGGTTCGTACCCAACTTATTCTGAGTTGCAGCCCCTTTGACAGCCTTGACCAAGAAGGACCAGGTTTTCATGTGGAGTGAGTAGTGCGAGGCAGCCTTCAGCTATCTGAAGGAGAATTTGGTTAGTGCCCCAGTGCTGAGACTACCAGAAGAAGGGGTGGTATATGAGGTGTTCTGTGATGCTTCAGGGAAAGGCCTCAGATGTGTGTTGATGCAGCGACAAGGGGTGATCTCTTATGGGTCTAGGAAACTATGCCCTCATGAGTGTAATTATGCCACCCATGACCTGGAGCTTGCAACGGTCGTTTTTGCGCTAAAGTTATGGTGGCATTACCTCATCGGAGAATGCTTTGTGGTCTTCACAGATCACAAAAGTTTGAGGTATATATTCTCCCAGTGGGACCTAAACTTGTGATAGTGAAGGTGGATGAAGTTCCTCCAGGATTACGACTTCGAGATTTCCTACACTTTAGGGAAAGGGAATGTAGTGGCTGATGCCTTGAGCAGGAGGTCACAGAAGGATGTATTCTAAGAGTCAACAGACGCTTGTAAGGCAATGGAGGAGTTGGCTGCCTTGCACCTGGATGTGAGGATGCATAACGGTAGAGGTTGCCTGTATCAGATGACAGTGCAGTCATCTCTGTTTCAGCAAGTGGAGGAGTCTCAGTGGGGAGACCTAGAGTGTGAAGTGATGCGATACCGAGTTGACCAGAGCAATGCTCCGGAAGGATGGGCGGAGGATAGTCAGAACATGATGATTTTCTGGGGAAATCTGTTTGTTCCAGAGGCGATGCGTGGAAAGTTTCTTAGTTAGTACCACAACTCACCCCTAGCAGTGCACCCAAGAGTTTCCAAGATGTACCAGGGTCTGAAAAGATAGTTCTGGTGGCCCGGAGTAAAGCGAGCAGTGGTAGAGTTTGTGGCCAAGTGCCTAGTGTGTCAGCAGGTGAAGGCTAAACACCGGGTTCCAGGTGGCCTGCTATAGTCTCTAGATGTCCCCTAGTGAAAGTGGGAGGATATCTCGATGGATTTCGTCACAGGACTACCCAAGGTTCAAGGGGGATATGATTCCATCTGGGTAGTATTGGATCAGTTGATGAAATCGGCCCACTTTTTGGTGATTAAGGAGTCGAGTGCAGTGGATGCTTTGGCACGAAGGTATGTGGATGAGGTGGTGCGGTTTCATGGAGTTCCGAGGTCCATAGTCTCGAATAGGAATGCACAGTTTACCTCACAAGTCTAGAGAGGATTGAAACATGCTTTTGGCTCCCAACTATGTTTTAGCACTACTTTCCATCCCCAGACAGATGGAAAGACAGAGCGCACCATCCAGACCTTGGAGGATATGCTACGGGCATGTGTTCTGGACTCAGGAGGATCATGGGTGTAAAACTTTACTTTGATAGATTTCACCTACAATAATAGCTATCACTCCACCATTGGTATGGCCCCATTTGAATCCTTTTACAGAAGGCCATTCCACTCACCTGTGTGTTGGGCTGAAGTGTTGGGCCGAATTCAGAGAGGTGGGAATCCTTGGCCCTGAGGTGGTGCAGAGCACGACGGAGAAGGTTCATCTTATACGGGAAAGGATGAAGGCGGCCCAAGACTGAAAAAAGTCATATGCTGATAGCAGGAGAAGGCCCTTGGAGTTTTAGGTTGGAGACCACATGTTCTTGAATGTCTCCCCTAGGCATGGACAACAGAGGTTCGGTAAGGGGAGCAATATTTCTCCCAGGTTCATCAGACCCTTCGAAGTGTTGCGGAGGGTTGGCGAAGTGGATTATCAGCTAGCATTACCACCACCACTACTGAGGATACATGACGTCTTCCACGTGTGCCGGCTCCATCAGTATCTTCATGACGATTCACACGTCCTCGACTAGGGAGATATAGACATCGAGGACGATGTGACCTTTATGGAAAGACCAGTGATGATCGAGGATCATGAGGAGAAGGTGCTTCGTGGGTGAACCATTCCCTTGGTTCATGTGTTATGGAGATATGGTGGGCTTGAGAAGAGTATGTGGGAGAGGGAAGCACAGATGCATGCCTAGTACCCAGAGTGGTTTTGAGTTTTGTGCTGTTCTGTTTATACTTGTTGTAGTGGAGCATTTTTACCTTGTTGTCTATGAAATATGTGGTTTTTCTTTCCTCTCTGAATGTGTGTGAAAAGTCCTGGATATGGGGAGGGGAGGATCCGACCCCTAATCAAGACGCATTAAGGTGGATGCGATTAAACCCGTGCGGGCGAGTCAGTGCTGCCCAAAGCGGATAGTATCTGACAAGAGGGAAGAGACTCCCCAACCCACATGACTGGGTAGTTTGACATGGTATGTTGTTTGGTTCTTAAGAGGAAGGTGTTTTTAGTTAACAATGGGGTTCGCTCCTGAGAGGTATCTTTCGAGGTGGTTGTTCGGACCCTCTATTTCCTTCTGGTTGTTTTGATTCTCGAGGGCGAGAATAGTTTGAGAGGTATCTGATGTAATGGCCCAGGTTTTTGGGGGTCCATTACTTTGTAAAAATCTGATGTTGGGTGTTTTGGGTAGTCTCGGAAAGTTGTCGAGGCTTCTCTGTAACGGTAGCAGGCCTACCGGTAGCTCGGTCTACCGGTATCTGTAGCCTATCGGTAGCTCAGCCTACTAATAGCTTGGTCTACCAGTAGCCATAGCCTACTAGTAGCTCGGCCTATCAGTATCTCGGTCTACCGGTAGATGTAGCCTACCAGTAGCTCGGCCTACCGGTATCTTGGTCTACCGGTAGCCGTAGCCTACCAGTAGCTCGGCCTACCGGTAGCTGTAGCCTATCGGTAGCTCGGCCTACTGATAGCCATAGCCTACCCGTAGCTTGGTTACTGGTGGCTGTCAGCCACCAGTAGCTCTCGGTTACCGGTGGCTCTTGCCTACCCCACGGGTTTTCCAGTAGCACCTCCTTTTTGCGCAAATTGGGTTCTAAACCATATCTTGACCCCTTTAAGCTTGTTTTAAAGCCTATTAATGCCCATAAATGGTGTTTAATTAAATGATTAATGAGTCACCCTGGTGTGTGCGTCGGTTTAAACCGCCCCCAAAAGCGAGGATCCCTTTAATGACATATGGGGCCGCGTGGTCAACCCACGACCCCACTCCTTACACAGTTTCACATTCTTATCTCAACCGTCCCCATCCCTTATAAACTAAATGGTTCCCCTGGGTTTCTTTTTCTCAATCACCCTCCCATCGATTCGTCTGCTTGTCCATGAGTTCCCGAGGCCCCACCCCTGAAAATCACGCATCTTCTGTTCCTGGCGTTTGAAGATAAAATTCGATCATCGATCAATCAAGTAGGGGTTTCACCTTCGTCTATCACATATGTGTATCTTGCAGGGTGGGAATGCTTTTGATTCTGTAGAATTGGATGAACCAAACCTTAAGGAAGATAATGAACGGATTCTAAAGAATAAATGGGGACGGGTGTGATTGATGCTGCTGCTTTGTTTTATGATCTCCCATGATTAATGATTTCTGAATTGTGCGGGCTTACGTCTACTGAAAATCATGGCTGTTGGTGGTTTTTCTCTGTGCAAAAACGAACCCTTACCGCTGGTGATGTTTAAATGGATTGTATTGTGGTTGTGAACCCTTGATGTGTAAAGGAATTTGGTTAATTACGTACATTCGGATAAATAAATTGAAAGCACCAGGATCAAACCTTTCAGTGATAACCCTAGTTAAAGCATAGCGAAGTTGAAATCATGGATTGTGTTAAATATTTTAAATCTGAAAATACCAACATGGTACTGATTTGTGTTGTGGTGGTGGTTGGGTTGTTTTTCCTTCACGGGCCTGTTGTTATGCTTCTAGTGGTTGTGAATTTAAGGCCGGGTGGTTACCTTGATTATATCACGAATTGGGGTGGGATCCTATGTCGTTGAGAAACCGTTGGCTCCTGGATCCTGGGGACATGGGGCTATATCTTGGGGTTTACTTTGGTTCCAGTACTTCGAGGGATCTCACTTATCCCTTGTTGTTGTGACTTTACAAGAGGACCAGGTGTGAATGTTTAAGTTGATGTTCGACTGTATTCTTTCCTTGGATTGTGCTTATGCTTGCTAGTTGCCTAAGTAGGGGAAAAAACTTATTTAAAAATTATTACTAAACATGAAAAAAAGATGGGAAAAATGAGTTTTGGTTTGGTATGAGTTGTGACTTGGGTGCTGATTGTGTTCTTTAGGCTGGCTGAAGAAAAACCTAGATTTGGGTGGGTGCTTGTTACCTATACATACTTGTAGTTTTTGTGTTTCTAATTCACGTCCCACCCAAGTTGAGCACTTAGTTCTGAACACCCCCATTTCATGGGGGAGGGTGTTTTTCCCAACACTTCTATTAGTGGCTGGTTATTAGATCCTTTATGCTCCCTTTCCTGGATAACCCAAGTATCTTCGGGTAGGTTGTGATGGCATGAAGTCCATTATTACCCCAAGAATCTTCGGGCTGGGTGGTGTGGTGGTTGGCCCAGGTGTGTGTGGGCAGGTGGTTTCCCAAGTGTATTCGGGATGAGGCCCAGGTGTCTTCGGGCGTGGCAGTGGATCTTCTAGCCTATGTGTCTTTGGGCATGGCGGTGGTTGTTCTGGACTAGGTGTTTGCAGGCGTGGTTACGTGAGACAGTTGTGGCCCAGGTGTTTGCCGACGGGGTTTGGCAGTGGGACTGCGTGAGGATATGGCCCAGGTGTGTGCGGGCGGGGTGTGGCAGTGGGATTGCGGTGTGAATGGCGGGATTGGTTCGATGCGTAGGATGTCTTCAATAACCAGTGTGAAAGTGGCGCGGGGTACCCAAACATCGATGTGCTATAACTATACATTACTTGACTTGAGTTATTTAGGAAGTGTGCCTTGGTGAGGATTAGGTGGTTAGTTCTCTTGCTAGGTGCTTGGTTATATCTTTTCTCATAGGGCATTAGCATGCTTCCCCACTTGTGCATGAGAGTCTTTGGTTTTACCTACTGAGTATACTTGTATGCTCACCCTACGTATATAAAACTACTTTCAGGTTTCTAGGAGGACTTCGGGGATTGTGCTGGACCGTACTAGATCAGACCTTGTGACAGATCATCGCTGTTGCTGTTGTTCTTTCTTTTGGTACTTTTCCTTGTAGTCTCCTTATAAATTGTGGATTTTACTTTTGTAACATGCATTGGGAATGGTTCTTGGATTTACTTTTTTACTTTCAGTCTTGGTGTTGTGGGATTTACTATCTTATCTCCCGATCCTATTAAAAGAAAAAGGGTAATGCCTTCCATTTAGTGTGTGACTTTATACCCTTGGTGCTGGTCACCACTCTGGGACCTATTGAAGGTGGGTTTCGGGGGTCATTATCTCTCCTTCAACTTAAAGAAGGAAGGGCCTGGAAATCTGCTGACCCTTCCCTCCTTTTGGTGAAGGAGGGTCGTGACAATTTCATAGGTTTTATTGGGTTTTAGTTTATTTGTAATATATATTTTAAACTTTAAATTTCAAACTATAACGTTGAGATGACTTGAATCTGTGCTATTATTTTCTGGTTCTTTTTGTGTTATTGTTTTTTAATATTTATTATGCCACTATACTACTTTCCTATTTTATTTAATTTTTTTAAATTTGTATATCACATTGGTTATTGTATAACCTATAGGAAAAAACCTTCATATTCTATAGATTTTGACTGATTTCTATGATGGTATTTTAAAAACCAATGTGAAATACTATTTTTCATATTGGTTAACAATATCTGACATGAAAAACATATTTACAACATCTATTTCAACAAAATCTCTAGATAAATGATACTAAAAATATAAAAAAACCAATTTGAAAAAAATCTATTTTTCACTATTGTTTATAGATAGTAATATATAATGAAACATAAACATGTATAATTACTATTTATAGGTTTATCCTCATGAAATCCTTTCTTTTAGGTATCCAAGTGAAAAATTCATGAGAATAAGTTTTAATGTCTTACAAGCCTCCAACATGTGACATTCAAACATCATATGTGTCTCATTAGACAAATATTATCTAGACCATAAGACATATGTTTATGTATATTATCATAGCATCTATAGGTTCTCATTATAGTGGGAAACTTCTATAATATTTAGATATGAAGAATATTCCAAGGACATTATCACATTAATGTTATGTATAAGAATAATCATTATGTGATAAGATATTTATTAATATTTTGGTAATAGAAAGAAAAATATTCAACTATTTCCAGGGAATATACTCTAGAATAATCCCACTTTCACTAGATCCAACTTCTAGACAATATATTTTTAGCTCACACATGATAAATACACTTATACTGAGGTATGGATATAGATGACGGGCCACCATGTTCTTCTGTGTCTAATCTACTTAATGAAACCTTAATTTTCTGAGAAAAACATATAAGAGGATATATCCTTGAGTGTTTACCTGTTTTACTCTATCATAACTTGGGTTATTGTTTAGAATATATGATACAATATTATAACAATATTTATTTTGAATATATTGACCTTTCATGATACACTTATAAGAACTAGAACAAATCATTTCTTAAATTACTTATTAAGCTGTATTAGAAGTCACAACGTACTCAGTTTATGTCAATATGAGTAACACTAGATTTAATAAGATTATTGTGCTCATTTCCTCATCCTATATGTGATATTAGATCAAATTAATTTGTAGTAAAACTTAGTTTTGTATCCCCTTGAAAACTAGTATTACCACTTATCTAATCATCAAGAACTCTTCCTTTATACTTTCTCAATTACTTTAGATAGTTCTAACTACTACCTCATACAGATCTATCGCTTCAGTTCAATATTTTACCACCATGATTTATGAATATTAAATATCAAATATCTACACATATCATGGAAATGTGATAGATTCGAACACTTAAGAATATTTAATTCTATTTATTATTATAATATCCTCATGTGATTTAACATAATATCCTAGAGAGATTTTATACCATGTTCCATAAACCACAATTCACTATTGAATTTTTCTATATTGTATTATTTCAATACTTTATCAATGTATATACTATTATTAGATCTAATAAACCCTATAAATGTATCTTAGTATATCTTGTCTCCTAAAAACTGAGTTGTTACTTTAATCTATTCTTAGAGAAATATTTTTCATTTTTTATCTTAACTAACTATAATAATAATATATGTTTTCATATGTTATAAACATATTTGAATTGTAAAACTATGTTTCTCCCACTAAGCACTTTTAAAAACAGGTATCACATTCATTCTTAATAAAAAAAATCTCTCTTATAGCTTCATCAAAACAAATATTCCATGATCAAGATGCTTACTTTAACCCATAAACGAATCTATATAACTTACATACCTTATTGGAATTATTTGGTGTCACCAATCCTTCTGGTTTTATTATATAGATATATTCCATTAGGTGTATATTAAGTAAGGAGGTATTGACATCCATTTAACAAATTTCATGATCATATAATCTTGGTATAACAAATATAATTCTAATGGTTTTTAGCATGATGACCGGTGAAAATGTTTCATTTTATAATATGCCTTGATATTGTTTAAAACCTCATAAACTAATCATTCCTTATAGGAACTAACTTTACCATCTATGTCTAGTTTATTATTGAATATCCAACAATTGATTTACATCAATTAGAGAGACAACCAAAATAAGGAATGTGATTTTGGTATATGGAATCCATTTTTGAGTTCATATCAACTTTCCAATTTTAACCTGTCACTAATTATGACTTCCTTTCAGGATAAGTATTCATTGTTATCATTGAATAATATATCTCCAAACATGGTGAATATAAGAACAACTCTTTGGAATTATCTTTACTACATAGTATGTATCTCTAGAACAGTTCCTCCCACTGAATCCTGTGGATTTTATGTTCCTATACTAACTCATGTGAATATAGAGCCTTGACTTCATTACAGTCTAGCTTGATCCCACTACATAAAAAAAGAAATATTTCCTTAATATAGAAATACAATTAATCACTTGAATAATAAATTTATATATTAGGTATATTTATATCCTTCATAACTTAGAATAATTAATTGTGATTCACTTTGTGTTTTTTTAATGTAGGTTTGTTGCTAAAATTAGTCTTAATAAAAAATTCACATCAAAACACAGGAAACTATTCCATAATGGGTTTCTTTAATATTATAACTTATATGATATCCATTAATCAATATATTTGGCATATAGTTAGAGTTATAATTCATCTATTTAGAAATAATTTATCTAAAGGAGTAATGAAATAGTTACAATAGTTATAAGTCTCTTCATTGATCCTCCTTTTAATTACATGATCACTTTATGTGGATAAGGTAATGTGAGTTTAGGAATAACTCCTCTCTACATTATAATGATAAATAAATTATTGATTTATATATTATCTGGCTAACCCACCTAGAGGATCTTTTATTTTACCAAGTATATTTTCTACTTCACTTTAAAGTTTCTTAAATATCTTTAAGGGATGTCATGAAGCATATGAATTTACCTCTAACTTCCCTAAATAGTAGTTCACACATATCCTGTTAAAATAATCGTAAGAGATTTTTTAGTAATAACACATTTAATATTTAAAGGTTTCATTGTCTTAAAATTTAATAATTATTCCAAATACCTAATAATTTTATCTCCTAAGAGTCTAGACACCCTTATGATTATATTTTTTACAATTATTTTTTGTTTTACTTGACAAAGAATTATCTTACTTAAATAGGGTATTATTTGAGACTCATATTTTATATTCAAAATTAATTACTGATATTTGGACTTCTATGATTCAAATTAACTAAAATATTAATTAAGTTTGATATATCACAAAAAAAATCATTTAAAATATAAAATAATATCTCATTGTATTTAGAATTGGACATTGAGATAATTTTTTTAACAATAATCAATACAAAACAATAGTTTTATGGGAATCAAAACTCTTGGAAATCTTGAATTTATGATCTTATTTAGCTAATTTATGAGTCAAGTCCCATAAATGACTTGAATATTCACCTTACTTGTAATATTTATGATATCCCTTAATGTATTTAGATAAAAATAGGTGAATCACATATAGTATTTTATACCCAAGAAGATAATTAAAAATATTGCATGCTATGATGAATGTACTTGAAGTAGAAACTTATGCTTTTATATTCTTTAATTCACTGTAATTACTTTTCTATTAACCTTTCTTTCAACATGTGAATAATATATCCTCCTATTCATTTATACCCCTCTAAATATATTTCTTCTTTGATAGATGTTTTGAAATCACCATTGAATCTAAACTTATCACAGGATTTTCAAAAATTTCCCTCAATTCATTCACCATAAGGGATGAGGAACCATGTTTCCACTAATCCTTATCAAATTAGACTAACATAGTCAAAATATTCCTAAGTGGATTCTCTATACTATTAATTATATAGTTCTTAATGAATATGGATAATCTAGGTTGTAAGGATGATACTGTTAGATTAATGGATAATTTCATATCCATATGGAAGACTAACTTTTCTAATTGATTGATATACTTAAAAATATTATGTACATGATCACTAGCAAGGTATCTATCTTCTAGTTTAAATTTTTATAGTGTGGTTCTAATATTGTTTCCATTTATCCAATCTTTACATTATTAAGTTATTGGGGTTGGATTATCATGATGTATGCATCCATGTCCTTATATTGCACCATCTGTTATCCAAACATAGCTGATGACATGATGCAATGAAAATACGAAGTATCCTTTATGTGTCTCCTATATGTATCCTTTTAAACATCACTCGATCCATGAGGTGGTTGATAATGATTAGTGTATTCCAGTATATAAAATAAATATTCACATAGAAGTGAAATGCATAATCACCTATACTACTCTTGGAAGTTTGTGTTGGTGATGAAATTTTCTTTGTCCAATGATCACCAAATTGTTTCTGTGGTTAAATTTTCCATTTTTTCAAAAAATAAAAAATTATTATTATTATATTATATTGATTATTTATTTTAATTTAATTAATATTAATTAACCAGTCTCACTATTTCATAAAATCCCAATAACCCTCATAATTGGATTTGGCATATTCGACTGCTTAGATATTCTAAGGTTAAGGATCCATATTTACATTCTCATAAGCTAGATTATAGACATCAAAATTACTCAAAAGTATTTAGGTAATATTTACCTATCAAATTTATCAACTCGTAACCCATTGATTTATTGAGTGATCTCTATAATCTATAAATATTATGATCATGTTTCCTCAATTCTTTCCTCTAAATTTTATTAAGTAGATTATGACTATTACCCTTGAAAATAATATGGTTAAATTGACCCATTATAATTATTATGACTCCCTGATAATCGAAGGTGAAACTAACTATGTTTAAGCCAAAACTTTAATTATGGTTAAATATTAACTTATAATATTGGAGGAATTATATAACTAAATATTTTAATTGATGATTTTTTAGCTTATAAATAAATATAATTTATTTTATTTTCACATGCTAGTTAATACTATATGGATATAATATAATTAATTAACTATGCTTGATGAAATAGTTTACACATAATAATATATTTAATTTTATCTTTAACATACTTGTTAATTTATTTATCTTATTTTATTGAATTTAATCATCCAAATAAACCATGCATCACATAAATAAATAAATAACCATACATATAAAAATAAAAATAAAAATATGAAATGATCCCAATATTTTATCTACCAATTGGTTTATCGAACGGTGATAATACAACCATGAACATAGAGGCAAAAATCATTTATCTCATTTGTGTGTTGAGTTATAGTATTTATCCATTCTCCTATGTATATCTTAGGCTAGATTCATCATAGATCGTGTTCGAAACAATTTCCTCTTACTGGGAGCACCATCCTTTATAAATGTTTTCTCACTCATAGGTGATGAGTACAAGGTGATACCATTATCATGATTTTACAAATTAATTCAGTTTTTAGAGATGAATTATAGTATAATTCATACCCTTGGTTTTCTCTAAAGGATAATCAAAGTTTTAAAGTGTGAATTTTAAACAATATTTATAAAAAAACTATAATTGGGGGGGATGGTCCGTTAAAAATAAAAAAATGTATCTTGAATAAATAAAATTGTTTTTAAAATAAATTTTAGTTCGAGATAAATATTATAAGATGATAATTATTATGTTTCTATATATATTGGAAAGTTCCTTGTTATTATATGATAATTAAGTTTTGGTACCGTTCTTTGGTTGAAGATTAACCAAGATCCTGGTCACCCACTATGCCTCTAAAATGATGCACATAGAACTAAACCTTGAAATAAAAATAATATTATCAAGTTATAGACTATATGTATGTTAAAAGTACTAGTAAATAACACTAAAATCTCAAATGTTTGGTAAATAAAAGGATTCCTATATTTTATAGTTTAAATAACACAAGTCACATAATTAAAATTGCAAACTGACTGATAATGAAATAAAAAGTGTTTCATTAAAATGAAACTAAAAATTGAATACTAGTCAATATACAACTAAATAAACTATTTAAAACCAAAAAATACACCAATATAGTATAAAATTATGTTCTGAAACTCCCTCACAAAGTATTTATCTACCTCGTAATGATCTCACACCATTTAGCTCACCATCAAAAGTAGGAGGGGGATTGAGTGGATTTATTTATTCATTTTATCTTTCCAAATTAAGATAGAGATCTCAAAAACCTTTAATGAGAATATAATAACCCTATATCTATCTAAATTTTTATAATCATCCCCCCTGATTGAACTTACAAATCATTCACCAAAGGTGCCAATTTATAAGCAATGGAAGGTAGTGGTTTTTGCACATAGATTTTGAAATACCACTTATTACTCAGTTTTGGGAAAGTAAAAAACCTTATATAAAACATGAAAAAACTATAAAGTTATTTTAAGGACTCTTGAGTTTCTATATATAAAATTAGGTAGCAATTAGATTTCCATAATGTGATATATTTTCAAAATATTGAGTTGTACTATTGACTTCAAGAAATTTTGATTTTCTAAAAAAATTACTTAATTTGGGCCAACAAATGGATGTAATGGGGTTAGGTTTATTTTAAAGAGTTGTTTCCCATATTTTCAGGAATCCATATACAAAATTTTATCCAAATTAAATATATGAATATTTTGAAATGTGAAAATTAGTGCACATGTGTTCTTGGGCTTCCATGCAGTTTGACATATTTTGCTTTAACTTCATCTTGGACTCTCCAAATAACATCCACTTATGATTAAAACATAAAAACAAGTGAAATTACCCATTTTAAAAGCATTTAAAATTGATTAAATTAATAAAATTATAATTTAAATTGATTATTGTATTTTTAATTTACAATATGAAATCTATTTAAAATAGTGGTACAAGGGTAGAATAAAATAGTGAATCATGATATGATCACCAAGGTATTAGGTTTACATAAAATAAACCTTAAACACATAGGTCCACACATAATAAATATAGGATGGGTTATTCATAGATTAATATATTTAATTTAATTATAATTATCACATAAATAACACAAAAAAATTAAATTAAATGAATAAATATGACATAGGCACAGGCCAACCAAGATCGTGAAAAATCACAACATGCAATGACATATTCATTTATTATTTATAATATTCATGTCGATTTTTTCTAATTATAATAACTTTATTAGAATCAATTAATTAATCAATTAATTAATTAATTAATTAATTATAATAATATTATACTCAAATAGTATTTGAGATATAATAAAATTATCATCCTATATTATTTTAAATAAATTAAATAATTTTATTTTTAATTTTAAAATAATTAACTACATGACGTGTGCTTATGAGGCCAAAAAAATATATATTTTCTATCAGATTAAATTAATTTCTAAAATTTAATACTTATACAGTGTTTATTGTTACTCGATATATCATGCGACACACTTTGTGTGTGGTTCTTATCGTGTACTTTGTAACTTCACAACATGCATGCCTACATGAAATTTCATAATATATATGATGTTTAGTTTCATAAATAAAGACACACAGTCTTCTTGACAAGCACAATAACATGACATTTCATAAATATACATGATGAGAGCCTCTGGTAATGAGTGTAAAGTACATTTTATTTTAAAAAACTATTACATATTGTGTAGTTAAAGAATTTATATGATATTAATTATTAAGCGTGTATACCCATACAAAAATCCAAAAAATACTTGTAGTGTACTTGGTGTGAAACAAAATCTTTCACATGGCATGTATATACAACTATATATTGTGTATTTTGTGTCACACTTAAATTATCCCTCATGAAGACCCACATGATATGTAGAAAATCACTTGGAATACACCTTATGTGGGTTGACACATGTTACATGGTGTGTACATGTTGGATATATGTTTTGTAGTCTGTGTCTAGACACACCACTCTCTTGACAGTCAATAAAAGACATGTCATGATTCCATGTATTGACCACAAGGATTTTTATGATTTATTCGGGGTGAAAACCACGCGGGGTTACATGACGTGTACACTAGCTACACATTGTGTAATCCCTATCAAACTGAGTTCCACACTTTTATTCAACACACAACCTCTATTAACATCACATACCAAGTCATAGTCGATCCAAGATTTACACGGCTCGAACCTCGTGTGAGTTGACCATGGGTACACAACATGTAATTTATTGTTCATTCCATATATCCATGTTATTTATCTAATATCCTTAACACCTACATATGATATCTTTAATCATTATTCATAAATTTTCACATATTCTTAGTTATAAAAAATTGAATTAATGTGTCATCTCAATTTTTAGATTAATAATTAAAATCTGAAATGAAAAAAATGCAAACCAATATAAAAAATTAATCAAATAAATTATAAATAATTATAAAATTAGAATGTAACCACTCTGATACCACTTAAAGGTTATGGAGCACAAAAAAAGTGGCATACGGGTGCCCATTTTTTATTTTTATTTTATTTTAAATAAATCATATATGAATAACTTGATGAATGAAACACTATAATATCTTACATAGTATCTTTCAAATTTAATTTATAATTAATTTAAAACAAGAATTTCCTAAAACACAATAATCCTCTTGATCAATTTCCATTTTTTCTCTTGTTTTGTGGTCATTATGGTGAAGAATCCACGTAAGGATTCCTTTAGGCATATCCACACATTCTGTATGAATCTTTGAAAAAAATTCTTAGTATTCAAAGTACGTTAATTAAGGAACCTAGTGCTTCATGTCATTCATCATTGATCATAAAAAAGATTTATCTTGTTCTCTCTATGTTCTTGAGATAAAGATTTAGTGGATTTTCTATCTAGGATCAAGAGAATTCTTTAGAGTTTTTCATTGTGTATAACAAGTTTTTACTACTCCAAAAAATGATATAATTTAGAATTTATACTTAGGGTTAAAAAAATTGATAATTGCATAATGTCCCTTAATCATTTTTTTATTATATGTAATATCCATGTCAAATAATAATAATAACAACATTTTTATTTACATGAAATTTATATATTTAAATATTATTTCTTAAATAAATAAATTAATATTTATTTAAATGATATTAAATAAAATATATCATTTCCATCAGACTATTAACAGAGTTCATTAATCCTCCCATAGAATTTTCCTAACTTGGAATAATAAAATATTTATTCAAATAAATATTATTTTTTTATAAATTAATAAATATTATATTCACTAAACTCATGAATAAATATTTATTTTAATATTCACATATCTAAATAAATATTTATGTTAATATATTCACTAAACTAGTGAATAAATAAATATTTATTTACTACCTTGTGAATAATAAATAAGGGATAAAATTCAACTCATATATTTTAAACTTGAATATCTCGTGATTAGATGTTTATGATCAAATTTACTTTAATAATTATTATTCAAAAATCTAAGAATCATATTTATTATTAATATTAAATTCAATATAAATTAATGAGATTTTGGATACACTTAGTGTGTAACCCTCTATGCCTCTTTATTAGTGGAATTAAGTGAACTTACTTAAAGTCCAAGATCAATGTATAGCTACACATCAAGGAATCTATAGAGAAAGTCATTAATTTATCAATGAAAACAACATTCCTACAAATGTTACTATATAATGGAGTCCATTTTACTACTGATATCTAATAAAATAGGATGCATACTTGTTCAATCACCCTATATGATTTATTTGTCTTTATTTGACTTTCAAGAATTAACTCATTAATGAACTACTATAGGAATAGATTTAATAAAATAGTTACATTTAAATTAAAGGTCCAGATATACATCAATCCATTAATATGGAAGGTAAAAATCCCTTTTTGAATTATTTAATTGATTCCATATCAGTCAGTATGCAACATTTTATGCTACCTCGTCTTGATAATATATAATAATAGTTTTTGTCCATACATCAAAGTATGCAATTTTTAATATAAATTAATAATAATATCACATATAATGGATAATACACACATTTCAAATAGGAATATCTTATGACACATAAATATATAGAATTCATATTGGTGGGTCTATCCTCATAAACTTCTTTCTTGGAGATCCCCGAGTGAAAACTTCATTAGAATAAGTCTCAATGTATTATGAGCCTCCAACACCTAATAGTCATTAATCATATGTTTCCCATCAGATATATGTTTTCTCGACTACAATATATATGTGTAAGGATATTGTTATAGAATCTTTAGGTTCCCATTAAAGTGGGTAACTTCTATAACCATTGGATCCAATAAATACCTTAAGAACATTATTACATTAATGTTACACATAAGATAAATATTTATATGATAATACATTTATTAATATTACAGTAATCAAAAGTATAAAGTCTATTGGTTCTAGGAGACCAAATGAAATAATAATACTATTATAATGAGTTTTGATACAACTTATAATGCATGGTAGAAACTTGAATCTGACCTCTATGAGAGATTGGTATCATCCACTATCATGAACATTTCCTAAGAGTTTCCCTTTTTTCCATTCACAACTTCGACACATCCCACATGCATGATGATTCTTATATAATTGATAATTTTTTTCTCCAAACTAAGAGATATGGCCAATAAATTAATAAAAACCCATTTAATGTCCCATCAAAATATATTAATAAATACAAGTTATATACCCATTTAAATTATAATTATATATATTTATAATTATGCGCAGATGAATTACCCTCAAATTCATGGGATCATTTCTCATATGTTTTAAAGCATTGAATTCACATTATAATAGTTTCATGATGTTAAAGGGTAATTTCATGACTTTTTTAGTGTTTTAATTGAGTTTTTTGTATGATTTATTGCTTTCATGAAATGTATATGATTTTTTAATCATGAAAATAATCAAGAACACACACTATCACCATATATATAGATTCATGTAGATGATCAATTTATAAAAATAGTTTACCATATGAAATAAAATCATTAATCTTAGATTTCCAATGTGACTTGAACAAAGTATCTTGGATTGGCATATGAAATTATAAAATAATTTTTTTAGGAATAATAAAATACTCTCCCACTATATGACACTACATAATTAATGTCATATTCAATACATGAGATGTCTATTTAATCCTAAAAATTATACATATAAGATATTAAAATCTTCAACCAGTATCTTTAAGAAGAAGAAGAAAACATATTAGAACAAATTATAATTATCTAATATCAATTAAATATGTTATGAATAATGTTATTTAAAACATCATTATTTATACAAAGAAAATATGTTTCACACTTTTCCCCAGATACCCAAATATGATCCACTCTCAGATGACATGAGTTGAGTTGAAGATGGAAGAGTATCTTCATGCATGGAGAGGATAAAAATGGGATCTCCATATGCCACATGATTTCTCACTCACCGAGGGTTAAATATTACTAAAAAATGTTTCTCAATCTCGTGATGTGGAGGCAAGAACATCCTACTAGGAGTAAGTAATGTATTTCATATATTCTTAATGAAAAGGTTGTTAAAACTATAAAACTCTTTTTGAAGGTCTTATGGAAATTTTATGGTCTTAATAAACACCTTCTATGAGTAAATACTTTATATAGGGAAATAATTCATTTCTAAATATTTGAATTGATTGCTCAGTAATCCAAAATGAACACCCAAATCAAAATTTATAGTAATTTTAAGTTGGGGTTCAATCTAGAATAAGTGAATATTGTATATTATTTCTAAATTATATAGATCGTGAAAGAATTATATAGAAATCAATCATTTTTAGTTAGATGGAATGTTTCCTTTTCATTCATAAAATAATTTAGTGGTCTGGTCATCATTTATGACTTAAGTAGTAAGATCCTTTGTGTTTTCCTATCCTTTATATGATGAAGAATTAATTTTTGATTCTATAACAATAATTCCATGTACCACTAGAATCTTATGTAGATATGCCATAATTTTTAAATTATAGATAGGATTCTTATGTTAATTTAAATTTTTTTATATGGTAGTAAATATACATATCCTGAAGAAAGTGGTTACACGTGTTTCACTATAAATAGGACACCTTGACATGAATTTCAGAACACCTAGAAATTTTTATAGGCCCAAAATTTGAGAAATCACATAATTTTTTGTCAATTCCTTTTCTATGTAGCCCTTGAGGAAGAATTCCCTCAGGTAGACTTAACATTCATGTATAAATAGAGGGGGTACCTTCCATTTAAAAATTTGACAATAATGTCTTAACATAAATATCATTGTAAAGGGTACCACATAAATATTTTGAGAAAGGAATCCCACCATATAAAACTTACATGGTGACTATTATTAAATCCGAAAAACCCCTTATAGACCCCGTCCATTCACATAAAATATAAATATTATACAATATTTATTCTTCCTAAAGTTCTTGTTTCTCTCTTTCCAATGGTCTATCTCTGTATAATATTTTACCTTAGGTGATCCACATTGTATAATATTCCATTTACAGTTATACAAGAATCCTTTTTCGAAAACTATCCTTTTAAATAAACCTAATATTTTACAAGATGCTAGAATATTGTATAAAATGTTTCCTCTTTTTTGAAATCCCTCTTCCTAATAATATTTGGTTATGGGTAAACCCTTTCAAAAAATATTTCTCATATGGGAAAATCTTGTGTAAGCCTCACAGAAATGAATTGATTTGAGATACTCCTCTTGTTTACCTAAAATTATTTGATTTGATATCCTCCTATTGGTTATATGAAATACCTTGATCCAAGATCTTCCTCTTGGTGTCCTCAAATTCCTTGAGTTAAGATACTCCTCTTGGTTTCCAGACACTTTCAGTTGAGATATTCCCCTTGGTTTTTAGAAATTCATAGAGTTAAGATACTCCTCTTTGTTACTAAAAATACCTTGAGTTGAGATCCCCCTCTTAGTTTCCCAAAATTACTTGAGTTAATATACTTCTCTCAGTTATCCAAAATACCTTAGTTTGAGATCTTTATCTTGGTTTCCTCTAATTTCTACATCTAGATCACCTATTAAGTTGAACTAGAAATAGATGCTTCAACCTATGTACCAATACAAATGATTTCTAAGAAACTTTCACCAAATAATTTAGTCTGTATAACTTTAAACTTCTTGGAAGAAATTATAGATGCACAAACTTAAAAGGAACCACTATTTTCCTTTTTATATGATCTTAAAAGGTATTAAGTGCCTCAAAAAATGGAAACAAACTATACAGGTTTTAATTCCAATTAAGATGATACATAAGAAACCCCTTTTATGGGCCCAATCCCACAATAAAAACACATTTAGAATCCTTTAAAAGGATCTCAATTCCACCCTATATGGGAAAAAACTTATAAGTTCCTTCCAATAAGGATTTAAACTATAAATAATCAAATATTTATATTAAATGAGTGACAATATAATTTCTATGTGCATTTTCCCCTTAGATTCATGTCGTCAATAAACCAATTTTACAATAATGGTAACAAGTATTTTTAATGGGAAATATTTCAGGAACATGTCTTAAATATACAAGATTCCCAAAATAGACAAAAATACCCTTCATGGGATGATTTAACCTCCTACTTCAATGCACAATTTTAAGCATCATTAACTCATCCTAATTATTTCTCACCTATAGAAATTAGGTCCATGAAAAAAAAATAAGAAGATATGAAAGCATCTAAAACAATAATTAATATCTATTTATTTAACATGACACTATCATCAAGATTTAATTCATATTTACCAAATTTTAATCAATATTATTTTATTTGTTTTATTATCAAGAAGAGTTTCTGGGTCATAACATGTTCACAAAATTTAAATATTTTCGTCCTTGAAAATCATGATTATAAAAGTTTAAATTAAAAAAATTTATCTTCAATATCCCTGATAAAGTGTAATTTTACTATATAATAGTCCTAAAGTAGGTTAAAAAGATACACTACCTAAAAAAATATCACCTTAAATCCTCACACTTACAAACTGATGAAAATAATGACCAATAATCAATGGATATTATGATCATTAAGAAATAACTATAAACTAATAATTATCATATTCAAAAATAAAAAATAAATTATGGTAATCATAAAAATTAATATTTATATAACATTAATATGACATAGATAATAAATAAGTGACAAAAAACCACGATAGAAGATTACACTATTAATCTATGATATGTGGGGTCTATATGCCTTCCCCTCTATCATAATATTCATCCTAAAAATTCAATTTATATTTTCACACTTGAAAAATTATTGACAAAATATTACTTTAATTAAATGGTTTCTAATTGGAAGAGATCAAAAAATTATTATAAATACCCTATTCTAGTTCACAATATAGATTTTTTTAAAAATATCGATAATACTAAACTATATGTTCTCATTGAAACCATAAAACATAAGTAAAATTTACCAAATCACCATAATATGTTAATTTTTAAGTATAAAAAATATATAAAAATAATACCATTACACATACATTATCAAATATCCAAAAAATCTTGTCACAAATCAAAAACATTAAAATAAAAAATAAAACTACATCATCACCATAATAAAATTCATAGGTTAATTGAAGTAATAAATTATAGATAATTTTATATAAATACTATATAAATATAATATATTTAAAATATCATCCAATCACAAAAAATAGACACAGAAAGGTTCCTATTATAACAAACCAACCCAATATTTGGCTGACCTAACCTAGATTTCCCGAACACCTCAAGCACATTTCTTAATCACTAGTGGTTGATGAAAATTATAAGGGATGATTTGTATGTATAATTTAATGGGAAATATTTTTCTCCCTCATTATTAATTATATTGGAAGTGATTTTCCCTCTTTATTAATTAACCTAATCATGGATGGGTTTTTCAAAAAATCAGATTGACCATTACATCTGATGATTGTGTAGAAAAAAAACTTAAACACTAAGGGAATCTATATTCTAATGTTATCAATTGTGCCTAGATTTTAATATATTAAAAAATATATAAATATAAATCCTTAAAAATTTAGTATAAAATACCAATATGAATTAATAATTAGAAAAAACAAAACATATCTATCATATAAATTGATTAAGAAGAAAAAAAATAATAAGTTCCATGAAAAGAATCCCATGTAAAACATTATATATTTAAACTCTATATATAACCCATGATATATCAGTTCAAGCCATTCATTAAAAGTAACAAATAGATATAACTTGAATTTATGATCAAAATCCTATGTATCCCCATGATTTAGTTCCTTTTAATTCCTTATATAATGAAAAACAATATTTATATGCATCCCAAAGAGACACATATAGGGTGTGAGTACATCATACCCAATATACAATCACCACCTCGACACCTACCAACCTTTCATAAAATAAACAGAATATAATAATAGTATAATTTAGGTAATGTAACAAATATACAAATAAAAACTATTTTAATAGATGAATATTGGAACTAGATAATTAAAAACTATGAGAGTTTTTTTTTCTAGTGCTAGATCAACCACCAGAAAACCCAACTATACCCATGTTTACTGATGGTCAAAATCTTTGTTAGTTAACATATACATAAATGAGTACCTTTTAATATTAAATTTATAGAACATGTTATATATATAGTGATTAACCATTTTTCATAAATAAAAGTTAGGTCATTCCATGGCCTTCCCTGAATCAAGTCCCATCTCATAAATAAATTTTGGTCACACTATGGCCCATCCTAAAACAAAGTCAGGATATAATTATACCCATCCAAACACACACACAAACATAAATATAATGTGTAGTTGCAATAAACATGTCCATAGGTTGATAGAGTAACCATGCCTCAACAATGATTCCCTTGTACATGACCCCCATAGCCTATAATGACCTAGACTTTTCTATATGAAATTTACCTTTTCAATACATTTGGTGTCATATTTAGATATATAGTAAATATAGTATAAATGACATGCACTATATAAAAAAAAACACTATTTTATTTCATTAATATAAAATATTAAATATTAAGGATAAAAATATTCCATAAAATTAAAAATAGTACAATTTGACAATAAATACATGTAGATAACATAAGTAGAATTTGAAATTTTGGTGTGTCATGGTCTCCTAGAAATATTACAGTCACAAACAAAAATATATGAAGAAAAAAATACATTTTAAATATGATTGGTATATTCTAATGGATATAGATAACCTTGAAATAAAACTAATTGAATGATGAATAAAAGAAATAAGAGGCATTTATAGTAAGTATAAATGGAGTATAATCATTGGAATAATAGTTTTATCTTTGAAATAATAACCCAAAAGTTGGAATATTAACTTGACCGTTAGGATGGTAACCTTCCCATTAAAATAGTAAAATGATTGTAAGTAATAATTAAAATGAATAATATAATAAAATAAAAATATTATAATAAATAAAATAAATATTCTTATTAAAGAAACTCAAAGAATCTATAAATTTATATTTTTAATAATGTATGTTTTAACATATTTTATAAAAATCACATTTTTTATATTAAAATATAAATATTAAAATTACCTAAGTTTGAAAAATATTTTGATCAAATGAATCTTAATTTTTATAAAATCTTATAGAAATTATATAAGTGTGTTATTTTGGTATTTTTTCAAGAAAATTTAATTTTTATGTGAATACAAAAATACAATTTTTCACAAACGACACGTTTTATAACATAATATTGACGTCATAAGGAAAAAATGAATTATAGAATGGTTTTCTTGACCTAAGATGAATTTTTTTAAGATAAATAACCATTTTAAAAATAATAAAATCAATTTCAAAACCTAAAAATTAAATTTCAATGACTAAAGAGATAATTTATTCTTTAAATAACTGCTTTCAATTTTTTTCTACCATTATTTTCTATAATTTATTCTAAAAACTAATTTCAGTTATGGAATGGTTAAAAATGCATAGAAAGATTTATTTTTAATTTAATAATATTCACAATCTCGAAGTATAACACCATTTCAATTTTTGTTATTGAAATAACATTTTATTCATTATTTTAAACTAAAATACGCATTCCCTTTATGTATAAATACCCCTATCATCGACATGAAAACTCACTTCAAAAATTTAACCAATTACCCTAAATTTTCATATTTACATCCTCTTAAGACTATTATAAGGCATAGATACATTCTGATCACAAGCCACTCTAATATTCTAAGGAATTAGGACCTTAGTAATGGAGAAAACTTCAAGGACAAGGTAACATTCCTTTCAATTCCTTTAATTTTTTATTATTAAAATATTTTAATCTCATTTTTTCTTTAAATAAATAAATTAAAATTTATTAGGAAATTTTTTATCTATAATACATGTATATAATAATTATCTCTCTCCCTCTTTTGACACATCCTATTAATAGTTTATTTAACCACTTACAAGGATGTTTTGAACTCTTTATTTATCACCATATTTTTGTTGGTTATTGTATTATATTGAAAATATTTATATGTATGCTTGTATTTATGTATTTTGAAGTATTTTTAAGCTTTTATAGGTAACTTAACTAATGAATAAAAAATAAAAAAAATATGTAATATTGAAATAAAAAGAAAATAATTCAAACAAACTTGTTTTCATGCCATTTTATATACAATGAAAAGTAAATAAAAAAAATCAAATTATTATAATTTATCACAAATAATATAAATGACTTTAATATACTTCTATATCAATGTTTTAGTAAAACAAAGTTTGTTATATAGGAGGTGTAAACATGAGGAAATAAAATGGTACCTAAGGTAAGGAGACTCTTAAACCGTTTCCTTATTTTATAGGTCTATACTCACTCTTACCATATCTTTTCCCTATGCTTCTTTTATATTTTTATTATATCACTTATAATTTTCCTTTATTTTATTTTCTATTCCCTTATTTTAGTGATATATTTGTCTTTATCCCTTGTGATTAAATCATACCCACCTATAATTATTTTGATAAAGACTATATTTAGAAACCATTAATTGATTCTTCTTATGTTATTACTTATTATCTTTATAGACTATATGTTATTTATTATTTAATCCCACCTTTAAATGTACTATATAATATATCATCTTATTCTTTTGGATACCTATAAGTTTATTCATTAATATATGATTTATGATATTATTATGAAACCAATAATCTTATCATGGGTTTATTTCATGTATATGATTGATGCATATTTCCTTTATACATAGAATTATTGATTTTTATCTTAATATCAAGAGATAGGTGGATAAAAAATCATACAACATTCCAATGCATTTAGTAACAGATTATATCTCATGATATCATTATATGTTAACATTATGTAGTTAGATTTTTATTTAATGTCATGAATGGACATGATATAGTTAGATTTTTCTATTATATTATGATGTCTTTGAAGGTTTGGATGCTGAAAAAGTTCCTATTGGGAAATAGCCAACTCATATTTTCATAATATCAACGAATAATCCAAGTTGTACATGATTAAGAACCTCAAGAGCAATGAAATTAATTCAATTATTAATTGACATAAATGTCATAATCAAGAATACAAGGTCATCACATATAATTTATGATTAATTTATATAAATAAATAATTACCTTGCATCAGAATTATTTATTTATTAAAGATTTGGTAGACCACTTCTTTTTTATACCGTCATTGTAATGAGAGGGTTTAAGGGTAGAGAAGTTATAGTAGTGATCCACACATGCACCATGAACCTTTTTATGCTGTCATAGAAATCCCCTGGTGCTAGCATGGATGATTATAATGCTTGAATTATACATTGATGAGCTCAATAAGAATTACTTCAAGGTTAGAAGGATTTGTATTGTTATCTATAGAATTGAAAGGGTAGAGGAGGGGAATCAATCTCAGTTCTTAAGAGAGTTCTATAGGGATAATTCTCTAGGACTTGGGAGAATTCTCTGTAGAATTTTATTGTGTACATTAATGATTAGAGTTGAGAATGGTATAAAGAGGTTTAAATAGATCTAGGGTTAGAAAATAATAATTTCACATGGGACCTAATTATTTTATCAATCCCCAATGAACCCCATGTAATAATAATAATAATGAATTATTATTTACTTGATATGAACTAGACTCATGGATAAATAAATGTTATTTATAGTATAAATAAATTAAAATTTATTGATATAATATTTAATATATTATTTCTCACTAGACCATTAAAACTCAGTCCATCAATCCACTTCAATATTTAACTAACCTTAAGTAATGAATATTTATTTAAATAAATTATCACAACTATTTTACTCACTAGTATGTAAATAAATATTATATTCACTAAAATAAAGAATAAATATTTATTAAAAAATAAACTGACATTTATTCTACTGAATAATAAGTGACTGGATATTTGTGATCAATCCAAACATGAATAATTATTAAATCGCATGTAGGAATAATATTTTTTTAAACATATTAAAATTCATCTAGAATTTAACTGAGGTTCTTGATATACTTGGCGTGTGACCCTCTAGGCCTCTTTCTCAGTAACATTAATCATAACAACCTAAAGTCTATGGTTTTCATCTAGAAACTTTCCAAGGAACCCATATATAAAGCATTTAATGTTATAATATCATACAACCCCTTATATATGTACATTTTGTAATATAATCCCTTTTATATGATATCTCTAATCAAGTAGGTTTCACACTGGTGTCATCAACCTATATTCTCAATGCCTCTTTCTTTGACTTTCCAAAAAATGAACTTGCTGATAGAACTCCATATACTTGGATATAATAAGATTGTTCCATTCCTATCAAAGTTCCTAAAATGTCAACTTTCATTAAATAACATAATGGAAAAATACTTTCTTGCATTATTCATTAATGTAATATCACTTGTGAGGAACCCAATATACCATACTTTCCACAAACATACAACATCACAGTTTTAGTCATCATATCGAAGAACTTGAATTATGAACTGAATTAATAATAATATAAAATTATAAAGACCATTACACACATTTGAAGATAGGAATATCTTATAACACATATTAATATTGATTTCCTACTCGCATGCCATGTTCTCATAATCTCATTTTTTAAGATTATCAAGGGCATATACCATGATATAGTGTCTTCAAGTCCTATGAGTCTCCACCCTTGATATCCTATATCATTTGAGTTATATAAAATGATATCATCCAACCATATAACATATATTTATGTAAATATCCTGACCCCAGTAGCCCCGAGGTGGTGTTTTCTTTATTACATTGGAACAAGAGACAAGGAATCATATCCCAAAAAATCAAATAGTTTATTAGACTTGGTAAATGAGATACATAAATGATTCCCATATTAAATTTGAAAACAAAAATTCAAACATAATTTTTTTTCAAGAATAACATTATTCCCTAAAGAATATACTTCAAAAACAATCATAGTAAATTTCAGGGATTTTTGGGGAAGGAAAAAAAATAAGAGTGAACTCAAATGCTTAGTAAGGGTTAAGTACAACGAAAGATATCATGAATAAATAAGTACAATCAGCATGGAAAGGTGAATAATTTAACAATAAATCCATTTAAATAACTTTACTATCTTGATAAGATACAGAATAATCAATATGGAAATGTAAATAACTGAAAAAACATTCCATTTAAATAATAAACTAATAAGGAAATGCATCCATAGATAATTTCATTGTGAGAATCTCACGGATAATAATAATGAAATCTTAATGAAGTCAATGCTTAATTATTAGACACCATGATTTCAGGCATCATGATACCTCTACTTTCAAGACCTTTCACAAGATATTTTAAATTATTGGGTATAAACCCATTGGGTTTGGATGAATTATTTCACGATAGTTTACTAATTTTCCTTATGAGACTACTGATTCATCAAGGGGATATCATTAATCAGGCCCCACCCATGTCTTGCATGTCAAAATCATTCCTCATATATGGAATAATCTATTTAATTCATAAAAAATATGCCTTATCATCAAATATCTATATTGATTAAAGAATATATATTTTTAAATATTTCCTAGTTAATCAAATAACATTGAAATTGAACACTTTATGTAAAAATGGTATATAGTTTAGGAAATAATCATATCCATAATACAAGAGTATTGATATTTAAGAGAAATGCAATATCCAATGTTCACAAGTAGGTGTATGTTTCAAAGGATGGTATCATTATAACATATTACTAATAGAGAATAATTAAAATAAAGGGTTATTTTCATTGATTAATAAAAGTACCATAAAAATATCATTAAAAACATTTTTTTTAGTAAAATACACTTCTTACTTTGACATCCACTTTTAAAAAGAAACTATGAAATAAGAAGGAAAACATTTTATTTGAAAATAACATCATTAAATTGTAAAGGAATATTCACATCAATAAAGTGTCACAATTTTAGTATAATCCACTCATGGTTTATAAGTTAAAAAAACATTCCTTTTATACTTTTGTTGGAAAAGTCACAAAATACCTCATTTGGAAAACTATAAAAATATTCCTTTGAAACCATTTTGTAAAAATTAAATTATGGGTAAACATGAATTTAAATTTTTTTAGGATAATAGTAAATACTTTTTAATTTTTTAGAAAACATGGACATGGAAGATAAATATTTCCTTACGGGGACTTAAAAATAAACAATCCCGAATAATGATGAGATTGTGAAATAAACCCTTACCACTTGAGTATCTTATCAATTATAAGCCCCCTAAATGAAATAATTTCAAATGAATCTTTAAATATCATAAGTAAAAATATATTAATTATATAATATATCATAAGGGTAGTATATATACCATACAAAGTAAATAAGTGGTGAATAAGGTACGTGTCCCATAGAAATAAAAGTGAGATGAAAATCCCTTACCTCATGCTTCCCCTTAGTTGATCATGATTTAAAATTATATATAATAGTTTTAAAAATGTTTTTAATTTATAAAAAAACATATTTATATTTATAATATCATATATTTTCCTATTATATCATCTTATCACCCGTTTGTTAATAATATTTTATTATTATCCTTGTTTCGGGTGTAAACTGCCTCATATTCCCATACATGTTTTGTTGTGTAAGTTCTAATTATTACAAACAGGATATAGTTACATCATATTAATAATGATATTAATTTCATAGATATCATATTTATTCATTAGAAACATTTTTAGTATCATTTTTTAAAGGTGGACAATGAAAATGAAGCACATCGCTTCATGGAGATGGTAAACCGTATGTATGCACATGTGATGATATCATTTATAAATGGTTGAAATGGTAAGTAAGTGGATGATATATTAATTTTATAGAATAAATATTTTGTCATAAGTATCATATATATCCATTATTTTCATCATTTTAACCATCCATGTAAAGTGTTGATAAAAAACGAATTACAGTGCTATGTGGAGATGGTAAGCTGTACATATGTACGCACGATGTTTTTGTTTTTCATAGGATGGATAAAAGATGGAATATGATTGTATGATAATATATATATATATATATATATATATATGAAATTTTATTTATTAATCTAGTATGTAAATGAAACATGAATAAGAAGTAGAATAAGAAATAAATTTGAAAGAGTTGGTAAAGATGATTACCTCTTCTTCGACAGACTTCCTATAGATCTCTTCTTAAGGGATCTAGGGTTTTTATTTTGGAAGGACTAAAAACTATAGAAATTGGATAATTATTTTTAAAATACTTATAGGAATAACTTGATCAATAAATAAGGCACAATGTGGGGTGATGATGTGAAAGATGAGTTTCCCTTTTATAATTGAACTGAGAGGCATTTTTGGAATTTCACAAAAGATTAAAATATAATAAGACTATTCTAGAGATAAATGATTCCAAATAGACTATAAATGAATATAGTATGACATTTAAGACCATATATTATCTTTTTTATCCTTATTTAATGTTTTAATAATTTTTAAATAATTTAATAAAATATTATATTTATAAAATATCATTATTTTCAATTTTAACCCTACTCATTACTTCAAATTTAATTGTACAAATAAAAAAATATAAATTTGAACCTAATATTTTATTACATCTCTAATATTTCATATTAATCTATAAATTTTTTTAATAACATTAATTAATTCAAATTATATTACTTTTAATGTTTTCAATATCATTTATTTGATTTTTCTATTAATTGAATAATTAATGCATCAGTATTGTGTAAGCATTTAAAGTAATTATTTCTTTACTAATATTTTTTAAATTAATTACCATGATGAATATAAATATATTATATTTAAAAATAATATTTATATTCAAATATATATTCTGGTTGATACCATATTAAAAATATTATAATTATTAAAAACAATAGTGTGACATGTTTGACTATTCTTAAAATAAAATACTTTAAATTTCATGATCTCATCCAAATGGCCATAAAATACCATATCAATTTTTTTATGATTATTGAAAAAATTGAATCAAAAAATAAAATTAGTGTAGATGTTAGGTTCATTTTATAGTCCTTATTATATTATTTTTAACTTTAATTTCTTGATTTACCCTTTATTGTGGTAACAAAAATTACCATGGTTACTATTCATATTTACCAAAAATAAAAGATAAATTTTTTCTAAATTTTAAACTAATGATTCCAATTAAGCAATACATTTTTAAAAATTAAAAACACATAAGTTTCAGAATTTAATTTAAAATTAAAAATCAATAGACAATGAAAATAATTTTTTTTCAACAAAATTCCTTTCTTAGTATTAAAATGATTCAGAACCAAATTAAATATTGAAGTTGATTATAATGAAATTAATTAAATTATTAATAATATAATATAAATAAATTTACTTTTAAATGATTTTAGCATAAAATGAAACTTTTCAAATGGTCGAAACAAAAATACAATTTTCAATAAAAATCAGTATTTTTTCACTATTCATTTGAAAATAAATATTCTCACAAAAATACCAAAAATTATAAATAATATAATTTTTATATTATGATTTCAAAAATAATTTTATTTTTATAAAATAAAATTTATATATGTTAGATGAATTAATTATACTATTCACTCATAAAAAGAAAGAAAACCATTTTTAAAGAAAACATATTTTTGAAGAATAAAATGACTTTACTAAAAATAAAGTGATTATTCACAATGAATTAGTTAATAAATTAACAATGAGTATTAAAATTATATATTTAATAATTTTGTTAATAATATTAATACCCTCTAATTTAACTTCTAGGTTATAACAACTATATTTAAATAATATTTTATGGTTCGTTGAAGTTTGGTGTGGAGTGTTGTATATGCTATCGAACAAAGTGTTCTTTTAAAATGTTAGGGTTGTGTACACTAAAATATATCAAAGAGATTAAATATATTTAAAAATAAACATCCGATAAAATATTTGGGTGTTACATTCTCCCATCCAATAAATTCTATCCTCAAAATTTTAACTTATGCTAAGTAATCAAGGGTTTGACATTTAAAAATTCCTTTGTGGAAAACCCACATTGCAAGAAGGTTTAATAAAAAATCCACTTGATAAGAGAGAAAGGGAAGTATTAAATTCATATAGAGTAACACAAACTTGGTTTCTATACAATATAATAAAATTTTGAAGTTAAAACATGGATATGGAAGAGAAAACAAACTCCTAAGGACTGATGGAGAAAGATAGAGAACATGGTCATGAGAAAGTTAACTATCAAAAAACCATAAATCTATGATGGGTTAAAAGACCATTGATTTATCACTAAGAATAGTAAATGGATAATGTTTTTGTTCCAAAATAAATTTCCTATATTTGAGGAATTATTTTACAGCCTAGAGTAAGAACATAAGGAAATATACTTACTTGACAAGTAAAGTTTCATCCTTTAATCAATTTCCACCATAAAATCATCTTTTTCTATAAATTATGAGTGTGATTTTTTTAATTCACAAATCACTAAAATAAAATTCTACAAATAAAAAATCCACAAAAGAAAAATAATCTATTCCTCTAATATTTAGACATTAACCAAAACCAATATGGTTTTTACAAGATAAGATAATTCCAAAAAAGAATAAACCTTCATATAAAGAAAACTACTTTAATCTCCCAAAATTTAGAAGTAATTCCTAAAATTAAACTTATATCATTTAATAAATAAGTGTCCTTAAAATTACTCAAAAATATTCCATCTTAATACTAAAACCCAACAATCAAAACAATTTGATCACCTAGTCTCCCAAGATAAATTTAATATTTATCTCCAAAAATGTGCATGCTCTAAACATATAATCTCTAAGATATGCTAAACATTTCTGTTGGAACCACTACCATTCTATGCAAGAAATGGAGTTTGTTTTGTGTTTGTTTTCAATCGTTATTGGAAGTTCATAATGTTTTCTAGGAATGAAATCATACAATTCTAGCAGACAATAATATTGAAGGTGGCATCATTTCCTAGTGTTTGCAAAATTTTTGGGCCAAGAAATTAGAAAATGGAGAAATGTGTGTTTGGAAAAGAAAGTTGTGCACAAGATTATAGGTGTTTTGTAAAATTGCACACAAGGAATGTTTTGGGATTAGAATTTCGAACAATGGCAAAGGCATGAGATGCACGAAAAATCTGGAGTTGTATAAAGAAAATGGTTCCTGTGTGAAAAGAATTGCATGTAGAATGAGAGGTTTTGCGTGACACTGTGGGTTTTGTGCATAGGGGTAAGCGGAGACTATAAATAAGAGATTACACCCCTCATTTGATATGACTGAAGACTTAGAGAAGATCTATGTTCTGATGCACATAAAAGTTTCACAAAAAGGGAATTGCGCAGAAAAGTTAAAGTTGCATGGAAAAGTTAATGTTGCGCACAAAAGATAAATTTGTGAATAAAGGGTGTAGTTGCGTGAAATATTTTCCACGTGAAAAGAAAATATTACATGAAAAAGTTAGATCTTGTGTGAACAGGGTATGTGTTGCATGCAATTTTTAGTATAGGCTGAATACATGTTCTGAATATCCGGTTTAGTTGTTCAGTGCTTTCAAGTGCATTAATCCATGACTTCAATGCAAGCAGTGTCTTGTGCTGAACATAGACAAAGACTTCAATGAAAATCTATTGAAGGGACCTTCACTTCCATAAAATGAGTGTGACTTCACCCAGTGTAGTGAGCTAGGGGGAGTAAATGAAAGTGATCCGAGGGAAGCAGTGAGCTATCTTTGAAATTTTGTAAAGGAAGTGTGCTTGGGATAGAGTGACTATTCCTGAACCTTGTAATCCATAGCTAGTGAATTTTAGTGGAATTAGTTACAACTGAAAACCTGTCTGTGTTTGCTCCTTGGACATATCTCTTTGTGGTGAACCAAGTAAAAGTTCTATGTGGTCTCCATGCATGTGATTGTTTGCTTTCTGTTCCCATCAGTATTATAGGTTTAACGAGTTCCTAACAACATGGGAACAATATCCTTGTTTTAAAAGAAAAATTTGACTCCTTGATTCACCCCTCCCCTCTCAGGGTTCTTCGGGGTCCTACAAGTGGTATCAGAGGGTAAAGGTTACTGGTGTTAGATTTTTCCTTTTCCGTCATGGAGAATACAACCAATGCTAGGGGAATCTCTTTCTTTTATGGAAGTAATTTTCAGATTTGGAAGAACAAAATGATATATCATATAATATCCCTTGGAATGGAAGTAATATTTTATATTGTGAAAGGAATAAAAGTTACTGATCCAAGAGGTCTTGCTATGACTGATATAGATAGGAAAGTTCTTGATGCATATGCTAAAGCTTAGAATGTTGTCACTGTGGCACTTTCTGATCAGATCTATCTAAAGGTGATGTGTTGCACCTATGCAAAGTCTATTTGTGATAAACTTGAAAATATTTATGAAGGAGATAGAAAAGTAAATGAGGAAAAAATTCAAGTCCTGCACAATAGGTTTGCTGATCTGAAGATGCATCTAGATGAGAATACTTATTCCTTATTCAATCGAATTACTAAAGTAGTGGGAGAAATTCGAGGTCTTGAAGAGGAAATGAAAGACATTGATATTGTAAAGAAAGTACTGAGAATACTTTTGCCTATGTACAATGAAAATGTGTCACCCCTTGAATAAATATATTTATCTAAACTATCTCTGGATGATTTTCTAAGCAGTCAAATGGAATATGAGATGAGAGTCAAACCAGAAGATGCTACGAATCATGTTAGCAAGGAAATGGAGTTTAAAGCCATGAAAAAACTAAAAATTTCATGAGATAGTGGTGGTTAAAATGATGAGTAAAAATAAATTCTTTTTTTCACTTCCTAGAATATTAATAAGGGAAAAGGTAAATTTAAAGGTAAGTTACCTCTAACATGTTTTCGTTATAGAAGAGTTAGACACATTGCCTCTCAGTGCCAAATAAAGTTTTATGAGGAAGAGAGTGAACTAAAAGACATTGAGAAGCCTTGAAAAAGGTTTTTAAAGAAGGGAGACTTAAAATATAGAAAGAAAGTACAGAAGATGAGTTTTGTCTCTGAAGAGGAAGATGATGATATTGAATTCCGTGAAGAAGAAGAACCAGAATTTAAAACTGGAAACCATGCTTCCATGATGGATACCTTTGAAAATTCAAAACCCTTAATCGATAAAGACAGAGATAATCAGATAACTCATAATGGTGATCCCAAGTTTCAAATTAAGTATGCATTTTCTAAGATTAAGAATAAATGTAAGAGATGTAATAAGTGGAAAGCAATGGTGGAATAATAATCAGAATATGTTGATGAGTTTGCAGCTAAAATTGAATGACTAGAAGTACTAGTGAGAGTAAAATCTTCAATCCTTGAAAGAAAAAATTTGTTGTGGAACTAAAGCTTAGAATTGAGGAACAAGAAAAGGTCATCAATGAACTTACATCTAGATAGGAAGAAAAGTCCAAGACTGTTGAGGGTCTTGAGGAAGAAGTTGTTACTCTTAGGAGTAAACTTGAGTGTCAATCAACCAAAAAAGTGGGAAAGAAGAAAATTAATTTTGAAAGATTATCAGATGCAGAATTACTAGTAAGAGCCAAGTGTGGTTCAGATTGGGTTGAAAAAATATTGAGTGATAAAAGACCCACTTGCATGGGAAATAGTGGAATCAGTTGTGAAGCTAAGACATTAACTACTGAAAGTAAATAAAGTTAGAAGAAAGACAAGATAAAATCTTGACATGCTGAAAAGTTTCCTGAAGTGCTGAAAAAGAAACCCTCAATCCAAACTAAAATAAGAACAGAAGATTCTCCTCAAAATTTTAGAAATGATAGGCAGTCCAACCATTTTCCCAAGGAAGAAGGCATGGGAAAATATATAAGTGAGAAGACATTTTCTCTCATTAAGTATTAGTTCTGTGGATATCTGGGCCATACCATGTCATATTGCGAAGAGGCAAGGAGCTATTTAAATGGAGAAGATCCGGGAAGTCAAAAAAGGGGACCGATTTCATATCATACATCTTATGGGATAAATAGTTTCTATGAATACTGTTTTAACTGTTCTAACTTTGGCCATAAAGCTATTTTTTGCAGGTAGAGTTATGACAGGAGGAATTCATACATCTCTTAAAGATGGGTCAATACTCACCCTCCCAACGGTGTTGTTCTCACAAACATGATTTCTCCTATAGAATAAGAGTATGGGTATAAGGAATCTGATTATGTGGAATAAAGAATTGGAAGGACATCAGTGTCCTATGCTCAATCCAATATCTCATGAAAAGAGAAGAAGAAAATTTAGAAATCCAATCTTGTAGAAGTATCCCTCAAAGCTAAAAAAAGTATCATCACCTAGATTCTTAATAGTGGATGCTCATCCCATATGACAGGAAATGCCGACCTTTTAAATAACATTAAAAATAAGGTTAATGGAACAATGAGGTTTGGTAATAATGGTGGTTTGAAGATTAAAGGGAGTTGAAATACTGCTTTGGCCAATGGAGAGGTGAAGAAGACAAAAGTTCTTTATGTGGATGGTCTACTTCATAATATCCTTAGTGTGATTCAACTCTATGACTTAGATCTCATAGTAACTTTCAATAAAAAAGGATGAACTATAAAGGAAAAAATAGATAATTCTCTCATGAAAGGCTAGAGAATAGATAAAAACTTATATCAGGTTGACAGTAAAGAGAACTATTTCTATATGTCTATTGGAGAAGAAAAAAACCTGTGGCATCGAAGGCTGTGGAACATTAACCAACAATACATGGAAAAGATATCTAAATTGAAGATAGTCATGGATATCCCTATTCTGAAATGTGAATAGGACAAGACTTGTGATTCTTACATATGGGGGAATCTAGTCTGTAGTTCATATCGGCCAAAGAAGAAAAGGGCATCACACCTTCTTGATCTCATCCATATAGACCTATGTGTCCCGATAAAAGTTGTCGAAACTCATGGATATATGTAATTTGTTCTTTTCATTGATGATAATAGTAGAATGTCTTGTGTAATGATTATTCATAGGAAACAACAAGTACTTGATTTCATGAAAACTTATCACTAAATTTCCAAGAATGATACTAGATGGACAATCAAAGTCCTGCGATCTCACAATGGAGGAGAATACATGTCCATTGAGTTTGATAATTACCTAGAAAAACATGGAATACAACATGAGGTAGTTGCTGTGATAACTCCAAAACAAAATGGAGTTGTTGAGCACCAGAATTGACATGTCAACAACATGGACATGACTATTCTAGTTGAGAGTCATATCTCTTTCCATTACTAGAAAGAAGCTGTTGAAGCTGCAGTGCACATTCAAAATCGAATGAGAATTTATTGGGGAGAAACGAAGGCACCATATGAATTTTGTAATGGAGGGAAGCCCTCTTTGAAGTAATTTTGTGTTTTTGGAAGTAAATTCTTCATTAGAAACGAATAAGGAAATAAAGGTAAGTATGGTGACAAAGTAAATAAAGTAATTTTACTTGGATACTCAATGAACAGAAAAGCCTACACGTGTTTCAACAAGCACTTAGGAAGGATTGTGGAAAGCAGCAATGTTAAGATCATTGAAGAGAAAAAAAAATACTTCAAGGATTTCATATACTGATGTTATATACAATTAATAAGAAAGTGAATGTGGAGTAAATGAAAATACAGAAATAGAGGAAGGTGTATAAAACACTTAGGATTCACATCATGATGTTGACTCCGAAAAAGAATCCGAAGAGGAAACTTTGGCTAGAGAGAATGTGGTTGAATCACAAAAGAGGAATCAATGAGAAGAAATTGATCAATCCAACATTATTGGGGATTGGACTTCACCCACACAAACAAGGAGAATGAGGAATAACACACAATCTACATTTCTATAAATTTTAGAACCATTATCATTTGAATAAGCTGCAAAGGATAAATCATGGGTGAAATCCATGAATGAAGAGTTAGATTAGATTGAAAAGAATCAGACTTGGGATCTAGTCAAGAGACCCAAATGTCACAATATGATTGGTACAAAGTGTATTTTCAAGAAAAAGTTTGATGAGAATGGAAGTGTTATTAGAAACAAGGCCCGAATGGTATTTAAAGGATATTCACAGATTAAAGTGTCTATGTTGAAGAAACCTTTGCTCCAATGGCTAGACTGGAGTCAGTTAGGCTTTTTTATTTCCATTAAAATCCAAATAGGATATATATTATATCAAATGGTTGTTAAGACAACATTATTTAATGGCGTTCTCGAAGAAGAAGTCTACATCGAACAACTAGTGAGTTTTATTCTTGGTACCGATGAAACAAAGGTTTGTAAACTAAAGAAAGCTCTCTATGGTTTGAAGAAGGATCCATGAGCCTGGTATTCCCAGATGAATTATTATCTCAAGAAGATGGAATTCAAAAGAGGAGGAGTATATCACAATATCTATGTGAATAATTATCCAAAAGATCAATTCATGGTTCTATTTTACACTAATGACATTATATTTGGTGGTAGCAGACAGAAATAATTGGATGAATTTTACAATCACATGAAATCAGAATTTGAAATGTCTATGATTAGAGAGATCACATATTTCTTGGGGTTATAGGTGACTCAAAAAAGGATTACACTTTCATTTATTAGGAAAAGTATGCAAGATATCTATTGAAGAGATTTAATATGTATGACTCAAAATCAATGTCAACTCTGATTGCAGTTGGAACAAAACTTGGAAAGCATGAGGATGGGACCTCTGTAGATCCCACTATGTACATGAGGATTATTGTAAAATTACTATACCTAACATCAACAAATCCTGATATTGTCTTTACAACTTTCTTAGTGGCCCGATTTCAGAGTAATCTAAAGGAAGAATATATGACAACAGTAAAAAGAATCATGAGGTACATTCAAGGTACTCATAATTATGGGTTATACTTTATTGTAGGAAGGGACAATGAATTATCAGTGTTTTTTTATCTTTAATTGGTTGGAGATGTAGTGGAAAAAATTCCACCAGTTTTGGAGCATTCTATATTGGGCAGAAATGTATTGGTTGGTTGATAAAGAAACAAGAAATTACTTCTCTTAGTATTTCTGAATATGAGTATATATCAACTACAAAGTCATGTTCTCAACTACTATGGATAAAGCAACAACTGACAGACATTGGTGATGAGGCAAAACAACCAATGGTGATTTACTATGATAACAAGAGTACAATTGATCTTATGAAGAATCCTATTCAGCATTCTCATACAAAACATATTGAAAGCAGATATCAATTTATCGAGGAAAAATTTGAACAAGGCCTGATTAAAATGGATCATGTGAGAAATGATGTGCAAGTGGATGATATCCCAACCAAGCCACTGTTAGCGGCTATATATAAGAAACATCAGTTGAACCTCAGTGTTAAACCACCTCTAAGTGCATAAATAGGTTAAAAAATTACCCTCTTCCTAGCTATGTTAAATATTTTTAATCTGTTTGTGGATGTGATGTAGGTTTATGTGGGAGATACTATCCAGGGGTGTTTTGAGATTTTCAATGAACTTTTACTTAACTTTGGGTTTATTTTTAATGGGGGGAGAAAGGAATAAATTCAGGATTCAAGACATGTACATGTAATGAACATGTAATTCTTCTATGACATGATGTGAATTTGGTGTTAGGAGGAGAAGGAATACATTCAAGATATGTAATGCTTTTGTGGCATAATAAGAGATTATCTTGGGTGGTGTCTTTAAGAATTCAAAAAAATGGGATCCCAATTCATGATTCCCCTCTTGTTTTCTATACCGTTCATTTATCACTTAGACTTAGAGTGTTGGATGAGTTTATTCTTGTGTTTCGGGATTTTCTTGTGGATGGTGCTCTTTGAATTTATCTGGTGATTACCAATAAACCCAAAGGGGGAGATTGTTGGAACCATGATCATTTTAGGCAAGATATGGAGTTTGGTTTGTGTTTGTTTTCAATCCTCATTGGAAGTTCATAATTTTTGCTAGGAAAGGGATCATACAGTTTGAGCGGACAATAGTATTGAAGGTGGCGTCATTTCCCAGTGTTTGCCAATTTTTTGGGCCAAAAAATCGAAAAATAGAGAAATGTGTGTTTGGAAAAGAAATTTGCACGCAATATTGTAGGTGTTTTGTAAACTTGCGCACAAGGGATGTTTTGGGATCATAATGTTGAACAATGGAAAAGGTATGAGCTGCATGAAAAATCTAGAGTTGTGTGTGGAAAACGGTTCTCTGTTGAAAAGTATTGCGTGTATAATAAGAGGTTTTGCACAAAACGGTGGGTTTTGTGTGTGGGGTCAGCGACGCCTATAAATAAGAGTTGACCCACTAATTCGGTATAGTTGAAGACTTAGATAAGATCCAAGTTCTGATGTGCATAAAATTTTCATGAAAAAGGAGTTGCATGGAAAAGTTAAAGTTGCGTTGAAAAGTTAAAGTTGTGTGCAAAAGATAAAGTTGCGCGTAAAGGGTGAAATTTCGTGAAATATTTTCTGTATGAAATGAAAATATTGTACACAAAAGTCAGATATTGTGAGCATAGGGTAGGTGTTGCATGCAATTGTCAGTATAGGCTGAATAAATGTTCTGAATATTCGGTTTAGTGGTTCAGTGCTTTCAAGTGCATCAATACAGGACTTTGATGCAAGCAGTGTTTCATACTGAACAGAGACAAAGACTTCAATACAAATCTATTTAATGGACCTTCACATCTATAAATTGAGTGTGACTTCACCCAGGGTAGAGAGTTAGGGGGAGTCAATAGAATTGATCTGATAGAAGGATTGAGCTATCCCTGAACTTCTTTGAAGGCAGTGTTCCTGAGACAAAGTGACTATTCTCGAACCTTGTAATCCACAACTAGTGAAGTTTAGTGGAATTAGTTACAATGGGTAACCTGTCGGCGTATGCTCCTTGGACATAGCCCTTAGTGGTGAACCAAGTAAAAGTGCTGTGTTATCTCCATGCATGTGATTGTTTGATTTCTGTTCCCATCAGTCTTATAGGTTTAATGAGTTCCTACCGATGTGGGAATAAGATCCTTGTTTTAAAAGAAAAAGTTGACACCCTGATTCACCCCTCCCCTCTGAGGGTTCCCCAGGCCCCGAAAATTTCCATAAATAATCAGAATCACCATAATTCCACAATAAAAACATATATTCTTTGAAAATATCATTAAAACTTTATTCCTAAAATAAAATCATTAAATATTCCATTTACCTTAACCATGCAGGCTTCCTAAAATAGTGAGCGTATTCTCAAAAATGTGCATGCTTTAACCAAGATATCACACATGCCAGTGGTAGGTGATGCACCCTTGTTGCTCTTCGGTTGTGGGTTGAAGCCTCCCGACCTTGCCAGATGCGATGAATTGTTTCCTGAATTGCGAGTTGTCCTTTTTATAAAACTATATTAATATAATCCTTACAATATTCAAACAAATTTAATAAACATTATAAAAAATAGCCTTAATAAATTAAATATTAAAGAAATGTTTTAACCTCAAAGGTTATCTCATAATTTTTATTTTTCATTCCCAAAAATATAATAGCCCATAATTACCTTAAAACCGAAGATCATATAATACCTAAAGGTTACCCTTACCATTAAACTTATTTCCAAAAAACATAATGGCATTATTACTTAAATAACTAAAACATATACTATACCAATGGGTTGTATTTCCATAATGTCTCCCAAAATATCCTTAATCATGATTAACTCTGTTAACATAAAACCTCAAAATGGTGTTTAAGAATTTAAACTTATGATCAACATTAAAGTCATAAACCCATGATGGTGTATATAAATATTAATTTAATGAGGAAATATATATTTATATAATCAACACAATCCTTATACATTTCATGATTCTTTTAACCAAAATACCATTGGTAAAATAATTTTCTAACATAATTATTGAATCCAAATACATAATAGTTCCATCATTACACTTCAACGATTTTAAAATAAAAAAAATCCTTCCTTGGTCAAGGAGTTAACCTTTATAAGAGGTAATTGACTTCGATAATCTCAAGGTTCCCCACATTTAAAATAATGAACTATAAATGCATCCCTTGGATGAAATTTGTTTTCTTCCATAATACTCTTCATTTTTCCTTGAATTTTTTTTATTTATATCCTTCTTTCCCACACATAAATTTTTTTCCATTAATTTGAGACATTATACAAGGTTTGTCTTTCCATATTTATGACATGAAGGAAATTGATCCTTCTTTTCCCCACGGAATCCACTTCCCAAGCTCAGAGAAAACTCTATACTTCTTTTCTATAGTGAGTTTTAGAGTTGGTTAGGGTATAGGTTGTTAATATTATATCTTGATAATTGATTAGGCATAATAGAAATATCTTTCAATTCCATTATCATTTAAATTTATTTCATATAATCACCACATTTTACATCACATTTTATGCTAATGTGTAAGCATCAAACTATAATAATGAGATTGAGATATAAAATAATAATGAAATATTATTCAAGGGATGTATAAACCATGACACATTATTCTAAATCTATGAGTACTTAGGCATAACCTTGGTTATCCATGGTCATTAACAAATCTATAGGATGTTAAATTATACTTATAATTATCCTCAAAGTCATTCATAGAGTTATATTCCCCAATATATATTTTTCTAAATCTAGTTCCTAAGGTTTCTAATAAACTTCCTCGGATACCAACAATAAATACCATTACCCCAGTAGTCCAAATATGTTCTACGATTTATTATATTGGCATAAGATACAAGAAATCACATCCCGAAGGAAAGAATAATTTATTAGTCTTAGTAAACTAGATACACATTGATTCCTATATTATATTTTAAAACAAAAATTACAACATCTTTTTGAGAATAACATTATTTCATCCAATACATCCTTGCATAACAATCATAGTAAATTATATGGATTCCTATAGAAAGGAAACAAAATAAGGTTGAGATCAAATGATTTGTAAGGGTTAAGTATAATGGTATCTATCATGAATCCATAAGCATAATAAATATGGAAAGGTAAATAGAGAAACAAAAAATTCCATTTAAATAACTTTACTATCATGATAGGATATGGCATAATCAATATGGAAAGGTAAATAACTGAAAAAACATTCAATTTAATCAATAAACTGAGAATAAAATACATCTAGAGATAATATCATTGTGAAAATATCATAGATAATAATAATGAAATATTAATGAAGGAAATGCTTAATTATTAGATGCCTTGATCTTATACATCATGATACCTCTACTATTAAGACATTGAAAAAGTCAGTTTAAAATATTGGGTACAAACCCATTAGGTTTGGCTAACTTATTTCATGCCAGCTTACTGATTTGCCTCATGAGACTACCAATGCACCGAGGGGATATCATTAACTGGGCCCTACCTTTATCTTGCACATCTAAAGCATTCCTCATATATTGAATAATTTAGTTAATTCATATACAATGTGACTTATCATTAAATATACATATTGAGTAAATAATACATATTTATCAATATTTCTTAATTAATAAAATAACTTTCCAGGTAAACATCAAATGTAAAAATGGTATAAAATTTAGAAAATAATCATATCCACAATACAAGAATACTGATATTTAAGAGAAATAAAATGTCCATTGATCAAAAGCAAGTTAATGTGTCAAAGGAATTTATTATTAAAATATATTTCCAATGGATAATAAGTAAAATAAAGGGGTTTTTGTCATTAATTAATAAAATTACCATAAAATATCATTAAATACATTTTTTTGAGAAAAATATCTTTCTAAATTTGAAATTAACTTTTAAAAAGAAATAACACAAATAATAAGGGAAAAAATTTTATTTCAAAATAACCTTGTAAAATTTTAAAATAATCTTTAAAAAAATAAATCATCATGATGATAGGAAAATACACTCATTCCTTTTATACTTTTTTCATAAAAGTTAAAAAATACATCATTTGGAAAATGAAAAAAAATATTCCTTTGAAACCATTTTATAAAATGTGAAACATGGTTAAAAATTACTTTAAATAGTTTTAGGAGAATATTAAAACCTTTTTTGAAAATACTTTTAGTAAACATGGATATGGAAGAGAAATATTCCCCAGTAGGGACTTAAAAATAAACAATCTCAAATAATTACGAAATTTTGAAATAAAATCTTACCACTTGGGTATATTATCAATTATAATCCCCATTAATGAAATAATGTCAAATTAATCATTAAATACCGTGAATAAAAATAAATTTATGATATAATATATCAAAAGTGTATTATATACAATAGACAAAGGAAATAAATGGTGAATAAGGAACATGTCTCATTGAAATAAAAGTGAGATGAAAATCACTTACCTCACACTTCCTGTTAGTTGATATTGATTTTAAATCTTGTGTAATGGTTTTAAACATGTTATCAATTTGTAAAAAAACAATATTCATATTAATATTATCATATATGATCCACTTATATCATCTTATCACGCATTTGTTAATAATATTTTATTATTACCCTTGTTTCAGGTGTAACGCCCTGACCCCAAAAGCCTAAAGTCGGTGCATTATTTTAATACATTGGCATGATTATAAGGAATCAAGTCCCGAAAGACCAACTAGTTTAGCAGTCTTGAAAAATAGATTATATAGATGAACATTAAATTACACATTAGAAAATAAAACTCAACATAAATGGTCATTTGATAATGCCATTAATCCCATATATTAACTCTTCTTATCAGTCATAAAACACTTCTTGTAATCCTGGGAAAATAAAACATAAGAAAGGGGTGAGCTCAGATGATCAATAAGGTTAACAATATAGCGGAAACATTCACAAATAAGCATAAAAATTTAATGAAATATATAAGACTAAAACACAAGACTTTTAAACAAAAACTTCATTATAATATGGCAAAGATAAATCAAATAATTCCATTTACTTATTCACATGGATATTCTACTAGTCGAATAATCACATGTAATATCAATATCCAATTTCATAATGATGGAATGCATAATGCCATAATTCATAACCACATAGTCAAGGCCTTGTGCCAAGACTACAAATAAGATTTTTTCATGGCCTTGTGCCAAGACACTTGTTTGTCTCATGAGACCTACTGATGCATCGAGGAGCTATAGTGGGCTCCACCCGTTACTTACTAATTCCAATGCATCAATAATAAAAAAATGTTTAAACATAACATAAAAATTAATATTAAAACTAGCATACAAAATGTCAATTATTTATCTATAAACCATGAATGGTGTAAAAATAACACATCCATAGTCAAACATCTCACAAAAACTTTAATACAATATGGAATATTTTTATCATAATAAATCAACTTCGAACAAGCTTAAAATCCATTAAAGGATTTTGACATAGATGGAATCAAAACGTTTCTTAGAGAGATATCTCTTTATATTTTGAAATAATTTAAAAGTAATATAATTATAAAAGAAAACATTTATTTTGAAAATATTCTTATAAGATTGTATGAAAATATTAGATGACGTTATTACGATGGAAAATAACCACACCCGTAGTATAAGTTAAAAAAATACATTCTTACCTTAATTTTGTCGAAAAGGTCATAAAGTAACTTGTTTGGAAAATGACGGAAAGATTAATTTAAAATCATATATGGTCAAATAAGGGTATAAATGACTTTAATCTATAGTCTAGTAAATAGTAAAAATGTTTTGAATTACATTTTTAAGAAAACACAGATTTGGATGATAAAGAGATCTCTGTAGATACATAAGTATTAACAACCTCAGACAAGTAAAAAGATTGTAGAATTAACCCTTACCTTGTAATTTTCCGTAGTCAATGGTATGTTAACCTCCTATATAATAGTTGAAACATTGTTATTAAATTATAAAATAACTATATACATAAATATGATATCATATATGATCCTCTAATATAGCTTTGTTAATAATATTTTAGTAGTATCATCGTTTCAGGTGTTAACTGATCCGTTTTCCTTTATATGATTGGTTACATAAGCCATGTTTGTTATGAACAGGATGTATTTGATTCATATACAGAACGATTTTAAGTTCTTAAACATTATTTTTACTCATAAAATGAAAAAAACTTCTTAAATGATTACGATGGGGAATGAATCTCATCGCGTTCATGGAGACGATAATCCGTACGTACACACGAGCGACAATATCATTATATTCATGGTGAAATCATATGTCATTGGATGGTATATCATATATATAGAATAATTAAAATGTTATATTTATTATTTACATTATTTATACTCATTATTATACCCATCCAAATAATGAAGTGTTTGAATAACAAACTACACCACGACATGGAGACAGTAAGCCGTACGTACACACGTATGGTGACTTTTTTATTTATTGGATGGATAGAATAAAGAATATGGTTGTAACATATTTATAATAACATCAAATTATATAGGAGGTAATGAAGTTATTTTTTTATGGAAACAACAAAGAAATAGGAAGTGAAAGAAGAAAAGAACTTGAAATAGGGTGGTGAAATTATTACCTCTTCTTCGGGTGTTTCCTTTTGAGTTGATCAAAAGGGATTCTTATGTTGGATTTATGATCAAAGTAAGGAAACTAGGTTGATTTGAGGGAAGTTGTGAGGATATTTGGTTATGGGTTGGCCGAGCCAAATGGATTTTGAGTTGTGATTTTGAGAGAAGGGGAAGTTCCCTTTTATAAGAGGGGTGATGGTCACTTTAGGAAAAGATTAAAATATTAATTTATTATACAATCATATTAGGTTTATAATGGATCAAAATGAATTTATTTCAAGAATTAGGTGGTTATGGGTCTAAATAATCTCAACCAATAGGTTTTATACAAGTTTAGGTTACCATTTTAACCTTATCTTTTAGATTTAACTCTTAGTTAAATAGTTTAACTTTTACCGTGTTTTCTTGTATTCTTACACTATATGGTTAATAAACTTACTCTAAAATTCCAAAAGAACCTAAAGTGGTTCATTAATGACATATATAATATTATTTAATCCTTTTGGATGAACCTTATATTTCTAGGAATATTATATAATTTAATAATATAATATTTGTTTTAAAAACTCATTTATGTCAATTTTGACACTATTCAGTATTTGGTTTTTTGTGAAAGTCATCACAACTTTATTACTTTGAACAAGATACATTGGATCAACACTAAAATTTCATAGTCACCTATAAAATTCGTGTATTTCATAAAAACATATAAATTATATTTATTTTAATATTTATAATACCATTTATTTGATTCTTTCATTAATAAGGTAATTACTGCATCATCATTGTGTCATAAATAAATTTAATTATATAAAGTATAAAAATTATAAATAAAATTCCATGATGTATAAAATATTTTTATATTTTTAATGAATATTTATAGTCGAATTTATCTTATGTATAACCCTATATTAAAAATGGTTTAGTTATTAAACTTTGAATTTAACACTTTTAACTCTTCTTTAAATAAAATAATATTAAATGTCCTAATATAATCCAAGTGGACCAAAAGGATCATATTTTATTCCTAAGATTTTTTTTTGAATTAATCTTATCCAATAGAATTAGGACACGTGTTAGGGTTATTATAATATCATTTTTATTTATAATTACCCTATTTACTTTTAACCGTGGTAAAAAAAAGTCCAAAGTTACTATTCACCAAAAATTATTTTCATATTATTGAATCAAATTTTACTTTATGATTTCAACCTTGTCTCTTGTATTTTTAAAATTCAACTCACATAAACTGTAAAATTATGTTTTATGCAAATTTGCAAATGTACCTAGAATGTGGGTAAAAACAAATGTTAAAAAGTTCAATAAAATTTTATACATATAATTTTATTATAAAATTACTCCAATGAATTAAATTGAACTTATATAGTTATTATATATCTATTTTGACTTAAAATAAATTTAAATAAAATAAATAATTATTGAAATAAAAAGTCGGTTTTAAATAATAGCAATATGTTTTTCACTATTCATCAAAAATTGAAAGTTTTCATAAAAATACCAAAAATTCACCCTAAGCTAATTTTGATATTCTAAATTCAAAAATGAAGTCTATTTTTCCAAATTAAAAACATAGAAGTTGCATTTATTAATTTAAAATTAATTCTCGTTGTCAAAACCAAAAAGCGGGTTTTTATAAAAAGTAAAAACTATCAAAAGATTGACATGTGTTTTTGTCAAATTTTAATGTGAAATTACTTATAATGACTTACATTTTATTAAATGATAAAAATATAATATAATTATACTTCCAAACCATTAAAATTAATAATTCAACACTATTAATTATTTCAATTAAAAAAGTTGTTTTCAATTAAAATTTAGTATTTTTCAGTATTCATCAAAATATGAAAGTTATTAGAGAAGTACCTAAAATTTATCCAAACTAAAATTTTAGGTCCCTATTATAAAGAAGAATTTAATTTAATTAAATTGAATATATAAAAGTTTCAAATATTTATTTTAAAAAGGATTCAAAATTAAATAGGCCGTAAAATTTCATTTTTTGAAAAATACTTCTTTTATCTGAAAAATTGAATTTGTCCTTATATTATGTCTAATAAACAAAAAATATTAATGTTAAAATTATATAGGATATAGATAAAATTCAAAATGAAGTTAATACTATTCATAATCTCTTTTTGAATGGCTATTTTGGTAAGTTGTGGTGCGCTTGAACTTGGTGTTATGTGTAGCGCAAGATATTGAATTACTTTAATGAGATAACGTACTATGAAATCATCTGGTGTTACATTCTCCCCTCCTTCAATAAATTGAATCCTCACAATTTAAAATTTTTCTTCGAAAATAAAAGGTTAAAAATAGAAAAATACCTTTGTGGAAAACCCACATCGAAAATTGGGTTTATAAAATTTAGTCTTAATAAGAGGGGAAGTGAAATGAAAAAGTCACCACCAAATTGTGATCTCAATTAGTAGAACATTGGTGAAAATTATAGACACATAATTGGAGGGAAAACATAAATATTTATATGGAGTAATTGAGGTGATCAATCACAAAAAAGTGTAAAATTGAGAGCTGCAAAACCATCAATCTACGATGATTTAAAATATCATCGGTTCAACAAAACATAAGGTATTAAGATAATACATTTTGGGTTTTTAAGATCCCTTCCCTAAAGTTTAAGAATTAATTTATTCATAGAATAAGAGGAATATATATATATATATATATATATAATTGATAAGTATAGTTTCATCCTTTAACTAATTCCTATCACAAACTCATCTTTCACTCCAAAAGATAATAGAATTAAAAAATATTCTATTTATCCTAATTTTATAAGGTTCAAAAAATAATGAATTTATAATTAATTTGTCAGAACATTTAAAAAAACTACATTACACAAACTAGGACAACACGTAAGCCAGTGGTAGGTGATGCACCCTTGTCTGCCTTCGGTTGTAGGTTCAAGTCTCACGGCCTTGCCGGACGCGACGGGTTGTCACCCGACATCCGGGTTGTACTTTTTATAACAATCCAAAAATAATCTTAAGAAATGATTTAAACTTAACAATAGTATCCAATTTCAAACTTAATCCATTCCAACATTTAGTCTTATCCAAAATACATCTGTCCAAACTCATATTCCCAAATTTATAAGGAAGGTAAATATAATGAAGATCTCTTTTCCACGTAATAACATGTGAATACCTTCATCATGTATTCTATTAAAACATGGTAACACCCTGAATTACCATAAAAAATTATTGAATACGTTCATGCTCCCTTATTACTTATAGAATTCTAGATATACTCCTTAAATCCAAAAATGTTGTAAACTTCAACAATGATGGAAATAAAAAAAATAATTTATTAGTTCCAAGGTAGTCAATAATATCCAATATACTTTATCCAACTCAATTATATCTTTTTCCGAAATCATTATCTCTATTTCAGAAACATATTAAGGGTTATATTTACCCCAACCATATATTTTACAAAATGATTAACATGAAACTGTATCACTTTACTTGGTACCATAAAATCTCAAATCCTTAATGAAAACGTACTATAGTAAAATCCTTATATACTTTATAATTCTTATAAATTGTACTCAAATGACAAATTTTTTTAATAACAACTTAATAAGTCTAATAATTCATCTTCATATGTGGTAGTATCATAACATGATTTTTATACAATAGAATCATTTAGGGTATACTCTTATGATTGGGATATTGATTCACATAGTCTCCTAACTTCTTACAGATTAAGAATTGTTTATTTGAAACCTTTTTCTTACCCTTGCAATCATGAACATGGTGTCCTTTTATCCACAATTATAACAACTCCCATTCCTTTCCAACACTTCCCAGGGTTATTCTTTCCACAGTTATCACATATGGGAAAATCCTTCTTTCCCTTATTCCCTTTATCCATATTTCTCTATACCATCCTTTTATTCTCTAGCTTCCCTTCAAATCCATAGGACTCGAAAAATTCTTTACTTATCTTATTAACACATGATACTATTTATTTATATGATGAGAATACATGGGATACTATTTCACTTCTAAATTTTAGCTTAATACCATGAAAGATATGATCATTTTTAATCTTTAGATCATGCGTATTGCTGGAGTTCTCATTCCTTATACTAGGCACCATTTCTAAACAATGGCATACACTAAGTTAGTTTATGAATCGTAATGCATATTTCCAAACTTTTAAAATACATAACGTAAGTTGAAAAGATTATTCATATAATCTATAATCATAAAATATTTTCTTTAGGGAAGTATTTACTCATAAATCCTTCATAATGGCTTGTAATGAAAATGTGAATTATCCTAAGCATATCCCCTAGGAGTGTCATAACCAAGAGAACAGCAGGACCAATTGTTGTGTACCAGGATACCCCAGGTCAAGCCCAAAACTACTTGTTAGAGTTTTCACTCCTAAGTACATCTGTGCCAGAGCTGCCTTTACCTGCTCGTATCCAAATAGAGATGTATTGCTTGGAAAATACACAAAATCTCTACATTACCAAAATTCTAGGAATTTCTTCTATACTAATCCTCAAATTATATCTTAGGGTAATGTTCTCTAATAAGAGTTTATCTAAATCTATTTCCAAGGTTTTTGCTAAAATTCCTTTGATACGAACTGTAATGCCCTGACCCCAGAATTCTAGAGTCGGTAAATTATTTTAATACATTGGCATGATTACAAGGAATCAAGTCCCAAAACACCGATCAGTTTAGAAGTCTTGGAAAATAGATTACACACATGAACATTACATTACACATTATAAAATAAAACACAACATAAATGATCCTTTGAGAACACCATTAATCCCCTATCTTAACCCTACTTATCAATCATAAAATACTTCTTATAATCCTAGGAAAATAAAACATAAGAAAGGGGTGTGCTCAGATGCTCAGTAAGGATAACAATATAGAGGAAACATTCATAAATAAGCATAAACATTTAAGGAAATGTATAATACTAAAACAAAAGTCTTTTAAACTTAATCTTCATCATAATATGGAAAAGATAAAGAAAATAATTCCATTTACTTATTCACATGAATATTCTGTGAGTCGAATAATCACATGTAATATCAATAGCCAATTTCATAATGATGGAATACATAATTCCAGAATTCATAACCACATAGTCAAGGCCTTGTGCCAAGAATACAAATAAGAATTTGTCATGGCCTTGTGCCAAGACAATATTTTTTCTCCTGATACCTAAACCATGAATGGTGTAAAAATAACACATCCATATTCAAACATCTCACAAAACCTTGAATACAATATGGATGATTTGTATCATAATAAATCAACTTGAAACAAGATTAAAATCTATCAAAGGATGTTGACATAGATGGAATCAAAACTTTTTTAGAGGGATATCTCTTTATATTTTTCAATCATTTAAAAGTCATATAATTATAAAGGAAAACATTTATTTTTAAAATATCCTTATAATCATGTATGGGAAGCTTTGATGATGTTATTACGGTGTAAAATAGCCGCACCCGCCATATAAGTTAAAAAAATACATTCATACCATAATTTTGTCAAAAAGTTTATAAAGTACCTTGTTTGGAAAACAACGGAAAGATTTATTTCAAAATATATATAGTCAAATAAGGGTATAAATGACTTTAACCCATAGTATAATAAATAGTAAAAATGTTTTGAATTACATTTTTATGAAAACACAGATATGGATGATAAAGAGATCCCAGTAGATACTTACGTATTAACAACCTCAGATAAGTAAAGAGATTTTATAATTAACCCTTACCTTGTAATTTTCCTTAGTCAATGGTATGTTAACCTACTATATAATAGTTAATTTTTTTAATAATATTTTAGTAGTATCATCTCTTCAGGTGTTAACTGATCCGTTTTACTTTATATGCTTGGTTATGTAATCCATGTTTGTTATAGATAGGATGTATTTGATTCATATACATAATGATTTTTAAGCTCTTAAACATTATTTTTACTCATAAAATAAAAATTATTCTTGAATGCTTACGATGAGGAATGAATCTCATCGCGTTCATGGAGACGGTAATCCGTACGTACGTACGAGCGAAAATATCATTATATTGATGGTGAAATTGTATGTAATTGTATGGTATATCATATATAAAAAATCATTAACATTTTATATTTATTATTTACATTAGTTATACTCATTATTATACCCATCCAAATAATGAAGTGTTTGACTAACAAAGTACACCACGACGTGGAGACGGTAAACCGTACGTACGCACTTATGGAGACTTTGCCATTTGTAGGATGGATAGAATAATGAATATGGTTATACCATATTTATAATAACATAACAGTATGTATTAGGAACTGGAGTTATTATTTTGGTATGGAAAAAACAAATAAAGAGGAAGTGGAAGAAGAAAAGAACTTGAAAGAGGGTGGTGAAATTATTACCTCTTATTCGGGTGTTTTCTTTTGAGTTGATCAAAATGGATCCTTAGGTTGTATTTCTGATCAAATTAAGGACTCTAGGTTGATTTTAGGGAATTTGGAAGGATATTAGGGCAGAGGTTGGCCGATCCAAATGGATCTGGAGAGTGATTTTGAGAGAAGGGGAAGTTCCCTTTTATAAGAGGGGTGAGGGTCACTTTAGGGAAAGATTAAAATATTAATTTATTATACAATCATATTCGGTTTATAATGGCTCCAAATGAATTTATATAGAGCCTTAGGTGGTTATGGGTTGAAATAATCTCAACTAATAGGTTTTAGACAAGTTTAGGTTACCATTGTAACCTTATTTTTTATATTTAACTCTTAGTTAAATAGTTTAACTTTTACCGTGTTTTATTGTATTCTTGCACTATATGGTTAATAAACTTACTCCAAACTTCCAAGAGAACCTAAATTTATTCATTAATGACATATATAATATTATTTAATCCCTTTTACTGAAACTTAGATTTTTAGGAATATTATGTAATATAATAATATAATATTTGTTTTAAAAACTCATTTATGTCAATTTTGACACTATTTAGTATTTGTTTTTTTGTGAAAGTCATAAAAACTTTATTAGTTATAAAAAGATACATTTAATCAACAATAAAATGTCATATTCACCAATAAAATTCGTTTATGTCATAGAAACATTGAAATTATATTTATTTTAATATTTATAATACCATTTATTTGATTCTTTCATAAATAAGGTAATTACTTTATCGTCATTATGTCATAAATAAATTTAATTATTTAATGTATAAAATTTTTAAATAAAATAACATGATATATGAAATATTTTTATATTTCTAATGAATATTTATAGTTGAATTTATCTTATTCATAACCCTATATTAAAAATGGTTTAGTTATTAAACTTTGAATTTAACACTTTTGACTCTTCTTTAAATAAAATAATAATAAATGTCATAATATAATCCAAGTGGACCCAAAGGATCATATTTTATTCCTAAGGTTGTTTTTGGTTGAATTAAATTTATCCAATATAATTAGGAAATGTGTTAGGGTAATTATAATATCATTTTTACCTTTAATTACCCAATTTACTTTTAACCGTGGTAAATAAAAGTCAAAATTTAGCATTCACCAAAAATTATTTTCATATTATTTAATCAAATTTTACTTAATAATGTCAACCTTGTCCCTTGTATTTTTTAAATTCAACTCACAGAAGCGGTAAAATTATGTTTTATGCAAATTTTCAAATGTACCTAGAAGGTGGGTAAAAAAAACGTTAAAAAGTTCAATAAAATTTTATACATCTAATTTTATTATAAAATGAATACAATGAATTAAATTGAACTTATATAGTTATTATATATCTATTTTTACTTAAAATAAATTTAAATAAAATAAATAATTATTTAAATAGAAAGCCGGTTTTAAATAATAGCATAATGTTTTTCTCTATTCATCAAAAATTGAAAGTTTTCAGAAAAATACCAAAAATTCACCCTAAGATAATTTTGATATTATAAATTCAAAAATGATGTCTATTTTTTCAAATTCAAAACATAGAAGTTTCATTTATTAATTTGAAATTAATTCTCATTGTAAAAACTGAAAAACAGGTTTTTTTAAAAAGTAAAAACTATCGAAAGATTGACACATGTTTATTTCAAATTTAAATGTGAAATTACTTATAATGACTTACATTGTATTTAATGATAAAAATATAATCTAATTATACTTTCAAAACATTCAAATTAATAATTTAACACTATAAATTATTTATATTAAAAAAGTTGTTTTCAATTAAAATTTCGTATTTTTCAGTATTCATCAAAATATGAAAGTTATCATAGAAGTACGTAAAATTTATCCAAACTAAATTTTTATGTCCAAATTCTAAAGAATAATTTAATTTCATTAAATTTAATATATAAAAGTTTCAAATATTTATTTTAAAAAGGATTCTCCATTAAATAGGTGGTAAAATTGCATTTTTTGAAAAATACTTCTTTTATCTGAAAAATTGAATTTGTCCTTATATTATGTCTAAGAAACACAAAATATGAATGTGAAAATTATGTAGAATATATATAAAATTTAAAATGTAGTAAATAAATTTTTATAATCATTATTGAAAGGTGGACATTGAAAATGAATTGCATCGCTTCATGGAGATGGTAAGTTGTATGTATGCACTAGCGATGATATCATTTATAAATAGTTGAAAAGGTAAGAAAGTGGATAATATATTAATTTTAAAGAATAAATATCATGTCATATGTATCATATATATACATTATTTTCTTCATTATAACCATTCATGTAAATTGGTGATGAAATTCAAATTACACCGCTACATGAAGATGATAATTCGTATATACACAGATGTAGTGTTTTCATTTTTCACAGGATAGATAAAAGGTGAAATATGGTTGTATAATAATAGTGATAATATCTAAGTATATATATAATACCATATTTATTAATTTAGGATTTAAAAAACACATTAATAGGAATTAGAAGAATAAATTAACTTGAAAGAGTTGGTAAAGACAATTACCTCTTCTTCCGTGAACTTCCTTTAGATATATTCTTAAGGGATTTCACGTTGGTATTTTGGTCAGAACAAAACCTATAGAAATTTTATAAGGATGTTTAAAAGTTGTATTATCAGAACTTGGTCAAGATATAAGTCTCTATGGTGTGAAGAAGTGAAATAGGAGGTGCCCTTTTATAATTGAAGTGAGGGGAACTTTTAGAATTTCTCAAGAGATTAAGATATAATAAGACTATTCTAGATCCAAATGCTTCCAAATGGACTCTAAATTCATAAGGGATGAAATTTTAAACCATATATTATCACATTTTTTTCTTATTTATGATTTTTTTGTTTTTTAAATAATTTAATAAAATATTATATTCATAAAATATTATTATTTTTAAATTTAACATCATTCATTACCTTGTATTTAATTATAAAAATAAAACAAGATAATTTCACAAATAATCCTTTAATAAATCTATAATATGTAATATTAATCTATAAAATTCAATGATTAAATCAATTAATTAAATTATATTACTTTTAATATTTTCAATATCATTTATCTGATTTTTTTCATTAATTAAATAATTACTGCATCAAAGTTGTGTAAGAAATTAATTTAATTATGTAATGGCCCAGACCCCTCTGGCCCATTCCTTTGTCAAAAAGAGGGTCATGAAGTGTTCTAGAGGGTAAAATGGACTTTTCCCACACTTTTCAAAATTTTGAAACTACACGCCGTGTAGTGTGAGTACACGCCATGTACCCATCGCCGGGTATACACCGTGTTGAAGGCCATCTCCTTGCCATGTGAAATAAATGGGTACACGCCGTGTACCCCATACTAAACGCCGTGTAGTCCCTCCCCGCGTATGCGTTACCCTCAAACCGTGTGTTGACCAGTCAACGGCCTTGTGCCGTGTTAGAGCCGTGTCCTTTTCGTGTGAAATAAATGGGTACATGCCGTGTACCCCATACTACACACCGTGTAGTCCCTCCCCGCGTATGTGTTACCCTCAAACCGTGTGTTGACCAGTCAATGGCCGCGTGCCGCGTTGAAGGCCGTGTTGGAAGCCGCGTGGTGACCGTGTGAAATGGCCGAGTACACACCATGTACCATAAAGTACATGCCGTATGCTTTTGTTTTTCTCGCCTATAAAAGGAGGGGTCCCCTCCTCCTTTTCAACTCACTCCTCTCCTCCCCATTCCCTCGAGTAGAGCTCTCTCAAGAGACTCGAAGGCTCCTTTCATCCATAACTTCTTCGTCCGAGATCCGATTTACAATCCGTCAGCGGCCACGGGATCGTAACGATGAGGCAAAACTTATGAGATTAGATTTGTTGCTTTCATTTCAGACTTTCCTTCCTAGATTCTACCCGAGGAGGTTTTTTCGGATTTTTCTAGAAATGATGGATGCCGACGGCCGTCTTCTAAAGTTGATCCGGGGGAGTGTTGTTATCAGAACCTGTTGAGGTAGGGATATTACCTTCATCTCTCTAATTTGTGCAACATGCAGGGTGGGTGTCCTTTTGTTTACATGAAACACTTTGAAACCGGTTAATAAAGATAACAACGGGCTTATATAACGGGGATGAGATGTTTGTGAATGCAGTTACATTATTTTATATCCTGTGATATTATGTTGTGAATTGAATAGGCTTATGCCTACTGAAAATCACGGTCATTGGGGGCCTTTGCTTTAGAAATTAAATGCTGCCCTATATTTCTAGACCGTTTATGGATGGAAACTTTATGGAGTGTGGAAATTGGTTAATCATGTAAATTTGGCTGATTAAATGAAAATCTGGAACCCTTGTGTGATCACCCTGGTTGAACAAAACTGAAATAATAAACATGTGGGTGCTGTTTGGGGTTAATTTATGTGAAGGGGGTGTTTTTGTGGGTTGTTGTGGATCGGGTGAGCAGTGGGGCTGCGGTTGGATTGGTTGTGGGTTGGTGTGAATGCTATGTTAGTGATGGGCAGCGGGGCTGCAATAAATGGTATCAAGGGGTGATGATGTAAGGTGTGGTTGTGGTTATGGTGGTTGGCAGCGGGGCTGCAGGGTTAGGTTTGAATGTGAACGAACTATGGGTTGTGAATAATAAATAAAATGTGGAAGAGTTAATGAATAGTGGGGCTTGGTAATAGAACGGAAATAATAATTAATGGGGTTGGTTGGTCAATAAGAAGGGACTTGTTGTGTTTCTTGTGTATTCCTAACTTGATTTGTGGATGACAGGGATATTTTTTACGAACGATTGATATGGTTAGTTGCAGTTGATTTCCCAGTAGTTAAGGAACTAATAAACTGATTCTGTTGAAACATGTAAACCTAAATGGGGTTGGGGTTGTTTTTGGTATGCATGTTTCGTAGTAGCAGTGCCGAGGCACGTGCTCAGTTCTCTGTTTAAAAGCCATAGGTTGGGCTGAGTGTTTGGTATATATATATATATATCTGTATATTTTTGTTTTGTCGCACCCCACCCATGTTGAGTACTTAGTACCGAACACTCCCATTTCATGGGAGAGGGTGTTTTCTCCATAGTTACTAGCTCCTTCCTGCTCCTTCTTCCATAGGTTGTGATGGCTTGAGGCGACCTTATACCCAAGACTCTTTAGGTAGGTTTCAATTGGGGTGGTTTTAGCCCAAGACTCTTTGGGCAGGTTTTACTATTTCCCAAGAATCTTCGGGATGAGGCCCAGGTGTGTGTGGGCGGGATATGTGGTTGTGAGGCCCTGGTGTGTGCAGGTGGGATTAATGGTTGTGAGGCCCAGGTGTGTGCGGGCGGGATATGTGGTTGTGAGGCCCAGGTGTGTGCAGGCGGGATGTGTGGTTCTTGAGGCCCCGATGTGTGCTGGCGGGAAGAGTGTGGTAGCGTCAGGACGTTCGCCGTTAGGAAGAGCAGCTAACTAATGGGAAATGGTGCGGGGTACCCAATACTCTTGTTATTATATACTAATACTACCCATTGTTTTGTGTTTTGGTGAGTGTGGCTGGTGAGGTTGGGTGGATAGAATTCCTTGATAGGTTTTGGTTTCTTCTATTGTTCTCATGGGACATTAGAATGTCCCCCACTTGTGCACGAGAGCTTTAGGTTTCCCTACTGAGTATACTTGTATGCTCACCCTATGTTTACTTTTAGGTTTCCAGGAGGACTACCAGGGCCGTGCGGGACCCTACTAGTCGGGACAATTGGAGTTGTTGCAGTTGCTGTACTCTTGTTTCTTTTGGTATTGTACTTTTGAGCTTTCTTGTACTTGCACCTTGTTTCAGAACTATTTGAACATGCATGTGGGATTGGTTTGGGTTTATTTACTTGTCTTTCCTTTCATTTTATTTTTGTGGTTGACTCATCCTATTTCCCGATATTAAATAGTAAAAAGGGTAATGCCTCCATATTTGTGAAAACTCATACCCTTGGTCCTAGTCTCCACTCCGGGGCCTACTGGAGGCGGGACTCGGGGGTCATTATCTCCCTTCCACCATTTCCAGCTCAGGAAGGGAATCTTTGGTGGGAGGGGGTTGTGCAAGAATGGCATTAGAGATGATGGTTGAGATATAGGATGGAGTTCAGAGTTAGGCACAATGAGTATTTAATGGGATGGTAGGGAAAAAGTGTTGATTGATCATTGGTGCGTGACATAGGCCAGGGAAGACCGACTAGGACACGGGATTTTAGGGCCCCCCGTGATCCGATCCAAGGACTCTAAGCATACCGAACAACCAAGTGAGACTACATTGATTGCCGGGTAGAGACCCTAGGGAAGGTACATGCATCATCATGATTGTGTTTTACTTGATTTGGGTGTTCTGGGAAAGAAATTGAATAAAATGATAAAATGAAAACTTTAGAAATTCCTTACTACTTGGGCTTAGGCGATCCTTGTTTACCGTAAAGCTATGGCACCTGGACATCATTCCCAGGTGACTCAGACGGCTGAGGCCCAACAGATTCAGGCGGTCGATCAGTTGAGGATTGACCAAGAGGAGGAAGATAGCCAGTGGCAGAAGACTCTCCGTTCTTTCCAGCGGAAAACCATTAAGAAGTACGAAGATAGTAATTCGGATACGGAGATGGAGGGGTGGCTTGAGGATCTAGGGATCGCTTTTACCTTGATCCGTGATCCGAGGGAGTACTGGGTTCCCCTAGCAGTCAGTTAGCTGAGAGGTGCAGCGCGACAATGGTGGACACTCTACCTCGGAGAGAGGATAGAGGCAGAGGTTCCATGGGCTGACTCTGAGAAAGAATTCCGATAGGAATTCCTTTCTTCCATGATCAAGACGGAGAAGCGGCAGGATTTAATCTCCCTCTAGCAGGAAAGTAGGTCAGTACGAGAGTTGGGGATAAAGTTCAAAGATCTCCTATGCTTTGCTCCAGATCTCTTTCCAGATGAGGAGTCTCGGGCGAGACGTTTGGAGGAGGCGATTCGTCCTTCGTTCCAGTATGCTTTCACCCCCATCGCCCTTCCGACGTACTTGGCAGTAAAGAAGAAGGCAGAGGTTGTAGAGAGGATGTACTCATAGGGAGGTGCACCACGTGAGGGGATCCATCTAGGTTCATTGAAGGGGAAGGCAGTCAGTAGCAGGTCTCCTGCGATGGGACCTTCTAGGTTCAGGCCAGTGGGGAGCAGGCCCCAGCAGTTCCAGTTCAGATCTTCAGGTCCTCGTCCCTTTTTCACGAACCCATGACCAAAGTGTTTTTATTGTGGAGGTTTCGGGCACATTCAGAGTCAGTGCCCGACCTGAGATCAGTACGGTGGAGGTGGAAAGGTTCAACGCCCACCTCAGCAGCACCAGTTTCTAGTGAGGCCCTTTCAGTAGCAGCATGACCATGCTCCTCCGAGGGCAGACTTTGTAGGAGGAGGTCAGCCTTAGGGTGCTCCTTAGGGACCTCGACCAGGGCGTGGTCAGGGAGGTGGATGACATCAGAGAGGCAGAGGAGCTGGGTGTGGACAGTTTCACGCAGCAGAGTTGGCATCTCCAGCAGGACCAGAGGTGGTGCGAGGTACAATTTGTTTGTTCAGCACTCTTGTTTCTGCTTTGTTCAATTCAGGAGCTTTGCACTTCTTTGTTGCTCGCGATCTAGCCCATGCTTTGGGTCTAGACATAAATAGAATTTCCGTACCCCTGGAGCTGAGTACACCAGTTGGAGGCCAGACTAGCGTATCTTGTGTTTTCCGGCGATGTGGGATAATGTTGGGACCGCATCAATCTAGTGGGGATCTTATTTTGATACAAATGCACTCGTACGATGTCATCCTAGGCATCGACTGGTTGTTTTATGTTAGTGCCGTTATCGACTGCTTCCGAAGAAGAGTCGTGTTCTCTGACGTGGACGGGCAGCATGTATCTTTTGTTGGCGAGAGGAGCTATCAAGTGGGAAGCCAGCATGTGAAGCCTCTCCTTCCCTTGTTAGGTGAGTTATCAGTGGTTTCAACTGATTCAGAGATGATGGATGTCTCAGAGGTTGTTGGGGAATTCCTCGATGTTTTTTTCGAGGAGGTTGTGACTCTACCCCCCTGACGTGACTTTGAGTTTGGGATAGACTTACAGCCTGGTGCCTGTCCGATTTCGATGGCCCCTTATCGGATGACACCTTTGGAGTTGCAGGATTTTCGGATTCAGATTGACGATCTGATGGAGGAGGGCTTTGTTTGACCCATCCTGTTGCCCTGGGGTGCTCTAGTTTTGTTTGTGAAGAAGGCAGAAGGTGGTCTCAGGTTATGCATAGACTACCGAAGGTTGAATCAGGTAACAATGAAGAACCGTTACCCCCTTCCAAGGATAGATGATCTCTTTGACTAGCTGAGGGGAGCAGGTTGGTTTTCTAAGATTGATCTACGATCTGGATATCATCAGCTGAGGGTGAAGGACAGTGACATCTCAAAGACGGCTTTCAGGTGCAGGTATGGGCACTTCGTGTTTGTAGTGATGCTGTTTGGAGTTACGAATGCACCAGCTGTGTTCATGGGACTTATGAACTTTGTCTTCCGAGAGTTTTTGGACCGGTTTATCATTGTGTTTATCAATGAAATCCTGAGCTACTCAAGATCATAGGAGGAGCACGTTGAGCATCTCAGGACAGTCTTAGAAGTCCTTTGACACCACCATCTTTACGGGAAATTGTCGAAGTGTAAGTTCTTGACACAAGAAGTACACTTCCTTGGGCAAGTAGTTTATCAGCATGGAGTGTCAGTGGACCCATAGAATGTGGAGGCAGTTGTTTCTTGGGTAGCACCCAAGAGCATGGCAGAAGTTCGTAGTTTCCGGGGGTTAGTAGGTTACTATCGGAGGATCGTTTCAGACTTCTCTCAAGTTGCTTCTCCATTGAAAGCTTTGACTGGGAAGAACCAGATCTTCCTATGGAGCGAAAAATGCCATAAATCTTTTGACTACCTGAAGGAGAAGTTGGTCAGTGATCTAGCACTCAGGTTTCCAGAGGAAGGGTTGTTGTATGAGGTGTTTTGTGATGCTTATGGCCTTGGTTTGGGGTGCGTAATGATGCAGAAGAAGGGTGTGATCTGTTATGGGTCTAGGAAGTTGCACCCTCACGAGCGTAAATATTCCACCCATGACCTGGTGCTTGCATCAGTAGTGTTTTCACTGAAGTTGTGACAAAATTACCTCTTTTGGGAGCTCTTTTGGGTCTTCTCAGATCACAAGAGCTTATGTTATATCTTCTCCCAACGTGACCTGAACTTGCGGTAATGGATATGGGTCAAGTTTCTCCAAGACTATGACTTCGCGATCTCATACACTGAAGGTAAGGGCAACATTGTGGCTGATGCCTTGAGCAGGAAGTTGCATAAGGAAGTAGTTCGGGAATCCACTGATGACTGGAAAGCGATGGGAGAGTTGGCCTCCTTGCACTTGGATGCAAGGGTATAAGGTGTTAGAGGCTATTTGTTTCAGATGGCGGTGCAATCCTCCTTGTTGCAGCAGGTGGAAGAGTCATAGTGGGGGGACTCCGAGGCGGAAGTAATGCGGGATCGTGTCTATCAGGGAAATGCTCTAGAAGGATGGTCAGAGGACAGCCGACATCAGATGCTTTTCCAAGGAAGGTTTTTTGTTCCGGAGGCGACGTGTGAGGGAGTTCTCCGTGAGTTCCATAGCTCAGCCTTGGCGGTACATCCAGGAGTTTCAAAAATGTACATAGGCCTGAGGGAACAGTTTTGGTGGCCTGGGGTGAAACAGACAGTGGCGGAGTTTGTGGCTAAGTGCCTAGTGTGTCAGCAAGTAAAGGCTGAACACCATTTTCCCAGTGGTTTGTTGCATCCATTAGATGTCCCCGAGTGGAAGTGGGATGACATCTTGATAGACTTCGTCATAGGAATACCTAGAGCTCATGGAGGTTATGATGCTATCTAGGTGGTGGTGGATCGACTGACGAAATCAGCTCACTTCTTAGCAATTAAGGAGTCGGGCCCGGTGAGTACCTTAGCACAGAGGTATAGGGACGAGGTGGTGCATTTTCATGGAGTTCTGAAGACTATCATCTCAGACCGGGATACTCGGTTTACCTCATGAGTCTGGAGGGGGTTACATCATGCTTTTGGCACCCAGCTAAGCCTTAGCACTGGTTTCCACCCCCAGACCGATGGGCAGATAGAGCGGACTATCTAGACGTTGGAGGACATGCTGCGAGCATGCGTTCTAGATTTCGGAGGGTCATGGGTACGACACTTGCCTTTAGTAGAGTTTTCCTACAACAACAGCTTCCAATCTACTATTGGCATGGCACCGTTTGAGGCTTTGTATGGAAGACCATGTTATTCACACATTTGTTGGGCAGAGGTTGGTGAGACAGGTGCTCTTGGGCCAGAGGTAGTGCAGAGGACCACAAAGAAAGTCCAGCTTGTATGTGAGAGGATGAAAGCGGCTCAGGACCGATGGAAGTCTTATGCTGATTTTCGGAGGAGGCCCTTGGAGTTCGAGGTGGGAGATCATGTATTTTTTAAGGTTTCCCCTCGACGGGGGTAGCAGAGGTTTGGGAAAGGGAGAAAGCTCTCACCTAGGTTCATCGGACCTTTTGTGGTGATGAGGCGAGTCAGCGAGGTGGCATATTAGCTAGCCCTTCCACCTTAGTTGGAGAAGGTTCATGATGTCTACCATGTCTCCCACCTACGTCGATACTTACACGAAAACTCTCATGTTATCGAATGGGGAGAGTTAGATATGGGAGACGATGGGACCTTCGAGGAATGACCAGTCAGAATCGAGGATTGTAAATAGAAGGTGCTCCATGGATGAACCATTCCCTTGGTTCGTGTGTTGTGGAGGCATGGAGGACTCAAGGAGAGCACTTGGGAGTGAGAGGATCAGATGCACGCTCAGTACCCGGAGTTGTTTTGACTTGTGTTTGCTTTTTTCTTTTGAGATTTGTTTTGATGTTATACTCTATACCTATTATATATGGAATACTTGGCTTGTCGATTATGAGACCTTTCATTTCCTTGTTCTCTGGAAGTATGTAGCATGTCCGGATGTGTGGGAAAAAGGAAAAAACCTGATCCTTAATCGAGACACATTAATGCGGATGCGATTGAACCCATGCGGGCGAGTCAGTGCTGCCTAAAGCAGATAATATCTCGACATAGGAGAAGGCATTTCCCCAAACCACATGTTCGGGCAGTGTGTTGGTTGTGTGGTGTTGGGGGTAGTGCAAGTTGAAAAATCCTAATGTATGAAAGTGGGAAGACCCAATTCTTAATCGAGACACATTAATGAGGATGCGATTAAACCCGTGCAGGTGAGTCAGTGCCGCCTAAAGCGGATAATATCTCAACATAAGAGAAGGAATTCCTAACACATATGATTAGGGTTGTTGGATGGGTTCCTGTTATAACGAGGGCCCTAATAGGTATCTTGTTGGGTTACTCTGGGTTGGATTTTGAATTATTGGGGATGAAAATGTTTTAATAGGTATCTTATGTAATGGCCCGGACCCCTCCAGCCCATTCCTTTGTCAAAAAGAGGGTCATGAAGTGTTCTGGAGGGTAAAATGGACTTTTCCCACACTTTTTAGAATTTTGAAACTACTCGCTATGTAGTGTGAGTACACGCCATGTACCCCCTCTCTGGGTATACACCGTGTTGAAGGCCGTGTCCTTGCCGTGTGAAATAAATGGGTACACACCGTGTACCCCACACTACACGCCATGTAGTCCCTCCCCGCGTATGCGTTACCCTCAAACCATGTGTTGACCAATCAACGGCCGTGTGTCGTGTTGGAGCAGTGTCCTTGATGTGTGAAATAAATGGGTACACGCTGTGTAACCCATAATACACGCCATGTAGTCCCTCCCCACGTATGCGTTACCCTCAAACCATGTGTTGACCAGTCAACGACCGCGTGCCATGTTGAAGGCCGTGTTAGAAGCCGCATGGTGATCGTGTGAAATGGCCGAGTACACGCCGTGTACTTTTTGTTTTTCTTGACTATAAAAGGAGGGGTCCCCTCCTCCTTTTCAACTCACTCCTATCCTCCCTATTCCCTTGAGCAGAGCTCTCTCAAGAGACTCGAAGGCACCTTTTATCCATAACTTCTTTGTCCGAGCTCCGATTTACGATCAATCAGCGGCCATGAGATCGTAATGACGAGTCAGAACTTCTGAGCTTGTATTTGTTGCTTTCCTTTAGGACTTTCCTTCCCAGATTCTACCCAGGTAGGTTTTTCCGGGGTTTTCCAGAAGCGACAGACGCTGGCGGATGTCTTCTAAAGTTGATCTGGGGGAGCGTTGTTATCAGAACCTGTTGAGGTAGGGATATTACCTTCATCTCTCTAATTTGTGCAACATGCGGGGTGGGTGTCCTCTTGTTTACATGAAACACTTTGAAACCAGTTAATAAAGATAAAAATGGGCTTATATAACAGGGATGGGAAGTTTGTGAATGCAGTTACATTATTTTATATCCTGTGATATTATGTTGTGAATTGAATAGGCTTATGCCTACTGAAAATCACGGTCGTTGGGGGCCTTTGCTTGCGCAATTAAATGCTGCCCTATATTTCTAGACCGTTTATGGATGGAAACTTTATAGAGTGTGGAAATTGGTTAATCACGTAAATTTGGTTGATCAAATGAAAATCTAGAACCCTTGTGTGATCACCCCGGTTGAACAAAACTGAAATAATAAACATGTGGATGTTGTTTGGGGTTAATTTATGTGAAGGGGGTGTTTTTGTGGGTTGTTGTGGATCGGGTGAGCAGTGGGGATGCGGTTGGCTTAGTTGTGGGTCGGTGTGAATGCTATGTTAGTGATGGGAAACGGGGCTACGATAAATGGTATCAAGGGGTGATGATGTACAGTGTGGTTGTGGTTATGGTGGTTGGCAGTGGGGCTGTAGGGTTGGGTTTGAATGTGAACGAACTATGGGTTGTGAATAATAAATAAAATATGGAAGAGTTAATGAATGGTGGGGCTTAGTAATGGAAAGGAAATAATAATCAATGGGGTTGGTTGGTCAATAAGAAGGGACTTTTTGGGTTGCTTGTGTTTTCCTAACTTGATTTGTGGATGGCAGGGATATGTTTTATGAATGATTGATATGGTTGGTTGTGGTTGATTACCTAGCAGTTAAGGAACTAATAAACTGATTCTTTTGAAACATGAAAACCTAAATGGGGTTGGTGTTGTTTGTGGTATGCATGCTTCGTAGTAGCAGTGCTCAGGCACGTGCTCAGGCACGTGCTCAGTTCTCTATTTAAAAGCTATAGGTTGGGCTGAGTGTTTGGTATATATATATATATATCTGTATCTTTGTGTTTTGTCGCACCCCACCCATGTTGAGTACTTAGTACCGAACACTCCCATTTCATGGGAGATGGTGTTTTCCCCATAGTTACTAGCTCCTTCCTGCTCCTTCTTCCATAGGCTGTGATGGCTTGAGGCGACCTTATACCCAAGACTCTTTGGGTAGGTTTTGATTTGGGTGGTTTTAGCCCAAGACTCTTCGGGCAGGTTTTACTATTTCCCAAGAATCTTTGGGATGAGTCCCAGGTGTGTGCGGGCGGGAAGAGTGTGGTAGCGTCAGGACGTTCGCCATTAGAAAGAGCAACTAACTAATGGGAAATGGTGTGGGGTAACCAATAATCTTGTTCTTATATACTACTACTACCTATTGTTTTGTGTTTTGGTGAGCGTGGCTAGTGAGGTTGGGTGGATAGAATTCCCTGATAGGTTTTGGTTTCTTCTGTTATTCTCACGGGACATTAGGATGTCTCCCCACTTTTGCATGAGAGCTTTAGGTTTCCCTACTGAGTATAATTGTATGCTCACCCTACATTTACTTTCAGGTTTCTAGGAGGACTACCAGGGCTGTGCGAGACCCTACTAGTCGGGACAGTTGGAGTTGTTACAGTTTCTGTACTCTTATTTCTTTTGGTATTGTACTTTTGAGCTTTCTTGGACTTTCACCTTGTTTCAGAACTATTTGAACATGCATGTGGGATTTGTTTGGGTTTATTTACTTGTCTTTCCTTTCTTTTTCTTTTGGTGGTTGACTCATCCTATTTCCTGATCTTAAATAGTAAAAAGGGTAATGCCTCCCATATTTGTGAAAACTCATACCCTTGGTGCTAGTCGCCACTCTAGGGCCTACTGGAGGTGGGACTCGGGGGTCATTATCTCCCTTCCACCATTTCCAGCTCAGGAGGGGCATCTTTGGTGGGAGGGGGTCGTGACAAATTATTTATTCACTATTTTTTTAATAAATTACTATGATGTATATAAATTGATTAAATTTAAAAATTATATTTATAGTCAATTATATTCTATATATTATGGCATATTAAAAATTTTATAGTTATTAAAAACAACTGTGACATGTTTGACTTTTGTTAAAATAAAATACTTTAAATGTAATAATCTCATAAAAGTTGGCCATTAAAATAAATATAACCTAATTTTGGAAGATTATAGACAAAATTTACTCATAAAATAAAATTTTGTTAAGTTATAGGTTCATTTTATAGTCCTTATCATATTATTTTTAACTTGAATTACCCAATTTACCCTTTACCGTGGTAACAAAAATTACCAGGGTTACTATTTATATTGAACAAAAATAAAAATAACCTATTTAATTAATTTTTAACTCATGATTAAAAATATTTAATCCATTTTTAAAAATTCAAAACAGATAAGTAGTAGAATTTAATTTAAAACTAAAATGAAAAATGCAATGAAAAACTGTTTTTCAGAAAAATGCCTTTTTTAAGTATAAAAATGTTTCTAAACCAAATTAAAACATGAAATTGATTCAAATGAACTTAATTAAATTATTCATAATATAATGTAACTAATATTTCTTTGAAACCATTTTAATATAAAATGAAACTTTTCAAATGGTTGAAACAAGAATACAATTTTCAATGAAAATCATTATTTTTTCACTATTCACTGATAAATAAATCTTTTCCGAAAATTACCAAAAATTCTCCCTAAGATAATTTTGATATTATAATTTCAAAAATTTTATTTTTTTTATAAAATAAAATTTACATATTTTTTATAAATTTATTATAATATTCATAATAAAAAGCAGAAAATCCATTTTTGAAAAAAACATATTTTTAAAGAATAAAATGACTTCACTAAAAATAAATTATTATTCTCAAATAATTTATTAATAAATTATAAATAAGTATAAAATTTTATATTTCATAATATTTTCAATAATATTCATACCCACAAAATTAAGGACTAGGTTATAATAGTCATATTTAAATAAAATTTCGCAGTTCGTTGAAGCTCAGTGTTGAATATTGTATAAACTGTAAAAAATAATGTTCTTTTAAAATCTCATGGTTGTGTGAGACACAAGATATCAAAGAGATTTAATTTATTTAAAAATATTTTTATCATAAAATCTTGGGGTGTTACAATTTAAGAATATTTTAAGTACACTTCCTGGTTCTAATCATAGTGGCGAATTGCTATGACCTTTCAATGAGGAAGATACCCTTGAGACATTATTGAATACAATGAAACATTGGATAACAATCATGATGTGATAATAAATTTATTAATATTTAGTAACCATGAATACATGTAATCATAAAGTACATACAAATTGGTTTTAAGTCACTGACTCTAACAGACTCCCACTTGTACTAGAGAGAACAACTAACAAAATTTAGTCTGCTAGCTCTCACATGATATTCATGCTTCTATTGAGATAATTATTTTGTAAAGGGTCATATATATTACCATCCATGGTAATTGTACTGACCAAAACCTCACCTCTTTAAAAAAATCCCTCAATAATTGATACTTCTAAAGCATATTCTTTATCTACTGATGTGACCTTGGATCCTTTGTAAGAGACACCACTGTAGTATTATCAAAATAAAATGTGATAAGACCCATATTTCGAGGCACCACATCAAGCTCATAGAAAAAGTTACATATCCACATTAACTTTTTAGCTGAATAAAAATTCTTATTATACTCATATTCCACTACAGATTCGATAACAATTAGATACTTTGATCTCTTCCTATTAACAACTCCTCCATTAAGACTGAATAAATATCCTGGATATGATTTCTAATCATTAAAATATATTTTGAAAATAGCATCTATATATCCCCTAATTAATAGATCCTCATCTCTTCTATATACTAGGAACATATCCTTAATATGCCTTATATACTTAAGGATAACATTAAAAATAATCCAATAATGTTCACAAGGATCAGATTGATATCCACCTACCATACTCAAGGCATAGGAAACATCAAGCCTGATACATAACATATCATACATGATGAAACCTATCATAGATTCATAAGGTATCCTAATCAACCTCTTTCTTTCATTTTGTGTTTCAAGACACATTTTCTTGGAAAAATATTTACTATATGACACTAGAACTAATCCCCTATAATATTTTTCCATACCAAATCTTGTCAGTATCTGATTAGTGTATGTGCATTGAATTAGCCCAAGCATCCTCTTAGATCTATCATGAGTGTTAATGATTCCAAGAATGTAGGCCTATTCACCTAATTACTTCATAGAGAAGTACTTGTTTAAACATTCCTATACTGACTAAAAGACCGATATATCATTTCTAATAAGTATTATTGTCATTGAAATACACCACTGACTGCACTCCAACTAAACTGTTTGTAAAAAAATAAATCATATTTTATATTTATGAAACCAAAATCTCTTATATATTCATCGAACTAAATGTACCATGACCTATATTCTCACTTTATTCCATAAATGGATCTCTTTAACTTGTATACCTAATTAGAATTATTTGGACTAATAAAATCTTCTAGGTGTGTCATATATATATATTTATAAAGGTTCCCATTAAGGAAAGCTATTTTGATTTCCATCTTCAAAATCTCATAATCATAGAAAATGATATAGTAATTAGAATTATGATGGATTTAAACATGGATACTATAGAAAAGGTTTCATCTTAGTTTATCCATTAATACTATTTAATACCTTTAGCCACTATCCATGATTTATAAGTACTCGCTTTACCATCCTTGTATAGTTTCCTCTTAAATACCCATTTTTACCCAATAGAATTTATATAAACAGGAAGATAAAATAGAACCCATACTTGGTTCTAATATATAGAATCCATCTCATAATTAATGGGTTATATCCATTTTATGGCTTCTGATCTCTCTACTAACTCTTTATAGAAAAAAGGATCATTACTGTCAGCCAATAATGAGTCACCATCTTCAATGACTTGAAAACCCTATCATTTTAGTTCTCTAACATCTCTAGTGATCCCACATAGTACTTGTGTTTTAGGAAAAAAATATTCCATAGGGACCTATGAAATGTGTTACTTTATCAAATCTTGTGTATCCTGAGAATTAACATCATCAATGTCAATCTTAATCCCACTATCCATGCCTTATGAAAATTACCTTCTTGTTTAGTGGGTTGTATAGATAGTACCCCTTTATTAATTGGGATATCCTATAAATATTAAATTCATACACCAAGGTTCTAGTTTTTTTCCCAAAGATAGCCTTAACAAATTCCTTGCATCCCGATACATGTAAGTTCAATTAAGGAGATTTCTATCCATATATTAACTCATATGGTATTCTATTTTACACTTTAGTTTGTACCTAGTTTAGTGTGTATATAGTAATATATAATGCATATCCCCAAAAAGATAATGGAATACTTTCATAAATAATTTTCAATATTACCATGTCAAACAATGAATAATTTTTCCTTTCACTAAAACCATTCAAATCTGGTATATAAGTTAGATTGAGTTTTGATAGAATCCCACAATCCCATATAAAGTTAATGAAATCTTGGTTAAGATACTCATCACCTAAATTAGTTTGAAGCTTCTTTATCTTCTTACCATATTGATTATCTACATTATTCTTGAATTATTTTAATTTCAAAAAGGACTTACACTTATCCCTCATTAAATAGATATAAACATATCTAATTAAGTCATTAATAAAAGTAATAAAGTTAGAATATCCACCTATATTTTCACCTAGAAAAAGTACACACACACACACACTAGTATGTACAATATCTTGAATCTTTGTGGCCATTTCAAATTTCCTAGAAAATGTTGGTTTGGTCATATTTCATTATAAGCAATCATAAAATATGTCAAGTGTTTTTATCTCAATGGATTCTAAATAACCATTTTTATAGATATTTTTCAATTGATTTTCATTTACATTACTAAGTCAGAGATTCAATAACTAGACATGATATGAGTTATGAAATTTTGATTCATTTTCAATTTACAATACTTGGTTTTAGTAAACTAATATATAAATACCATTATTTTTGATAATTTGTTTTATCTTTTTAATAAAAATTAATGCAAAGAGAAAGGAAATAAAGAGTGCAGGGGGATGAGAGTCAATGTGGATGAAAGTGAGAGGCCATGGGAATCCCCTCAGACTGTGTTAATATAATCATGTGGTAAAGAGACAATGATTGAATATATGACCATCAATTCCTCTTAATATCCATTAAAATCATATATCTTAGCCTATTTCTTCCCATAAATCCATCTATAAAGGATCATTACATATTGATTCATTAATTCTCCATAGGATCTGATGATGTAAGAAATGTTCCAATGGCTGGATGGAGATCCTAATAAATTTATAACTAATGTGGATTTGTCCAATTCAAATTCAACAATATTGATGTTGTATATAGTGCACAATGAAATATCAGAATACATTGTAAAATACTCTTATTAGACTAAAATAAACTCCCCATAATAGGTTGAGAAAGCTAGAATAGAATATCTATAGGGGTCGTTGATAATATAACCACTACACATGTTACCATGGATGAAGGATCCATCTGTGTTTATCTTGAGTCCTCAAAACAGAGGGTTCCACTTCACCTAATGCCATACATCTTTTATAATATTTTAATTCTTAGTTCTAGACCCTGGAAACTAGATACTGGGGCACTATGGGGGAACAAACTTCTTGAAAATAGAGTTGAGGCTAGTGAACATTTTGAGAAACCTACATTTGATTTACCCTATAGTACATTTCATAGTCTTATGATGTGCGAGATTAGAGTCATCACATAAGATATAAAATACCACTGCAATAAGCATACTACTACCTTGGTAATCCAATGAAACACCTATATGTATAAGAAATACATATATTAAAATAGGTTCAATGAGCCGTATTAGAATTTAACTATTGGGTTGATTGTACTAGATGATGGTTATCCAATCACTTTTAGTAAAACAATGGTCCATTGATTCATTTTTTTCCTTTAAAACAACACCAAAATCAAGAAGAAATATGGATTTATTTATTTTGAATATGATATTTAGTAGAGATAACCTAGTTTAAGATTTTCCACACTTCAAAATATTTCTTCATTGGTATAATTTTGTTCCACAGATTTCTAGCCCATTCTTCAGAGCTATATTGTGTATGGACGAGTCTTTAGAAATGAAAATAACTAAAGTTTCCTTAGGGGGAGGGTATAAAAATACATAATTCTGATTCATTCACAAGCTGGATTTTTCTATAGAAATTTTCTAAGAATCATTGACGACCTCCTCCATAAATGAAGGATAGTGAAAATCCTTCTTGTGGAGAATATCTTGGGCATGGAAGCCTAGGAAGATGAGGGCGACCCATCTAATTATCTTTCTAGAATCTAATGTCCCCTCCAACAATAATCTAGCATGAGTAGTCATAAAGAATACTGATGGTAATTTTCATGCTACACCATAGGTGAGAACAATTATATCCCTCAGACTAGAAGATAAAGGAGTCCCCAAATGAGGTTTTCCCATAGGAATTTCTTTAAATAAAGAATGTTATTTAAATGCACCATACCATTACATATATTGTCTTTTTAAAAGAAATTGTTTTTATTTCAAAATTTTAAAATAATACCATATGCATGTAGGTAGGATACATGAATTATATTATTGGTAAATATTTATATATTATAACAATATTTCAAAATTGACATCATACCCATTGATAATGGAAGGTGGAACTATCCTATAGACAAGGAAACCTAATGTGCTCTATTGGATTCTCAATGGTCCTCCTATCTTATGAAATTTTTTCTAGAATCCAATTGGTTCTTACATTTGAATATAGATGTGAGTACCATAGGCTATATATAGTACCCAAATCATAGACATGGAAAGATTTCACTTGATAAAGAATGCCCCTAAATATTCCCCTTACTTCTTTAACTGAGTGAAGTTATTATTCCTATGAAAAATCTATCCACATGAAAAACATAACATGTACTTTTTTATTTCCTTATATTTGTATTTTTCATTTCTTATAAATATCATACTTAGGAACCTTAGAATCAGAGTGAGTATAGGGGACCTTTTCCATGTTCTTCATTTTATTCACCATAAGTGCAAAAAATTTTCATGCCTCATATCCTTATTAACTTGGTGAATAAAGGTAAAGAGTTTTGAGAGAGACTTATCAATATTAATGATATTTTAATTAAAAATGAAACAAGATAATCTCTCAGAAAACAAAGATAAAATGATATCTACACACTTCTCACTAGGGATATTAAAGACCCAAATGTCCAAGAGTTAAATATAGCCACTTAACTTGGCTATTTGAATGCCTACTGGTGACGAATCTATAATATTGTGTATAAATCATGAATTGGGGATCTCATATCTCTTTTTTCCCACCTTATATTTATAAATATCACAAAGGTGAGACATCATTCTATACATATCCATATCCTCTTATTGTTTCAATATCTCACAGACATAGATGATAACATGAAACATTATACCTCCATTGAATCATACAAATGTTTCATGTAGATAGAGAGTTATTCCCCATTATAATCTTTTCCAAGTTCTTTAGGAATATGGATTTCTAGAACATATAATTTTCTCTCAAGGAATAGTATAACACACAAGAATCTATTCCATTTCTAGAAATTCTAGATAGTAAGAAGGTTATCCTTATCTAATATAGATCATACTGATATAGAAAATGTCATATGGATTTCCATTTATACAATAAGAGAATATTATTTTATTACTTTATCCAAATTAAAAAATTAGATAACAAATATTGATTAATTTATTAATCTCCCAACATCTTATTAAAACCCAATAGACCTCACCCTTGAATTTAGAATATCCAGTCACATGGATATCTTAGTAGAATAGATCCATATTTCTCTTTTTATAACCTAAGAGAGGACCTGGTCAATTAATCAAAGGTATTAAAGTAGGAAGGTCTTTACCAACTACATTAACTTGTAGCTCCATGATCAATTGAGTGGAATCCCCAATCCTAAAATTACTTTCTTGAATTTCTTCAATAGTTTCCTCAAAATTTACACTAAATCTAGAGAAGGATACTTATCTTGATGTGAATTTGGTTAATTCAACCCCAAAACCTCTTTATAATACCTCATTAATTGGTAGTGTCCTAGTAAGGGATGGATCAAATACTATGATCTAGTGGATCCATGCTAAATTAAACAATGGAAGGATATACTGACATAATATTTTAATTGAGGGATTATTATCATAATGCTTAATTTAAAATTTTTATCTTATTACATGATTTTTTAATCTCATGCGTATTTTATTTAAATGGTTTACCATATCTTAGATAAAATTTAAATATAGTCTAATATATTTTAATTTCATCTTTCATGCTTGTTAATTCATTTATTAAGTGAACATATAAAAGCATCCATAAATAATGAAATATGAAATAAAAATAAATAAAATAATAAAGTGGTATAACCATGAGATTTTATAGTAGTTTTTTATCTAGTAGATGATAAACCACCCCTTGATCCTAAGGAATAAAATCTTGGAACCATGCCTAGTTCGAGTTGAAGCATTTCACCAGTGATCCTATGTATCTTTTGAATTGGTATATGCTCGATTCCAAACATGAATCACCTCCACTTTATTGGGAGGTCAATCTATTACATAAGCATTACTCACATGCAAGTGGGGGGAAACAAAGGATTAGTTAGGAAGTTTAAATAAAATAAACCATGGGCATATATGCCCTTACATAATGAGAACGAGGTATGAAACATAAGATATCAAGTTAATTTAATAAATTGTTATAAAAACCATGAAATAATAATAAATAAAATAAAAAAACCACACATAGTCTGGTCTAAGCTCATGATCGTCCACACACATGCAGTCGCTACACATTAAATAAAATAAAATTCATTTAAATTATTCTTAACTAAGATAAAACACAATCGAAAAAAGTAATTATCATTATTACTTAATAAATCTATTTATATTAATTTCCACCCGAAATGTACTTGATATTTCCATCCATTATAATTTTAAACAAATTAATTTAATTTAAAATTAACTAATTATAAAGTAAGTACTTGGAGGAAACAAAATGAATACCCATCCAAACCACCAGACATGCGTTGTGGTTATATAGTAACTGCTCATACAACTTGTAGAATACATATATTTCTATGTAATGACATGATATTTACTTTCAATAAATGAAACACGAACACATATTATTTATATAGCGTATAATGATTTTAATGCATGCATATTAATCAATGTATTATGATTATACTCTGTATATAGTTCTGAGTATTATGAATATATTAACTAAGAGATTAAAATATATATAATATATGACAGAGATTATAATATCACTAAATGAAACATAGACACATGTTGATCAAGTTTAAATGGAATAAATAATAAATTTTACTTTACATGTAAATATGTATGGTACACGGTGTGTATAACCTAGTTACACGCCGTGTATAATCCTTACTCATTTATCCATGACACACAAGGATTGTGTGTGTATATAAGATGCATATATTTATGAGGTGCATGTTGTGTATAGGAGTTACACTCTATGTGACCTCCCAGTTACCATGTTCCAGGCTAGCCTGGTCATCACAATATGTGTATTAATACAAGCTTGTGAATTTACTTCTTGATGAATCAGATGTCTCACGGTTCATCTTGGTACAATGTACTTGGGTACATGGAATGTACCTAAGGTATACAACTTGTGTACTCTTGTGATATCTTACCAAAATCCTCTGAACTTCCAAATGAGTTCTTTGAAAATTCTTCATTTAAAATCAATTCATTTTTGATCATATGAATGAGAATAAACATGAAGAAGAAAAGATCTTGAAATTTAGATTTAAATAATGATTAAACTATAAATGAAAACTAACAATAAATGTGTAAATAAATCAATGATTAATAAAAAATTATAAATTATTATTTGTATGGTTTGATAACACTTGAACATTATGGATTTAGTGGGATCACCTATTGAGAAATATAAAAATCATATTTTTTTTATAATCAATGAATAATATGAGATGTAAATGATGAATAATGTCACAAAAAATAAAATTAATTCAACGATTAATTGAAATAAGTGTTGGAAGAAATAATAAAAGATCATTAAATATAATTTATAATTAATTTTTGTAAATAAATAATTACCTCATGTTTAAATTATTTCTTCATTGAAGATTTGTTAGACAACTTTTTTTTATACCATCGTTTCAGTGAGAGGATTCAAGGGCAGAATCCCTCTAGTGGTGATTCACATGTGCATGATGAACCTCCATACATCATCATATAAATACTAGAGTGACATAATGAAATATTATAATACTTAAATTTTATATTAATAATCACAATAAGAATCACTTCAAGGTCATATATATTCTTCTTGTTCTATTTAGAGTCAAGAGGGTGGAGGAAGAGAATATCTCTCAATTCTATAAATAATTCTATAAGAATATATCTCTAGGGCTTGAGAGAATTATCTCCATAATTTTGTTGTGAACAATTATGTTTAGGGTGTAAAATGATATAAATAGGTTTAAAAATAAATAGGGTTAGAAAATAATAATTAAACCTGAGCCATTATTATTTTCTTAATCATGGAAAACCCCATGTATAAATAATAATAATAATAATATTTACTTATATTTTTCTATAATCATGGATAAATAAATTTTATTTCTGGAATATATAAATTAAAATTTATTCAAATAATATTTAATATATTATTTCTCACAAGACTAATAAAACTCAGTTCGTCAATCCTCCTCAATATTTATCAAACCTTAATTAATGACTATTTTTTTAAGTAAATAAATATCACTGAATTACTCATCGATAAATAAATAATTATTATATTCAATAAAATAGAGAATAATATATATTAAATATTCAACTCACATTTATTCTCTTAGGAAACCAGTGAATGGAAATTTATGATTAATTCAAACATTGATAATAATTAAACAATGTATCAGAGTAATATTAATTCGACTAGAATTTAACTGAGGTACTGGATACACTTGGTGTGTAACCCTCTAGTCCACATTCTATGTGACATGAAGAATAAACATATAAAGTATAATTTTAGTGTCTATTGACATACCAAGGCACCCATAGAGAAATAATTTAATGTTGAAATGACATGTAACATCATACAGACATCCACTATGGTAGTTGGGGTCCTAGACCAGTGGTTAAGACTACCCTATAAACCCGCATCAAATTAGGGTTCAAAACCTAGAATTCCCATTTGGGGATTTATTCGGAAATAGAGGGGGAGGCTTTGGACAACGTTACAGTGTTTTGGAGGGGAACGACTGGCATGGGGCATGGTGGGGTGCAGGCTGTGGTGGTGGTAGGGAACGACCATCTGACGACGATCAGTGAGCTTCGTCTGTGCACATATTCAGTAGGGGCTTGTGGCTACGTCAATGTGAGGCATGATAGACAGAGGTGGAGGCGGGTCAATGAATACATACACGACAGGTTGGGATATGAAGGCAAGTGAATGTTTGGGCAGAGGTAGGGTGACAATGATGTCGGTGTTAAGAAGGGTGACAGTGCAGTATGCGGGATAAACAACTACCAGCTTCATTAGATAGACAGATCATAATGGGATTTGGATGTTGTCTTCATCAGATAGATTAATCTCAAAATTATTTTTTAAAAAAATATGGATTGGATACCCGGTTGTAGTCACAGATGAGGTTTAGAGAAGGAGGCTACTGCTTGTAGTGAAAATCAGATTAGGATGAATTTTAGCATATGGATTTTCCATTGGTAATAGGCTCCTGAAGTCCTACATTAGGATTGTTTCTTGAGTTTCTTTTCATTTTGTTCGCTTTGAATCAAAAATTTTTCTCAGCTGAGTGGGATTGATGTTGGGTGTTTGGAATTTGGACTTGAAATGGTAATGTATTATGTCTTAGTGCCTCTAGGTCTACAGACTATGTAAAGGTTATGCCTCAACCTATAAAAGGGGATTATAAAAATTAATAAAATAAATAAATCCTTTAGGAGTTCAGACATACTCTATGTAATATAATACCTTTTCCATGATATTTCTAATCAATTTGGCTACACACTGGTTTTATAAACCTATATTCTCAATGTCACTTTCTTTAAATTCTAGGAAATAAACTTTATGATAGATTTATATGGACATAGAATTAATAACATAGTTCAATTCCCATTAAAAGGCCTAAGATATCAACTTCTGTTAAATAATAAAAGGGAAGAATTATTTCTTGAATTATTCATTGAATCAACATCACTTTTGATGCACCCTACTTCCTTCAAACATCTAATGTCATGGGTTTGGTCAGTACATCAAAGAATACAACATATTAAATAAATTAATAATAATATTAAAGTCTAAGTACCATTACACACATTCACAGATAGGGACATCCAATGACACATATGAATGTGGATTTCTTACTAGCATGCCATATTATTATAACCTTATTTCTTGAGATTACCTTGGGTGTACAACATTATATAGGGTCTCAAAGTCCTAAAAATTCCCACCCCTGATAGTCTGTATCATTTTTGTCCCATCAAATGATATTATCTATCCATATAACATATATTTAATAATACTGTGATAACAATTCTAGGTTCCCATCATAGAAAAAAATTATTATGTCCTTTTAGTGTCACAGATACCCTTAGGACATTATCACATACAATTCCACAAATAATAATATTCATGATGTGATAAGAACATTATTAATATTTAATAACCATGAATAAATGAAATCATAAAGTACATAAAATTTGGTTCTTGGGCACTGACTCCAACAATATAGACATTGATACTTGACTTAATATGTTTCATTAATATCTATTTTCACTATTCTATGTCTTATTCATATGATTATTATGATTACGATCATATGATTATGATGAGATGAATTTTTTTCCCACCCTTGTACTCTTGTTGATTTATGTCTATTTTTCATTCTGTTTATTCTTCCCCTTACTAGGAATTTAACTCATCATTTCTTTGACATATTCCCCCAGGTGATCAATAGTATTAATAAGATTATGAAAGATTATAGGAGGAATATACTAAAGGATTTAGATAAATTTTAATGTTTTTTATGTATTAATTTTTCATAAACCTACTTTTATAAGACATTAAACCTATCTATTTTGGGAGTTGGGATATTATGTGTATGTTTTGTAAAAAGGATATAATAATTATATCAGTGATAATTGGTATTAGATTATGGTTTAATTAATTTAGGAATTATATTTGATTATTAAATACAACTTAGATTAAACTTAAGATATTAATATATAATTCCTTAATATTGATTTACTCATATGAATATATTGTTTATTCATACTTTATTGAATTATATTTTGTTATAAAATTTTCTATTTTACCAAATGGTGTGAACTTGGAGAAGCTAATCCAAAAACCCATGTGATGGACAATGTAATGATTATCTTGTAGGGAAAAAATCCCTCAAAGAAGCATTGAATCATTTTTGGGTTGATTGTGTTTATTGACAAAAAGGGATTTTTTTTTCGATAAAGTGGGTTTCCATGGTGATTTGTTGAGTTCCATAGATATTTTTGAAAACATATATTGAAAAATAGCCATAACAAAGGAATGGTCTATCTAGAGGCCATACAAAAAGAATAGATATAAGGTGGCACCGTTTTCCAGTGTTTGCCAAATTTTTGGGCCTCAAAATCGAAAAATAGAGGAATGTGTTTTTGGAAAAGGAAGTTGCATTCAAGATTAAAGGTGATTTGGAAACCTGCGCAAAAGGCATGTTTTAGGAATAGAACATTGAAAAATGGAAAAGACACAATGTGCACGAAATATTTGGAAATGTGCGCAAAATATGAGGTTGCGCGAAAGAAGCTTGTGTGCTCAATGAGACATCAAATGAAGTTTTGCACGCTCGAGGAGGAACTTGTATGAAATATTGAATCTTCCATGCAGGGGTCGAAGATGCCTATAAATAAGAGGTTACCCCCCCTCATTTGACGCAGCTCTACTTTTAGAGAAAATCCAAGCTCCGGATCGTGTTACAATTTCATGTAAAGGGAGTTGCGTGAAAGAATTGGAGTTGAACACAAGCTAAGAAAGTTGCGCATAAGATTTGAGGTGCGCGTAAGATTGAATTTGAGTGCTAGTGGTGTTTCACAAAAAAAGTGGAATCTTTCACACAAGGAATCAATGTTGCATGCAAGAAGTCATAAGTGTTGCATGAAAGATTTGAGGTTTCCCAGTAATACTATGGTAAAGTTGTGTTCATTAGTGGATGAAAGTGGGACATCAATAGAGCATCTTCATATAGTGGAGGATTAATTAATTTGTGATAATGAAGGGACCTATAAGTCCAAAAACTATGATTGGATCTTTTCCAGATCAATGAGAAAATAAAGAGGAAGAAGTTGATCCTCTCCACCTGTAGTGAGCTAGAGAGAGAGACATAGGGAGTGACCTCTGGGAAAGAAATGAGCTGACCCTAAACTTTGTAAAGGCAGTGAGACTAGGCATATAAGTTATCTAGCCTAAATATTGTAAATTGGAAGTGGGATTTAGTTTATTTGGTACATCAGCACATCATCATTGTATACTTGTTGGATGTAGCCCAATGAGGGTGAAATAAGTAAATAAGTAAAGAATATGGTCTGCAATTCACACATGGTGAACCCAGTGAGGGTGAACCCAGTGATGGTGAACCAAGTAACACATGGAGTGACCATTGTATTCTCCTGGTACATTAGGAATGAATATGGCCTGCATTTAAAACATTATTAATAGATAAATAAGTATATAATATGGTCTTCATAAACAATTGGGTGAAAAAGTGACCCTTATAACCAAGAGGTCAATATCTAGTGGGGAAGGAAGCTAAATATGAAAAAGAATATCCATACCCCAATTCACCCCCTCTCAGGGTATCTATGCTCCTTTTGGAGCTAACAATTGGTCTTAGAGGGAAGGTTTATTTTATCAAGATTTGTGTGCTTTGAATTGATTCAGTCTATTTTGAAGTTAAAGATCCAGTCTGCTCTTATATTGGTGTTCCATGGATAAGGGAAGAACTTCAAAGAATAATCAAAATTCTAGTAGTATTCCTCAGATTGGAAGTGTCTATAGAAAGAGTGTGATTTAGTTAAAGGAATAAAGTAGTGAAAAAATGATGATTTAGATGAACCATACAGTGAAAATACTTACTCATTCAATGATTCTATATGAATGAGTGATGTGACTAATATTCCAAGTGATACTAGAACTAATGATGATGAGGAAACTATAAGAAGGGGAAAAGCGGAAGTTGTCCCTGAAACAAAGGAATTGGATCAGAAATTGGAGGAAGAACTTAAATCTAATGATATCAGGATCCAAGCACTCAAAATTGAGGTCAACAACCTTAGAGGCTTAAATCAGAGTCTTATTGATTTGGATACTTATTTGAGGGAGAAAAATGATTCTCAATATGAAGAACTAAAAAAGATATCTACATAGATAGAATAAACAAAATATGATGGGAATAAAGTGAATCAGAATTTAGATGAAATTCAGAATCTAAAATCTAGAAATAATGATCTTTCTATAAAGGAGTCTGAACTAGTTCGAAAGAATCAAAGGACACAACAATAGAATGCATGCTGCTCTGATTCTATTGCTCAAGAAAATTTGAAACTAAAGGAGAAAAGTGATATGGTGGATAAGCTCAAACATGAATAGGAAGATGAGATATGTAGGGGTAAGGATATCAAGAGAGAAAATAATTCTCAACTCGAATCAAGGGAAAATAAGATTCAACAGTTGGGAGAAGATATAGAAATGGAAAAGAAAGAAGTAAAAAATATAACTACAAAGGAAAGCCTAAATTAAAGGATGTATTGATATTACTATTTTATTATCCTTCGGTAGGTGATGATGAAATGAAAAGAAAATATTCTATTTTTGAAGAGAAACAAGAAAATATTTTCTAATATCAAAGACCATACCATTTGGGAAAATATGGTATTGGATATGATGAATCCCCTCCCATTCATGACATGAAGAGAGCCGTGAATATTTCTAGAAATAGAAAAAGTATTACCGTTTCTAAAGATAGACCTATAAGGTATTCTATAGGAAGTATTGATATTATGTTCTATTTTTGTGGGATTAATGGTCATTTATCAAGCTTTTTTAGAGGCTCTGGAATATATTTCGTGATGTGAAGATAGATTTTTTTCTAAATATGTGAATATGAAGAAGCATCATGAGAAATATGAAAGAAAATCCTCTATGAAGAAAGTATCCATGATGTGATTCTATTGTGGAAGAATAGGGAACACCATGAGTATGTGTCAGTATGCTCAGGAGATCAATGTTAGAAGAATAACTCAAGCTGTGTCAACATCTCAACTGAGAAATAATGAGATGAGGTATGTCTTTGATGGAAGATGTTTTATTTATTCTAATCATTGGAATTTGGAAATACATTGGAGCAAGAAGAAATCGGGGAAGTAAAAGGAACCTAGAAGGAGATCCCCAAAACATGAAGTGTTCAATGAAAAAGTCTATACTGGAATGCAACATGGTAAGATGAAAAATAGGTTTACATTATCAAGGGAATCACAAGGAGATAAAAAAAGGTGTATCAATCACATCCTCTATTATAATCACAAAAACTCCCCTGGAATTGACGTGGATAATCTTGGAATAAAAGTGCAGAGATTCCCTAAGTTTAATTAAGAAGAATGTAAAGTTAGTGGAAGACTCAAACCCAACAAGAAAAGGTGGCATAGTTCAAATAATTGATAAAAGAAACAGGAATAAAGATTGTCCTGAAAAATTTGAATGTTATGCCACACAACGGGAAGTGAAGACAACAGAAATTGCTCGTCAATGGAGGAAGAAGAAATAGAAGATGATCAGTGGATAGATTCCTACTCAGAGACAGAATCATGAACAATGGAATATTGGAGGAGCATCAATGAAGGAAATTTCTACTAATGGGATTAATTACCAAATTGTGAAAAATTCCATGCATACAAAAATCTGAATATCAGAAGAAGACTGAGAATGTGGGTAAAGAATGCCTAGTCATATGTCCAAAACAGTTGAAGTTGGATAGGTAGTTGAACCAATCAAGGAAAGAGTGTGATGCTTTTCAAGAAAGAATCAATGTGTTGACCCATCAGGATCAACCACAATCCTCTGATTGAAGATTTCATAAGAAACCCCCCCTATGTGTCTAAATTCCATTATCTAATGTTCATGTGTTTCAGGTATTTAGGGAGATATAATCCAAGGGTAAGTCACATAAGATGATGCAATGTGGTGATGTAATGTGTTTGGGAATGTCAACTGATTCAAATCAGTTATCAGAATTGAAGATGAGATGAAGTAATTGTGTAAAGTGGATAGTGTTGATTTTATTAACTTTATCTCTTGTTTCCTACACCAAGTTCTAACTTAGTAGGATTAGATGTTTTGTTGGTGGATCATTTCTAAGTAGTTAATTCATCCAATAAATATCTCATTGATGTAATTGATATGGATATGTTTCTCAAACCTATAGTCACATGTGAAGAAATGATGTAAGAGAAGAAGAATGTTTGTGGGTCTAAAAAATGGGCCTAACAATAGGAAGTTTTGCATAACATAGGGGGAGCATTCAATATCATAATTAGATGCAAGATCTACCAAATAAATAATTATATGACCCAGTTCAGGTGTTAGTTTTCCATCGAGAGAAGACATAGTGCAGGAGAAGGAGTAACGTTCATGTATTTCATGATTATCTATATTGTTCTAAAATTATGGTATCAACTGATAGTTTTCAAGATACCAAGAAGCTGTGAGAGATTATCAACGATGTTTCAATAAGGAGCTGGGAAACGTAGTTGAGAGAAATGATGTCACTATCATAGAAAATGAATAGAATCATCAAAAACAAAATGAATAGTTTCCTAATGAAATTGATGAGGATGTAAGAGACTTAGGGGGAGTAGAAGTGAAAAAGGATGATTCATAAAAGTTCTCAGATGATGAGAAGGATGTGGATAAGTTTTTATCTACATAGAGATCAGTGAGTAGAGTTGAAATTGACAGACAAAACATAATTGGTTATCAGGAAATGATAGTATAGACTAGGAGGATGAAGACTCTACATCAACCATCATACTTATCACAGGTAGAGCCTAAATGTTTTAGTGAAGTAGCTGGAGATGATAATTGGGTTCAGGTGATGAATGAAGAGATTGCACAAATTGAGAAGAATCAGACATGGGAGATTGTTTTGTGGCCAACAGATAAGAATGTCATCAGGACTAAATGGTTTTTTCACAACAAGATGAATGAAGATAACACAGTTATTCGAAACAAATAATGACTCATGTGAAAAGGGTACTCCCAGATAGAGGGTATTGATGACTATGATACATTTTCACCTATTTCAAGGTTGTATATAATCATATTATTCTTGAACATTACAGTGCAACAGAAGTTCAAAGTGTTCCAGATAGACGTCAAATCTACATTTTTGAATGATATTATGGAAGATGAAGTGTATATTGAGAAACCAGATGATTTTCTCAATCATGATGATGATAATAGAGTTTTTTGGATGAAGAAGGCATTATATGGTTTGAATCAGGCATCAAGAGTGTGTTATTCAAGGTTTGATCAATATTTGAAGAAGCTTGTTTTTTAGGCAGATGAAACTGTCATGTGATGATGAAGGAAAAGCAGTTAATGTTAGAGAATACAAGCAGACCATTAGAAGCCTATTGTCCTTAATAGTGACATAACTGGATATTGTCTTTTTCAACATGACAAGAAGCATGGTATCAAAGAAATCCCAAAGAAATCTACATACTTGTAGTGAAAAAGATACTTCGGAATATCAAGTGTACTGTGGATTTTGATTTGATGTATAATTATAAATATCATTTAGATCTATTTGGATATATAGACATAGATTAGGCCAGTTCAATAGATGATAGGAAATCAACGTCAGGAGGAGATTTTTATCTTTTTTAATTGTGTATTTATTAGCTCAGCAAGAAGAAAGGTTGAATTTCATTGAGCACTGTATAAGCTAAGTATATTGTGGGAAATCAAGCGTGCATGCAGTTATTGTGGAGGAAGCAACAAATTGAAGATATGAGAGTTTAATTTATGTATTTGATAGGAATTTATTGTGATAATTCAAGTGCTATCAATACTAGAAAAAATCCAGTCCATCACTGGAGAACAAAGTACATTGAGATCAAATATCATTTTATCATGGAGATGGTGGAGCAAGGGCTTGTGAAGTTAGAGTATATGCTTATAGAACTACAGGTTCAATACATTTTGAAAAAGGGCTTACCCAAGGAAGATTTTCAGAGGCATTTACCATCTCTAGGAGTCCAGTCGACTCCTCTCACCTGAAAAAGTGTGGATGTGGGCCAAACTCCTCTCCCCGAGGTATGGTGTATCTTTCCCTAATGTGTTGATATGTGTTCTTTTCAATGTTGCAGACCACAAAGGAGTGACCTTTGTGTTTATTGAAAAATTGGGAGAAAGTGTGGTCCCTTAAGGGGGAGAAATTAAAGAAGGGAGAAATGAAAGGGAGAAAATGTTTTAAGTTAAGACATGGGTAGAAGATGACAGGTGGAGCAGCGAGATAGGGGGAGTTTGACTTTTAAATTTGACAATGATAGAAATGATTTTTCAAAGAAGATATATCATGAAATATGAGGTTTGTGATGAAATAAATTGATTGGTTTCAAGAATTGGTGTTAGTAATGAAGTGATTCATTGATGAACTTTTCATCATACTGTTGTTTCTCATGCCGAGCATTGCTCATGTGGTCTTAGAGTATGTGTTGAGTGAATCCTTTATCGCTATCTAAATCGCACAAATAAAATGGTGGAAGAATATGGATGGAGAATTAAATAGGTATCATTTTATGAAATATTTTTCAACAAACCCAAAGGGGGAGATTGTTTGGAAAAAATCCCTCAAGGAAGCATTGAAGAATTTTTGGGTTGATTGTGTTTGTTGAAAAAGTAAGTTTATTTGTTGATAAAGAGGGATTACGTGGTGAGTTTTCAAGTTACAGAGATATTTTTGACATCCTATGTTGAAAAAGAACCATGAAAAAGGAATGGTTGAACTGGAGGTGGTACAAAAAGAATAGATATAAGATGGTGCTGTTTTCTAGCGTTTGTCAAATTCTTGGGCCTTAAAATCATAAGATGGAGATATCTGTTTTTGGAAAAGAAAGTTGCGTGAAATATTGAAGGTGGTTTGGAAAAATGAATTCATGGTATGTTTTAGGAACATAACATTAAAAAATGGAAAAGTAATGATGTGCATGAATGATTTGAAAATGTGTGTGAAAGATAAGGTTGCGCGAAAGAAACTTGTGCGCCCAATGTGACCTCAAATGGGGTTTTATGCACTTAAGGAGGATCTTGAGCAACGCGTCAAATCTTCTATGTAGGGGTTGATGATGTCTATAAGTAAGAGGTTACCCCCCTCATTTTAAGTAGATATACATTTAGAGAAAATCTGAGCTCCGGATCATATAATAATTTCGTGTAAAGGGAGTTATGGGAAATAATTGGAGTTATGTGCTAGATAAGGAAGTTTCACGTAAGATTTGAGTTGCGCATAATATTGAAGTTGCGCGCAAGAGGTGTTTCACTAAAAAAGTGAAATCTTTTGTGAAAGGCATAAAAGTTGTTCACAAGAATCATTAAGTGTTTCATGAAATATTTGAGGTTTCCCAGTAATACTACGGTAAAGTTGTGTTCATCAGTCGATGAAAGTGGGACATCAATAAAGCATCTACATATAGTGGAGGATGCATTAATTTATGATAATAAAAAGACCTACAAGTCCATAAACTATGAGTGGATACTTTCCATAGATGTAAGAAAAGTAATAGGAAGAAGGTGATCCTCTCCATCAGTAGTGATCCCGAGAGAGAGACACAGGGAGAGACCCTTGGGAAAGCAATGAGTTTACCCTAAACTTTGTAAAGTCATTGATCCTAGGAATAGAAGTGATCTAGCCCGAACATTATAAATTGGCAGTGAGATTTAGTTGATTTGGTAATCATCACATCACCATTATATGCTCCTTAGACGCAGCCTAGTGAGGGTGAACCAAGTTAAAATCTCTATGTTTGTTTGCTTTCTTTTGTGCATTGCATTTAAAGAATCATCACTAGATAAAGAAGTAAAGAATATGGTCTACATAGACACTTAAGTGCAAAAAAAGTGAACCTTATAATAAATAGGTCAGGATCTAGTGGGGTAGGAAGAATAAGTTGAAAAGGAATATCCATACCATGTTTCACCCCCTCTTAGGGTATCTAGGTCCCCTTTGGACCTAACATATCCCAACATCACTCCTAATGTAATGAGATATGGAGTTAAAATCCTTATGAAAATATTTAAACACTTATCCTAGGTTATAAAAAACCACTTAAACCATGTGGAATGTACACCTTCACCTAATAAGGATCAATTATCTATTGATTCCTTCATAAAATAATAAAAAAATTCATTTAGTGAAACAACGGGTCAACTCTATTTAAAAAATATTTTAGCGTCTTAAAATAAAATATTTGAAAATATATAGCTATTTATGAATTTATGATTTATAAAGAAGTAATTTGAGGTAATATAAAAGTAGAGATGGATATTAGAGAATGGTCCCATGAACATGGGGACGTGAAATGAAGGTTGTAGTTTTATATTGAAGGATCAAACAATAATAGAAATAGGGGTAAGAAATACCATAATCCACATGTAAAATATATGGTAAAAAGCACCCAGGAAACTTCCATAATGGAACTGGGAAATACTTAAAGTGAGGAAAATATGGGAATTAAATATAAGAGGGTATAAGATATATATAAAATCCACTCAATACAATGCAAGAAAGGAAATATTCACTCGTTACACCACCCATAGTTCAATGATTCAACTATAAGGAACATTGAAACTATATAAGCTAGTGTATCAAACTAAGGGTATTCGAGGATAATTGATGTTAACAACCATCTAGGCTATGGGAGAAATAATGGGATTTTTTCATTACTACTATTAAATTGGAATGAAAAAATAATGTGGTGAAAGATATAATCACTATTCACTGAAGAATGAAGAAATATTTTTTTTTGATTATGGATTAAGACATTCCTTTATTTCAAAAAAAATTCAATATTTAATCAAATACCTAATAACTTGAAGTAGATCTATTAGGTAAAACACTTAGTAGATCAATTATTACAACCAAAGTGTTTGAATATTCTCTAATTAGAATTATTGAAAAGATTCTTCTAAAAAATCATGAATTTTATTTTATAAAAAGACACATTATAGGGGAAAGTGGGAACCTAAATTTCACTAAAAAATAGTATACAATAAACAAAAAATTTCACGAAAAACAAAGTTCAAGGGATAAAAAATCTATAGGTAGGCCCTGAAAGTGAAAAACTTACTTTGAATAAAGTTCCTCCACCCCTATGTCACCTTAGGAACCATGAGATGACATGAACAATAAGGGTCACTAGAGAACCTCCCATCAATTCCACAATTATTGAACACTTGTAACCTCACTAAAAATCACTAAAGAATAGAAGAAACATCATATATTGCTGGATCACAAGAAGAAACACTAAATCTATAGAAAACTTACCATATTTAAAGAACAACATATAGAGTGTCATTATTGAATTCTAGGCTAAAATACACCATCATGTAGAATCTTCACCACTAGAGGCTACCACCATGAATCAACACACCTCCTATAATGAATAAAAAAACATTAACTCCCCATAAAAATAGCTTCTAAAATTAGATTAGAGAGATAAAACCATAGGAATAATGATCATGAAGATGGAGAGATAAGTGTAGAAGCCACCACACTATAAATCCTATACTCAACCAAGAGAAAAACCTTATAATCTTTCCTTTGTTGGGATTTGACACTATATTGGGCATGAATTAAATCTATTTATATGGAGCTAATATCAATTATTAGGAAGATTACATATCTTTTTATATCATAAACCTTTTTGTGCTCTTATATATATGCAAGGAGGATTATGAATTTCCTTTTCAAAATCCTTCAATGGTATGGGTATTGATACCCAATGAAGAAAAATATCTTGTTCAAACAGTTAAGCTAAAGGAAAATCCCAACCTTGAAGACATGTTTATAATGATAGAAAATATTGATATATTCTTTAAATAATTTCCTAGAATTTACCTAGTTTTAGAGGTAGATTTATCAATAGAAGTTATACCTTGTATGGAACTTATATAAACAATCACATATAGTATAGACTCAATATAACTAGAGGAATTAAAGAATAAAATAGAAGATAATTTAGATAAAGGGTTCATATACCCTAGTACATCACCTTAGGGTACATTAGTGATTTTTGTCAAGAATAAAGATAGGTCAATATAGTTTTTCATCTAGTACTAAGAGCTCAATAAGATCAATATAATGAAAAATTATTTACCATCATGGATTTATGACTTATTCAACCAATGTTTTGGAGATCAGTACTTTTGAAAAGTGGAACTTTGTTGTAGACATCATCAACTAAAGGTGAATTGAGAATATATTCAAAAATAGATTTCTATATATGATATGAACACTATGAGTTCACAGTGATTCCATTTAGACTTACAAACACTAAGAAATATTCATGGGATTGAGGAATAAAGTCATTAGAGACTGCATTTGTAATAAAAAAACCTGAATCAACCTGAATTTTCACCTAAGATATCCCCCCACCCACAAGGCTCAAAGTGTGTTCCCGATCACCATGGTCTAGAAAAATGCACCTGGGTATCAACATACACAACTATAGGAATGATTTCACCTTGCAAAAACAATAAAACATGTCTCATGTATACAAATATAAAGATATAAAATTAGTTTACATCCTAAAATAAGTGGAACACAAGCATGAGACATAATAAAACAATCCAAAAGGATAATATTGAAAAGAAATCAAGTCCAAGAGTATAACCAAGTCCCCATGTGATTGTACATCACCACCATCCCAAACCACCACAAAACGACACCAACCAAGAGAAGTAATCATGATGTATAACACTATTTCATTTACCTATATCCTATAAAATTTTTTATATATTACCAAATAAATATGTAGGGTGATAGAAAAATGGCCAGTAGGGTACCACCATGAATCTATAAAATATTTTTCACCATGAAACTGTTAGTTCAAGATTTAAAACAAAACAAGTTTTATAAATCATTTCATTTGAAAAAATTTCTCTTAAAATCCCGTGGTTTCATTTAAAACTTTTTATATTAAAATAAAACTATAAGATGATAAAATGATGAGAGATAATTTGAATTAAATAATCAAAACCTTCCAAGGAAACTCATAAGATAAACATGTGATCAATCAAAGCATGCAACACCACCATCCTGAATAAAATCAAATAAAAATGGGATCTTTTCTATGGGAATACATAACTAGGACATGTAAGGAACGTCATCTAGAATAATGTGAATCATAAAATATAGATTCTTTCTAAAGTCTATCTGGATCACAACTATGACCCCTAGTGGGGTCACACTCACTAGGTTTTCATATGTTTATAACCTAATACACTCAAGGTTTCCAAATTCTTATGTTTTCTCAAAATATTTATGTAAAACATTCAAAATAATTTTTAAAACATTTCCAAAAGAAAATAATTATTTCTCCCATGCTTTAAATTCATTTTAGAGTCAAAACCATCTTTGAATAATTTCATTAAACACATTATGTGCGTAAAACTATTTTAAAGGAAAAACCTTCTCAAATAATCTTCTAAGACACCAGAGATGAATTTACACAAATTATCCCTCATAGATATCAAATAAATTATTTTTAAAAATGAAAATAAAGAAAAAAATACGAATAAAAATTTATACCATGAGAAATAACCATTCTATAGGGATTCCAACCTTTCCAATAGAGGAAACTTAGTCACCTTCAAAAACAGTTAAAGGAATTGAAGAGATCATATCCTCACAAGTCTAGAACTACAAGAAACATTGTTAATTACTACCCAAAATCATAGATATAACTATCATTCTACATTAGGGTTCCAAGGAATCAAGGGGGAGATAAATCAAGAGAATATCAATAGAAAAGAGAAGGAATCAAGAGGATATTCATAGATTCCTTAAGAAGATCCACCCAAATCGATGGACAATCATCAAGTGAGAAATGAGATAACCTCCTAAAGTGTCATGGAAGAGATGAATAGTAGCTAATGAGATATTAAAATAATATTTGAATTAAAAAAATAAACTGTATCAAAGTAATTTTCCATTTTTAATAAATCTGTATGAGTCACATAGTTAGAAGGCATAGTTAGACAAATCATGCACTAAGTGTGTGGTCACTAATTTCCTTTGAAAGAAAAAGTGCATGGTTGCCTAATAATAGTATAATGGTTCAGAAAACCATATGAAAGTTGTTAAAATTACACTAGACCCAAACCTAAATTCTCACATGGTTTACCTGGAAATATTATGAAATTAGATAAACCATGCACAAACCATAAAAAACACCATTAGAGTAAATAGATCCATAATTAATGGTTACTGCATGATCACTACTAACCATGCATAGATCATATACCTAAAATATTTTTCCCAAAATATAAAAATATCAACCCTAGAATCCCAAAATACTTTAGAACCAAAATTGAGATAAAATAAAAAAAAAGTAAAACATACCTATAAACTAGAGTGCATCAAAATTCTCCCCACCACACCACTTTTCCCCCAAAAAATAACTCAAGATTTTAGAGGCCCTGAAATATAAGATTATTGACGCATCATAAAAACTTCACACTCCCACATATCATGGATATACCATCTGCACTACCACAATACATAGACCAAGGGAAACATTTTACCATTAAGTACCATATTCTGATGATCCATAATCTGAATAGGTTTCTCAACCACTGAGGTTTCGTGATGAAGATCAATATCTTCCTACTATATCACATTAAAAGGGTCTATTTTATATCTCCTTATTTGGAAAAAATAAAATATTGAATGAATATATATCAAGATAGATAGTAATTATGATAAATATATGACATTTCCAAGATGTTTGATAATATTGAAAGGGATAATAAACATAAGTTCCAACTTACCCTATATTCCCAAACAATGATGTCCCAAATGAGGTGAAACCTTGGGGAAAGAATGGTCACCCACTAAAAAATGAAATGGGAGATGTTGAAAGTACACATAGTTTTTCTAGAGACTTTGAGTTTTCTATAACCTATTTAAAATTTACTATACCATTTTCATACTTTCTTGAACAAGACTTAGTCCAAGAAAAGACCATTCTCCCAACTATTCCAAACACAAAGAAGATTTAAATGGACTACCATACAATTTATCAAAATGTTTCATTTTAATTGAATATTAATAATATTTTTATAGATGGGATAAACCAAGGTATATGATTTTCTCAAGAACCACTAAAATCAAGAACACACACCTACAAAACTTCTTAAATAATTTGAATGGATAACTTTGTATGAATATCTGTCTGAGGATGATACATGATTATTAACTTCAACTAGTTACCCATTTCATATTATAAACATTTCCAAAAAAAAAAGATGTAAATCATGGATATATTATAAAAACAATAGCAGAAGGCACCCTTTAGAGCTTCATGATATCTCAGACATACAGGTACCTAAGCTATTTCACCTTTAATATATGCTTAATATGAAGGAAATGAGTTGATTAATGATCACCCAAATCATATTATTTACACTAGGAGTATATAATGAAAATAGAGTCTATGGATATCTCATACCACTTCCATATTATAATGGGTAAAGGCTAAAATAAACCAATAGGTATCTGGTTCTCTGCCTTAATTTTCTAAAAAGTAAGGTATCATGATAATAAGTCCACAATTGACTACCACATACCCAAACACCAATAATGATATCTCAAATCATGATACATATTGGTAGTACTAGGGCATATAGACTAGATAGACTCATTTCCACCATCCCTTAACTCCTTCCTCAGAAATATAAAAATGACCAATCTACCTTAGAAACACAAGATACTATTAAAAGACTGAGACCAGTCACCAGGGGTCTCCCCACTATAAAGGATTTTATAAAATGATGAAAATCAATGTATTCTACTTATCCAATCCAAATCCGATAATCCAAATAATAAGTAACTTCTATATAATATAAGAATACCTATCAATCATATTATTTCACATCTAAGTGCATATTAGTGAATATACTCATCAAATACCACTCTTGTACTAATTTCTTCAAGGCTTGAGTCTATAATTTAATCCTCCACGCATCAGTGACCACATTACCATTTTAAATTATGTATTAAATGTATAAATTAGAAGTATAAATATATTCCACCCATCCTCTCTATTATAGGTTCATACATCTATGAGTAAAAATATACTATAGAAACTTATGATCTGAGTATACAATAAACCACTCTCTAAAGCGATAGTGTCACCAAGTCTTAAGGGAATGCATGACCGCAGAAAACTTGAGATCATGGGTAGGAAAATTATTATCATGAGTTTATATTTAGAGAGATCCATAGACCACCAGCCACTTCCTTAACAATATAAAAAGTCCTTACTTCATACTTGAGGCATCAGAGGAATTTTTATAATCCAAACCTGGTTTTAGAAGAATTATAACTTTAGTAAAAGTCAACTTCACCCCTAGTTACTTAAATTATATTTGAAACTTATTATCACATTCAAAATTAATCCCCTTATAGGCCTACTCGGTTATAGGATATGAAATCCTAAAGAAATCCTTAATAAAATTCTTGTAATAACCAGCCAAACCCAAGAAGATCTAAATATAAAATGCATTCTTGGGTTTCTCCCACGACATCACCACCTGAATATTTTTAGGATCCATTGAGATTTAAATCTGAAATATAACATGGCCCATAACTCCACTTAATGGATCCAAAATTGAAATATATAAAGCTTTCTATACAAATGATTTTCTTTTAGAGTTTTGAGTACCATATCTAGATGATCAATGTTTTCTTCCTTTAACTTAGAATATACTAAAATATCATCCACAAAAACAACCCTGAAAGATTCCAAGTACCAATGAAATATTTGATTCATCAAATCCATAAATACTATAAGAGAGTTAGTAATACCAAATTTCATAAACAAATGTTCATAAATCCCATATATTATCCTAAATTTTATCATAGGAATATCATCTTAAACTCTAAGTAGATGGTACCCATATCATAGATCAATATTTAAAAAAAATTGGGTTAAAATGAGTCAATAAAATGGGTTATCAATATTAGAAAAAAGATAATTGTTCTTAATAGTCACCTGATTAATCTTTTGGTAATAAACACAAAGCCCGAGGATTATATCTACCTACTTTGTGAAGAGAAAGAACAATTCTCAAGGTGACATGCTCAGATAAATAAATCCTTTAGCCTCAAGATTTTTAAGATGAACTTTAAGTTCCTTCAAATCAATGGGAACTATATGATAAGATGGAAAGGAGATATGAATCATCCCCAAAATTAGTTCAATAGTAAAGCCAACCTCTCTCTAGGGTGGCAAATCTAAAAAATCACCAAGAAAAACCATAGGGTACCCATTCACCATGGATGAAAGCAGACCACTTAAATGATGGTCGATGGTATCTAGAAAAATCCTTGAAAATTGAAATGAGATTATTTTAGCCTCATGAATAATAAGCCCTTATCTCCCATATATGGCCTTCCACTCATCCTAAAATACATGAGTAACTCCATCAGAAGATAGAAACTAAAAAAAAAGATGATAACAATTGATATGGCCCTTAAAAACCATTTAATCTATGCTAATGATGAGGTTGAATATATCAAGATCAATAAATAGGAAATCCCACATGTACTCATGGTCCATGATCACATCCTAACACTCGAAACATTTAAAACCTTTCTCCATCCTCATTCCCAAAATAGTGGAATGATCCATCATAAATGATGTAATCTATGTCCATAAGACCAACCCATCAATCATCTTAGATGATATAAAATAATGATACAAACTAGTATCAAAAAAATATTGGACTATAGAGGATAAAATAAACACTATACCTCTCATGGTAACTATCCCCACTTTGGATTCCTCTGGTACACACTCCACTATATAAATACATTCAGTCTCAACTCCTACCTGAACTTTATTTAATACTTGAGTATACCCCATTACATAAGGATAAGATCCATAAAATTTCACTACATGATAATATACCTAGGATCCTTTGGTGAGGGTGGATCTAGATATAAATTCTTAGGATACTTTTATGTAAAAACATGTAAGGTGTCTGGATTTTCCACAATAATAGAAAATCATGGGTGATACCACACAATCAGTCTTAGTATAACTAGGTCCTTCCACAAATAAATTTTATTTTATTTCAAAAGGGGAAAAAAGAGCAGTACAACTCAAGGTGGCCTAAAGAAATGGAGGCCGAGAGAATCACTGATAACATAGGCCACCCCACAAGGGGGAAGGGATCCAAGGGAGAAAAACTTCATAAGGGGGCACTCTGGGGAACCAAAGGGTGTCAAGAAGTCAGCCACCCGGTTGCCCTCACGCCACATATGGAGAACCTCCTTGTCATCGGAGAGGAGAGCCATGAACTTAAGGATTAGATAAGTGATATGATAGGGGGAGGAGGAGGTGCTGGTGAGAGATCTCCACACAATACTGGAGTCCATTTCAACAGAGGACAGGGGAAGGTTTCTGGATCGGCAAAGAGAGAGGCTGCTGAGGAGTGTCGATGCCTCTGCCTTAAGGGAGTTCCCTGGTCTATAGACGGAGCTGAAGGCGAAAATAACTGAGCCCGCTACGTATCGGATCACGCCACCTCTGTGCATGGTGCCAGAGCCAAAGGCTCCATCAACGTTGAGTTTCAGGCCTGAAAGTGGGGGCATCCAGCGGAACCATCGTCCCCGTTGCCTGGGGCTGTTACGGTCCAGAGAAGCAGTCCTGGAGGAGAAGCGGTAGAGAGAAGGCACTACATCATGGCGAGGGAGGAGTCCAATAAGCTCTGAGGCGAGGCACTTGGCTCTGACCAGCAATGCCAGAGCAGAGAATCGAGTCCCATGGCGCGCCTGGTTACGTGCCTGCCAAATGCACCAGGAGCCCGCCTGTAGAAGGGTTGCCCTGGCCACAACCTCGTGGCTATTATCCAGGCATCCGCTAAACCAGCTCAAGAAGAAAGTCTCTTGGGAAGACATGGCGCTAGGGGGCATAGGTAACTCCCAAAGCTTTCTCCAGATCCGCATGACCCACTCACTTTGGAAGAAGAGGTGCAACGTGGATTCCTCAGAGGGAATCAAACAGCAAGCGCATTTAGAGGCAAACTGGACCCCATTCCTTTTAATCGCCAGGTCTGAAGGGAGAGCCTAATTTCTGATTCTCCAAAGCAGGAAGGATAATTTAATTGGGGTGGCTTTTCACCATAAACGCCTCCCCCAATGGTCGCTCACATACTGGGCAGACGTAAAAAGACGATAGGCTTTAGCCGAGAACTTCCCTATGGGGGAACCAGTGAAGATGCATCTATTCGGGGAGCCATACAAGAAAATTCTATCAAAGAAGGCCTTTTGAGAGGGAGATAGAACCGCCTGGATGAAGGAAGGGTCAACACTGGCTTCCAAGAAGGAAATATTTGGTGTAGGACATCCAGGGAAGTCCAGCAGGCCGCCCCCCAATCACACTACCAGAAGTTGAGATCCCCCCGACCTAGGACCCACTGAGAGTGACACAAAAGCGTGGGGAGGTGAGTCTGAAGAGATCTCCAGAGGCTTGAAGGTGACTTACCATTCTCGCGGAGGCCATATCCATACTTTCCTCGAATCAGTTGACTCCACAAAGAGTTTCCCTCAATAACCTCCCATGCGAGCCTGCCCTGGAGGAAATACATGGTCTGGACCACATCCCTGACCCCAATGCCTCCGAACTCCATTGTCCTAGCAAGCTTATTCCACGAGGACCACCGACATCTCCCCTCCCCTTGGCTATCCCAAATAAATCCATTTATGATCTTCTCAATCTGGATAATGTTAGACTTAGGGGCATTAAGGGTGGAGAGAACATGCATAAGGATCAAAGAAAGGACACAATTGACGAGGGTGATCCTCCCTCCAAAGGAAAGGAGCATGTTATTCTAGTTGAGAATGCGGTTGGTAATTTTGCCGACCAAACCCTCAAAAAACCGAGCCGAAATTCTACTCAGGGAAATGGGAGCTCCGAGGTAGAGAATAGAGAAGTTTTTACTCTGGATACCCAGGGTGGAGACAATGTTGTCCTTTCTCCTGGTTGGGCAAGAAGAGGGAAAGTAAACTCCGCTTTTATTCCTGTTCATTATTTGACCACTCCATAAAGCATATTCATCCATGATACTTATAAATCCCCTGATGGAGGTGCTAACCCTATTGACGAAGAAGACCATGTCATCCACAAAGAGATTGTGAGACACTCCCGGGACATGGGCCCCACAGTGATAAGGAAGAATATGACCACTTTGGATAGAGGAGGCCATGAACTTGCTCAGGAAATCCTACAATGCTTTTTAAAATAGAAGAAAACCACCTTATGTTATCCAAAATAATCCCCTATAACTAACATTGATATAAATTGATCACCCTAAATTCACTTCCTTTTATGGCCATATGACACACTCTGTATGTCGCTGCTAAAATTGAAGATCTATAAATACTAGTTTTCCTAGATAATTTTGCCTTATCCATAACCGCTTTATTAACTACCACAAAAAGGTTGGAAGTAACATGAGAATAATCATCGATCAAATATCAAGAATTATATCCATATCAAACCATCTAGACATGAGGTAGTCACTAGTGATAAGTTATAGAGATATGTGAGCTAACTTAGTGAAACAAGTAGCATATTCCATCACTCATCGATCTCCTTGATCCAAGGTCACAAACTACCAAACCGTCACTACACATAACTTCTTAGGATATAACTATTATTTAAAGGCCTTCTTGAAAGTGTTTTAATTATTTTATTTATGTAATTTTGATTATAATATGGAATCCCACCATTTCCTTACAGGTAATTTAATTATATAAGTGGAAAATCCCACTTTAGAGGCCTCTAGAGTATTCAAAAAATATAAAATCTTATATATTATCTCAATCCATCACTCTTATTCTTAGGTTCCTTTGATACCAAGAAATATTGGTGAATTTTGTTTGGTAAAATCTAAAGCATGAACCCCCACACATTATTGGTTTCCACCACTCACTTGACCTAGGTATTGAATACCCTAGATTACTACTTCCAATAAAATAGGGTTGAATAAAGGGTTTTATTATTGGGGTTTCAAATACATCTCTAAATAAAGATACATACATCAAGAATCTATATTAATGTACTTAAATGGAAATAGTTTAATGTAAAAAAAATTCCACAAGAAAGAGATAAAACATTGAAAGCCAATATAAAAACAAGACAATATTTATCTAAATAATATTGAAATAAAGCTCAAAAGCTTGATGAGAACCCTGACTGTGCATGGTAACTTTAGGTATGGTATGAAAGTGAACTAAACATGAACACTTTCACACTCACCACCTAAGTTCTAATGATCATTTATCCAGTCATCTAACCACCCCGAGAATAACCATTTACACTAATTCCTTTTTGTAATGAACCAACCTAGGTTGACCAATCACACCACCAAAGTTGTCCTACCATAAGGCTCAAATCATGTTCCAGATTGCGATGGGATCATGACAGGAACCCGAGTATCAACATACAAAACCATAAAAATTATTTCTTCCGAAAAACAAAATATAACATGTCCTATGTATTAAAAGATAAATATAAATTACTATATCACATCATAGAATAATAGGTACACAACCATGAGACATAACGAACAATACAAAAGGAAAATAATGAAAACAAAACATGTCAAAGACCATAACCAAGTCTCCATGTGACCATATTCCACCACCACCCCAAACTACTAGAAAGGGAAACTAACCAAGATAAGTCTTTAAAATATATAAAACCCTTAACTTTACTTGTATACTAAAAAACAAAGCATGCATATGCTCAAAGGAATAGGTAGGGTGTGAGTCAAACACCTAGTAGAATACCGCCTTGAATCTATAAAATATCTACCACAATGAAACCATTAGTTATAGATTAATTTTTTTATAAAATAATTCACTTTGAAAACATTTCTCATAAACATCCATTGGTTTCTTTTAAAACATGTCATATTCAAATAAACCATGAATGTGATGAAATATATGAGATGTAAATGAAGTGAAATAATCAAAACCATAAAAGGAAACTCATAAGATATACATACGAGAAATAAAATAATGAAATGTCACTATCATGAATAAAACTAAGTAAAAATGGGATCTAGCCTGTGAGAATATGTAGCTAGGATACACAAGGAACACTGTATGGAATAATTTGAACCCTAATGACAATGAGTCCTACCAAAATATATCAGTATCATGAACATAACCTCTAGTGGTTCAACACTCACTAAGGTTTGCATATGTCCATAACCAAATGAACCCAAGGTTAACAATGTGCTATGTTTTCTCAAAAAATTCAAGTAAAACATGATCAAAATTTTATAATTAATTTCTAAAAGGAAATCATTACCACACCAATGCTTGAAAAAAAAATTAGAGTCAGAACCATGTTTTTGGTATCTCATTGACCACATGATGTGCATAAATCTATTTTAAAATAAAAACCCCTTTAAAACCATTTTACAGTCCACCAAAGATGAATTTATACAAATTATCCCTCAAATATATCAAATGAATCATTTTTAGAATCTAAATGAAATGAAAAAAAAGAAAAATAAGGTATTCCATGAGAAAGAACCATTATATAGATACACCTACCTCACCAATGGAGGAAATTTAGTCGCCTATGAAAAATGTGAAAGGAAATAAAGAGAAAAAACCCTAAAAAGCATAGATCCGTAATAAACATAATCAATTCCCCCCAAACACCCTAGATCTAGACATAACATCCCATTTGGGTTCCAAAAAATCCTGGGGAAGAGATATCGAGAGTAGATATAAAGAAAAGACGGTGAATTGAGAGGAGATAAGAAAATAATTTGAAGTGATCCACCTGAATTGATGGAGAATTGATAAGATAATAATTGGATAACATTCTATAGTTTTTGGGAAGTGTTGAGTCAAAATAATGAGATATTTAGGTGTGATTTAGGTTAAAAATGAGCAAGGATATCAGGGTAATTTTCCATTTTTAAGAAATTAGTATGGGTCACACAATTAGGCCATACAGTTAGAAAAATCATGTATAAACCAAGTGGTCTCTACTGTCACTTGAAAACCAAAAAACTTGGTTACCTGGGAATAAACATAGGGTTAGACAAACTATGAAAAAGATATGTAACCACCTCTAGACCAAAACCCAACCTCTCATATGGGTTTACTATAAATATTTCATGGTTAGAAAAACTGTTCTCAAACCATGAAAAATAAACCATAGTTAATAGAGCCATATCACATAGTTATAACATGGTTACTACTAACTATGCAAAAACCGTGAGCTTGACTTGTTTCTCAAAAAATTCAAAAATATCAACCCTAACTCCTGAAACCCTTTAGAACCACTAGAGAGATAGAATTAACCCAAAAATAAAATATACAGGTGACCCATAGGGAGTCACAACCTTGATAAATCCATGATTCTATTTTTTTTATTAAATTTAAATATACCCCAAGAGAAATTAAGAATATCATGAATATTTAGGGATCGTTCAAAATACATTATGGATGAAAAAATTACTCTATAAGTTTAGAATATATGTTTTTTTGGATGCACTATGTCAACTTCTAGGGGAATGTGATCTCAAGTGAAGGAATTTATAGGTATCCTTCCAAGATAAAGGAAATCGAGGAATGGTCTAGACTAATAAGTGTTACAATGATATATAGTTTTCTTGGATTAGTTGGGTACTATTTATTCTATATGAAAGAATTATCATGATTTTATATACTAATAAACAGGTTAACATAGAAGGGAATAAAGTATGATTGGATGAATGAATGTGAATAAATATTCAAGGAGATAAATAAGAGAAAAATCACTAGATTTTTATTCAAACTAATATTTAGTGTAGAAGGTTTTATGATATACATATATACTTTTATTGATTCCCAAAAGTGCATCCAAGATGGATCAATAAGATTGGATGAAAAAAGAAGGAAATTAATGGTTGTGAAACATGGTCACTCATAGACAACCATGTTATGTGAGAATGTATATAGATTCTACACACGTGAAAAATTTCCATGATCACAAGAGGAACTTGAATTCTTCAAGTCTATACATTTAAGCACCGTGGAATGACATGTTGTGTGAGTATGTAACTCTTGGATGATCCTTTTCTTCTGTGAGACCATGGGAAAATAAATACTCCTCTGATTATTGGTTTTAGATATTTTGTATCTTTTAATATAGATAAATAATATCAACTCACACAACCTCAAATTCCACACCTTGTACAAGTCTTATCTAAGGAATTTTCATGTACTCTTATAGGTGAAAATCTTCATGAAATATCATGTAATCCATTCAATGAAATGGAAAACTCTTGAGAATATTTCATGAAACTCCATTTTATATGGAAAAACATTCATGAAAGGGATTACAACTTCATGAATGTGATGGATTCATACAACACCTATCTTGAATGAGGCCCCTACCATGACTACCCATTTGGTACCCCCTTTTTAGAGACATACTTCCATGTGAGTGATGAAACATGGGGGATTCACTCACATAATCTAGACTCACTAATGTAAAATCTATACCCATGGCCAGAAATATAATCTTACTATCTTATACCTTTACCTAATTCATGGGTTGGGTATCATATACATAATCCAAAAGCATATCCTTATTTCTTACCTACAAGTTTTGGGAAGATCCATACATAAGCCCCACTCACTACCATTTTGTTTCCCCTTTCATGACATAAGAATTTTTACCATATGGAGTTAAAATTCATAGATCAGTTCTTCCACATAACATTAAACTATGCAACTTTAACTATGAGTGTTTTGATACATGATTAAACAAGTTACATAAGACACCTATATGAGATTCACTTCAAAAAATGTATGTCATCCCATAAAACCTTTGAGAGAGTATCCCGCATCACCTGAACATCTTCTCAAAGAGAATCAAACCATCTAGAATTCCTACCTATGAATATTATACTATAGAGTGTCCCTACTAGACTATAAATCATTAGTTTCCCTAATAGAATCCAAACCCCGAGTGTCCCCACTAGAATCTAAACTAAGAGTGTCCCCACTAGACTCTATACCATGAGTTTCCTCATTAGACTGTAAATCATTAGTGTCCCCACTAGAATTTAAACTACAAGTGTCCCTCTTAGACTCTAAACCATGAATTCCTTCCAGTTTGGATTTAAAATACAAATTACCATGACCTTCCTGGATTTAAAACCATAGACCCATTATTCCTTCTATGATGCGAATAAGATTCCCTCTTATCCTAAAATGATGAAAATGAAACAAAATATGACATACCAAACACATTTATCCCTCCAACCATAAGGTCTTCTCTCTACTAAGGTATAAAGTTATGTAATTAATCTATGGCCATAAACATGATTTCAATAGCTTGGGATTTTGGAATAAATATATGTTTTTTCTCTAAATTAATACGCTGTTTGATAACTTGATTCACATGAAACACCAAACTAAAATAAACTATGAGATAATAGTTGAATATTATTAATAAAATTTAAGAATAATAAAACCACTAGCAAATAAAAAATATTATAATCAATTATAAATGTATGTAAATTAGTATTATGTATAGTTAACGTTTTTAAAGGAAAATTTTAATTAAAAGATGATTTTATTTATACATTTTCTTTTCATTTAAAAGATAAATTTATAAATTTTGTAATTTTAATTTTAAAAAATAAAAATAAAATTTTAATTATGCATATTTTTTTTCAGATTGTTACGCCCAGAAAATATTAATTAGGAACATTATATTCAATAGCGTATATGACACACAACACCAATCGTGTAAGGTAATATAATATCCAGAGTATTTATAATAGATTTAATATTTTAAATAAATTCAATATATTATATATCTTGCAATGAATGTGATACTGATTTAGCATGCAACATATGCAACAATGAGTTTCTTCTATGGCTTGTGCTACACGCAAGACTAGGTTTTACCGAACAATAATATATTAATAAATATTATTACATTATATAATAAGATATAAAATAGAAACTAAATTAGAAGTTATGAATATGTTTTACACAAATATAAAAGGAATTAACTGGTCACAAATTAATTATAAATGAATATAAGAAGGAATTGAATATATAGGGAATATTTTTATAGAAAACTTTTTTTATGATCACAAAGCTATTTTATCCTAATAAATTCAATTAATTAAAATTACTGAGTGATATTAATGTAATATATATATATATATATCATATTCAATAAAATATATTTGATAATCATCCAATATATTTGTTAAGCATAAGATAAGAACAAACTTAAAATTTCATATATAATAATATATTTTTATAAAGGTAGTTTTGGCACCTTTTAATGAAGAACCTATTTTAAATCCAATTTTTGGAACTTTTTTAGATTATATATGTCAAAATAAACGTAATATTTAAAATAGAAACATAAAAATTAGTTTAGGGTTAATTTTTGGTATTTTTCTGTGAAGTCATATTTTTTAATGAATAGTGAAATTTCTGAATTTTAGTTCAAAAATTCTATTTCATCTAATTTATTTATATTTTTAAATTACATTTTAAATTTGTTTTAAAGTATAATTAGATCAAATTTTAATAAATCAATCCAATTAATGTAATTTAAATCAATTTATCTTTGAAACTGACAATAAAAATATAACAAACTTTCAGACGTTTTTACTGAAAAAACCTGTATTGTCGTCCCTTATGCGGGATTAAATTTATATTAATTTCTGCCACTTATGTGATTTTAATTTTGAAAAATAGATTACATATTTTGAATCAGAATAATTTATAATGTCAAATCATTCCAACTTAGTATTTTTTACCAAAAATAGTAGTGAATGAAATTAAAATTAATTATAACGATTACGGTAAAATTAATCTTAATAAGGGACTAAACCATAATCTTAAGGGACAAAATGATCTATAAAATTTTAAAAAAGACATTTTATTGACATATTCTGACCCTATAATCCCTTTTATAGAAATTTTACCATTATGGGATCCACTTTCAATGTGTAAAACGTGTATGAAATTCCTTTGTCAAAATATTACAAGAGTGCCACCCCTCCCGTACTCTAAAAAGGCCTCCTCTCCTACCATTTTCATCACACCTATCAAGACTCTTTGGATAAAAAAACCTAAACAAATAGATTCCAAACATTACTAACCTCATCTTAGAAGCCTCCCCTTGTACAGATGGAAATCCAAGGAATCCCTTTGGTGAAAACCAAAAGGAGTTACCCAAATAAGAGGTAACAAACTTCCACAAGCTTTTTAGTTTTATTTCATTTATGCAATCCATAAAATATTATTATTACATGATTATATAAAAAAACCATTATAATAAATATAATATTATTTTTTATGTTAACGTTTCTACCTAAACTTACAAACATTTCCATCTACTGGGTAACAGATATACTGTTTACGTGTAAAACGAACTACCGCCTCACGAAATGATGATCGTTCATTTTTACTTTACCAAATATCATGGTGTAAATTATGATAGAAATTATATTTATATATGTTATATATTATATTTATAATGTATTTATACTTATATAATTCTTTTATAATGCATATCTTTATGTATTCTATTTTGTGGGAATATGATAACATTGTTTGAAGTAGTGTGAACTACCACCTCCTAAAAGCGATGTGATTCGATCACACAAAACATGGAATGTATAAATGATGATTTTAATTTAAAATATTTTACATATAAAACGTATATATGATATTAATGACATAATTACCATTCCAGAAATATAATATATATCAATTTCTTTGTTACCCTTTTACACACTTAAAAAGTGATAACATCGTTCGTGGACAAGTGGACTACCACCTCTTCAATACAATGTGATTCCTTTTACATCACAAGAATTCTATATATAAAAATATATATGATTAAATAAAATTATATTTATGATATAATGATAATTCTGGAAAGATATGGTGTTACTTAACTTCTTTCCATAACGATCATTGAAAAATGAGAACATTATTCATGCGTACGTATTGCCTACCATCTCCATGATTGTAACATTGATTCATTTTTGATAACCATATTTAATGATTGGTTTAAAAAGAATAATATATTTATAAATATGATAATTATGTTATTATTATTATTATGGAGATGCTTTATAATGACCCCTTTGACCACAGTTGACCTACCAAAGTTGTTTTTGACACATAAACCAAATTCGGTCAAGGCAACCGACATAAACAAAATTGTTTAAGTAATTATATAAAAAGTAGTAATAAGTGAAATAAAATTTATGATAAAACTGAAAAATGTTATCAAGAAAGTAAATAATTATCATAAGTTTTTTATTTAGGAATATAAAGACACATGAGACAAATTGAAATCAAGGTAAGAGATTCTCATCTCATTTTTTTTAAATCTGTGAGATAAATGTCATATTATCCACTTAATTATTTTTTATGGTGAACCTACTACCTTCTTTTATATATTATATCATTAATAATTTTACCTTAATGGTATTAAAAACTTTCATTTAACGTTATTCCTTTATGAGGGTTCTGATTCAACTGTTTTAAGGTGGTATGGGACACTTTGGAATGTTTAAGGATTATTTTCCTCATGAGTACTTTTAATGACCTTTCAATGGGATTTCCATTATATGAAATTATTTAACCATTTTTAAATAAAACATTTAATTTTTACTATCCTATGGTTTTTCATGTCTATTTTTACTTAATAGTACCATTTTCCCACTCCTCGGTACTCAAAATGTTTTACAATTTTTTTAAATAATACATGACTTCATTTATCTCATTAGTTGGAGAACCTATTTTATTTTAAAAACCCTATTTTCTAAAAAGGTTTTCAAAAATGTTTTAAACATGATTTAGTAAAGACATTTTTACCCTTTTTTTATTTTTCCAATGTTTTCAAAGTAATCTTCTTATCTCTTTCCCAACAAGGCATTTTTCTAACATTTTTATTATAAAAAAGGAATATTCTTTTTACCTCATACAGAAAGTACATATTTACTCGACATATTTTCTTTGAAGTTTCCTTTACACCTTTAAATGGTTAATTTTTAAAAAAATGTTTTAAAAAGTGATTTTCAAAGAAAATACTTTCAAAAGGTTTTTCAAAACAAAGGATATTTTCATCAGGAATGTTTTTGAAAGATATTTTAATTTATATTAATCAATGCCAACAAACCTTTATTTTACTCCACTTGGGATATATTTTATTGATACCATCCTTATTATTCATATGGATGGTTTATGATTGATCTGGACAAGGATATTATTCACATTCACTTACTCGATTTATTTGTTAGTCCCTTTGAAATATGAAATCTCCTAAGATCATTACACATTGAATTTTTGATAAATTATCCATTTCATTTATCATAGATATTACTATTTCCTAAACCATATACCATTTTACATGAGGTGTCAACTTTGAAATTTATTTGATTATTTGAGGAAATATTAATAATTATATATTCTTTATTCAATATAGATATTTTATAAGTAATATTATTTATTTTAGTTATTCAATATGAGTAATACTTTGGATTGGTAATGTCAGATGGAGCCCAAAATTTATATAGCTACTCGATGAATTAATAGGTTCTCACAAGACAAATAAGTTACATAAATTATATAGGTTTCTATCTATAGTTTTAAACCATCTTGTGAAAGGTCTTGACAATATAGGTTTTCATGTTCCTTAAACAAGACTTCTAATGATAAAGTATTTCCCTCATTTAGATTCAATTATTATTTATCCATAAGATTTTGTGTCGACATATCTAATGATGCATTTAATTTTCAGTTCATTGATTAAATGACATGTGTTTTTAGTTTCTTACCTTTAAATATGTATTTTTCCTTAACTAGTTATTTAAATGGAATGTGTTTTCATTTAAACCGCCTTATTGTTTATTCACTTCCTTTTTATCCTATTGATTACTTTTCATGTGTGTTCAGTTAATTACCATACCATAATTATTATTATCATTGATTCATAGTTACTTCCATTGTATTTTTCCCTTACTGAGCATTTTAGACCACCCTTATTTTGTTTCCTTTTAATAGAAATCTAAGAAGCATACTATAAAAGATATGAAGGGTTATACTAGATGGAATAAAGTTATCATTGAAGTTATTTATAAAAAAATTATATTGTAATTAATGTATTAATTTTTAATACAAGACTCATGTATGTGTATGGTTTACCAAGACTATTAAACTATTGGTACTTCGGGATTTGATTACTTGTAATCATGACAATGTAATTGATAGAAAACATTAGATCCAGGATTTCTAGGGCTAGGTCTCTATAAGGATGATTTTTGTTTATATTTTTTCGAAAAATATTGATTTTTAGGTGAATGGTGAAAAATAATGTTTTTACAAATACCATGAATTTTATGAAATTATTAGTAAATAATATGACTTGGAAATTTATGAAACCATTTTTTAGAAAAGAAAATACATTTTATAAAATTAATTGTAAATTTAAAAATATTTATTTTAGTTTACAAATATATTTTTTATATTTTATAACTTAAGTTACACTATTTTTTAAAATTGTTTTTAATACATTATACATTTATTATTTTAAAATTAATTGTTATAAATTTTATAGAGTTAATATTATAAAAAATATTTAAATATGTTAATTATATGGTCTATATTATGTAATAAGGATTAATTTTTTTTCATAATAAATGAATTAGGTAAAAACTAATTGCCGTGGTAAAATCCAAAAGAGTATAGAGGGTTAAACAATGAGATTAATATCCTAACATGTTAAAAAAGGTTTATAATTGAGTGTTTGAGGTTTGGATAAAAAAATTATATATACTCCATTATTTTAAATTTTTAATTCTTCTTGACATGAAAAACAAGTTCTCTATTTTTATTAAGAGGTTATATTTACAAAAAATCCATTCTCACCACTTATAAAAGGGGCATCGCACCACCCATTGAAGAACACTATCAGATTTAGGTTTCTCTTGAAAATATACCTTCTTTATTTCTAATAGAATAATCTTTCACTTCCTTAATCTCATGGACGTAATATTTTTTCCTATTCCCCCCTTTCAAAGGAATCATCTAAGAGAAAACTCAAGTTCTCAACATAAGTACTAACTTTTCTCTAACATTATTTTTTTCTATCTATCCATTTCATGTATTTATTCAAATCTTATATTATGAATTAATTATTTATATTATACTTAATTTTTATAAATTATGGTAATAACTATTAAACATCTTTACCCTTTTCCATTAAGAACAATGAAAATATCATTCATACATTTGTGTGGACTACCACCTCCATGAAGTGACATCTACAATTTTTCACCACCACCTCTATTAAATGGTTATAAGGTTGTAATTGATGAATAAATGTGAAATATATAATATAATTATGATTCTTAAGATACAAATCATAATCCACCTTCATTATCTCTCATTTTTTAGAAATTAAAATGTTAACCATGCATATGTTTGGACTACTGCCTCCATGAAGTTATATATGTCATTTTTCATATAGTTTATTTATTATTTATTAAAAAATGATTTAAAAACTTAAATATATATATAATTAATAACATTAATATTATATAATAATGATATTATTCCAAAATAAAACACTTTCATAACCTTACTCATCCATTAATTATGCTATGTTCATGTTTGGGTCGGTCTAACCACCTACTTGAACAATGCTACAAAATAATATCATGGATGTCTATAAGAAATTAATTAATAAAAATAAACAATATAAATAATAAAATAATCATTTTCATTTTCCTCTAGAATGTTAACATTAACATTAAACCCATTAATTAATATACCAACACCCGTTAGTTAAAAAATCACTAGAACATACTCATAACCAACTTCATCTTTAAGGATCGTAATCAAAACCACCATATAATGAAATTATAACATTATAAATAATTATAAAGTATCAATTCTAGTACTTTTTATCATATATTCATTTTATTAATGCTCATATCATTGATATAATTATTGTAAATGACTTTGTCACAATTTTCTTCTACTAAGTCTTATTTTGATTTTATGCACCAATATTCTTTTATGAGGTGTATATAACGACCCATTAATATTTCATATTATGAATTTATTTATTCTCATGATATTTAATGTTTTTTTAATTTTATTCTTTCAATTGGAATATGATTCATCTAAATATGAAGTGGTAAGGGTCAATTTCATAATCTCATTATTATTTAGGATTTATATATGTAAGTATATATTGGAAAATATTTATCTTCTATGGCCATGTTTCATAAAAATATTTTCAAAAATATTTATAATATTCTTCTTTAAATTTTAATGTAATTTTTACCCATGTGTGAATATTTCCTAAATGATTTGAAAGGAATATTTTTATCATTTTCTAAACACGGTACTTTGTGACTTTTCCAGTAAAAATAGAAAAAGAATGTTTTTTTAACTTATATAACATGACCAAATTTTTCTGATTTCATGAATAATTAATGAATTTAATATTAATTTAAAATCTTATAAGGTTTTATTAAGTGAGATTGTTTTCCTTTGTAATTGTTTGACATTAAAAAACGTGTTTTAAAAATTTAATGCATATTTTCCTCAAAAATTATTTCAATTGATATTTCAAAATCATTTTCCGTCTAAGAAATTATTATTATTATTACTTATTCTTTAATGGGGTTATTATTCAATGATATTATCCTTATTATTTATATGGTTATTTTTTTATGATGGAATGATATTTGTGAAACCCATTTCTTTTTATGGTTTCTGATATTATGAATGATTTATATTCTTATGGCACACAAATTTATGGTTTTCATTATGTGATGGGTGAGAACTATATCTCCCTACAATTTGTTGAGTAAAGATTTATATCTCATGGGATATAAATGAATATAATTGGAAGTGAACTCGATTCAGTAATACATGGATAGAACAAGGATTGAAATTGGTTCAATAAAGAACAATGTCTGCTATGATAGTATAGGAAGTGAGATTTTACTAATGTGGAAATGATTTTCCATGCCTATATGTATGAAAAAATCAATGTTTTATGTTATTCTCTCATATATCATGTTATTTGATTATTTTATGACTCATGTATTACTAACATTCAATTTTTATTCCATGACTGAAGATTTTGATCCTTGTTTTTCAAGGTATAATTTTTCAAATGTTATGCTAATGATTACATACCTTTATTCTCATATTATGATTTAATATGATCATGGTTTTATATCTCCTATGTTTACCCCCACCGAGAATCTGATCTCACCATTTTCTTATGTTTATTTTTAACAGGTTATGAGGAAATATTTTAAATTAGTTTTTTATAGATGTATTTCACATTGATGATATTTATGACCTACTGTGAAATAAGAAAATCCAGGTATAGTGTGAGATAATATTGATTTTTATAAACCACTTCTTTATGATCCCATGTTGTTAAGAGTTTCTCCTAATTATACAAAACTCTAAAACAAAAAGGTCCTTGGGTTATTACAATAAAATTGGTTCACATTGAAAAACTTATTTCTTTAAAAGAAGATTCAGGTTTAAGGATTTTGGGTTATTGCAATATTTTTAGTTTAATTTAAAAATAAATTAAATTATCTTATTAAAGGTGTTTAGGATATATTGGTAATGTAATAACATAATTCATGATTTATATTTTTTTTTTATTCTAGTGATCTCAATGAAAATTTATATTATTAGAATGATATTTAAGTGATAGAAATATCTATAATAAGAAGATAAATAAACCATAATAAAATGTATTATGATGTAATGTTATCTGGATATAGTTTTGAAATTATTTAATATAAAGATTATGGATCGCAATCTCAATATTATCAAAATAATGCTTCTTCAAATATTAAATCTCATAAAAAGAGTTTGACATTAGAGTGTATCAGATGAGAACATAGAGATATCAAAAATATTACATAAGGTATAACATTTTTAATAAAATCAATAAAATATAGAAAATATTTCATAGTTTTCATCTTTTTATATTGAATATGATAAATATTGGTTCTTGTGTATTTTTTTTTATATTATTAATGTATTTGAAGAATTTTTGAAATTTATAATATATAAAAAAGGCACCATTCTATACCATTCATTTGTGTTGATTTCATATTTCATATAATGAAATGAAATATAGATCCTAAAAGTATTAATTTGAGTTATCCTAAATTTAGGGTTATCATAGAGATTTCATGGCTTTGATATCAAGTTAATTTTTGAATGAATTTTAGATTTCTATAAATACCATGTTTTTATCATGAGGCACAATACAAGTTTTATGTGCTTTATGAACCACTTCAGTATACCGTAATGATTTATTTATACAATTTCATTAGTATTATTTGGGTTTATGCTTCCATTTAATTCACATTACCTATGGGTAATAAGTAATCACACATTTGAACCATCATACTTTGATACCTTACTAATTCTAGTCATGAGGACAAGATAATCATAGGGTGGATGGGTATGATACTGATCATGTTGTATGTTTTTATTTTTGTAAATTGGAATTTTACAACTATATGATTTATATTACATATATTATATCAGTTGAGAAAGTATTAGGAAGTGCATAGACATACAAAGATAATATAGATTTAATATACTTATCTATTTACGAGAGTGACATATTACATAATCATATAATTAGATATATGAAATGAGATATGTTCATCCATATTATCTAGTATATACTATAAGAATAAAAATTTATGAGAGGTAATAAGACATCGACATAATTCATGTGTCATGTTCACATTATTTCATTGATAAAAGTGTTGTATGATTAATCCAGATGTATGAGATACATCTAGTAGACATGTTTATGAATGTACATGTTCTTAATAAATATCACATTGTATGTCTATATATACTGAGTAACGTTGATGTTTTTTAGATGCTACATTTCACTTAATAATTTTTATTAGAGAATTCATAATAGTTTTCAATTCTATAATGTCACATGGTTCTACACAAAATTTTGTATAAATAGGGATTTTTTTATAAAGTGTTTTCAAAAAACATTGAGAGCATAACAATAACTTCTCTAAAAGAGTTTAATCTACCTGATCACTACCTATTATATTAAATTGTAAACCCTGGAGTTGGATTTGGAAGATATAAAATGATAAATTTTTATGTTTTTAAACTAATGCAATCATATTGGCATTGATTTTTTCATTCAAATAGAAAAAAAAATGGATTTAGAGGATATCTAAAAGGTTTTTTTTAAATTATTTATCAATTTGTTATATAGGATATATCATAAGGTGAAATGTGCATAATTTATATATAAATTTAGTAAAAATGTAATTTTAATGATTTTGGAAACCAAAGAATATGAAACTACCTATATAGTGTTCATATCTTGACACATATAGTGTTTCAATGTCAACATTATTTGTGTGGTTTCACGGTGACATGATTTGAGTGATGGATATGTATATGTATAGTGAATAACATGAAATATATGATATTACTTCTAACCATTTACATTATTTTACTTTTTGAATTAATTTTCCACTAATGATATCTTAATATTATATTAAATAGAGTTTGAGTAATTTTTCCTTAATTAATTTTTTCATTGAGGGTTTTCCAAATGCTACATTGAGTTTAGTACATTTTCTATTATTAAAACATTTGAGAAAAACATGGAATAATAAAATAGATATTAAATTTTAATATTTATGAAACATTATAAATTATGATGGATATTTGAAGGATTATACCTAAATTCTTACAAGTTGAGTATGAAACTATGCATATGTTTCCAAATTCTTAAACAACTGAAATCCTTGTTAAAGGTATATATTTATATACTTACATTAACATTATAGTAAAAAAATGCTCACTATTGAAGGTAATTCCTACCAAGATGTTCTATATACGATTCATATAATTGTAGGATACCTTTGAAGGTGGGAGTATGTTATTTTTCATTGGGATGTCTCCATCAATCATGTATAAAAATGAGTAATATATTTAGTAGAGATGATAAAAAAGAAGATGATCTAAAATAAAGGATTTTTTTTCATGTTTTTATATAAATTCATCTAAAACTCTCTTGGAATGATATAGTGGAATTAAATTTTTTGGTTGTTTTCAATTCATTTGGATGAATTTTATCCTAATTAAAACCCATATTATTTGAAAGGGACTAATATATACATGGATTCTTATCATTTGATAAATTATTCTCTAGTTCTAGTTATTTTATTCTTTATAAATGTCCTAGGACTAAAACTTACATCCTCATGAGTAATTTGTGAAAGAAGTCATATAATTTATATATGGGTGGTGTAAAACCCAACCAATATAAAACATCTCCAATTCTATATTTTATATTAAAAGTTCCAGTGTTCCTTGATCTTTTATTTCCTCTATCAAAGTGTATTACTCCCTTCCATTATGATACCTTTAAAAAGACTTCAATTATCATCTTAAAATTTCCGATCTACTATGAGATTACTTGATGTGTTTGAAGATGGATACAACATAATTAACTATATATTTTCATTTTCTAGACCTAAAATACTCATTTGGCTATATTGATCCATAATGGTTAGAGTATGGTATCTCTTCCCATAAAAATCTCCATAACATTCCATTTTTTATTGGATTTAAAACTATTTTTTGATATTATTTCTATCAAAGGTAGAATCAGTCCCAAATTCCTTGAAATACAAGGGATAAAGAAGTCAAAATTAACTCTAATTTGTGGAAAAATCCTTTTATACTATCCATTATATTGAGGATAATAGGTATTCCAGATGTTTGAGTAATGTTCCCCAACCCAGGACTGGATAACATAACCTAAATTGAGGAATACTATGAGACTTCAGGTGAACATCCTCATACATTAGCATTAGTTTACATATGGTGAGATCTTATAGAAATATAGGGAAACTATTCCATAAAATATATCTTATAATGTTTATCCATAAATCTATAGAAAAATTTGCATGAACCTTATATAAATTTGACATAATCACCTGTGAAAAAATAAAACTGGATGGTACAATGGAATTCTATTGTTCAGTATATAAAACCTATACAAGTATATATGATTTAAACATATTTTAATAAATAAAAAATATTAAAAACAATTTATTCATAAACATGTACATAATATTCTATCCCATTGGTCATTATTAATTGAGTTTAAAATGGATTAGAAAATTCATTAGCATTTAGCGCAACACTGATATAATCACCTACCGATTTCTTGACCACCATAATAATGATCGTATTGATCCACAAATTCAATTGGAATATGATACATGAAACAAAAAATAATACATTTTACTTTTTAAAATTAAATTCATTTCCATATATTCATGTTGGGTGTGAGTGTAGTGACCCAATATAAATCTCTCACGATCCTCAACTCACATAGTGCTGGTGATCAATTGGTTACATGTTCATGTTTTGGATGAGTTCCAATCACCATAAAAACATATATCCCATATAAAATCATGTAATTATACTATAAAATTATATCATCTTTCTATAGAAGACACATGCATGCTTTTACTACAAAACTACAAGCTAGGTCGAACTTACCGGTTACCATTGAACACTAGTTTTTTTACTACCACAAGAATTGAAACCACATAGAAAAAATTAAAAATATATAATTTTCATGTATTGTCACGACCCGTTCTCAGGGCCCATGCCGTGACTTCCCCAAGCCTGCCTTCCATAAGCCAGGGGCTGGCAACTAGCACCAAAGGCGTAAATACCGATAAAAAGGGAAGGCATAGCCTTTATGATAGTAAAAAAACACAACAGAGTACGCAAGCTGAAGTAAGAACAAAGTAATACTGAATACAAAGTAAGTGCTGAAAGGTAAATAGGCCAAAATAAAAACCCAAATGAAAAGTACAGTACAACTGAAAGGCTAGTACAACTGCAGTAAAGTACATCAGCAACCACCGAGTTGTCCTCCTGGAATCCCAACTGAAAGGTGGGTACATATAGTCTCCTCTGTACCTCTGGTCCGTCCATCCGCTCCGGGTATGTCTTTCCAAGTGTTCCACCTCCGGGTACCGTCCAGCTCTATAAGCCTCAACCATGATCAGTGCTGTTCGTCGTCTGTAACCAACACAACGTAGTGAGGGCATTTCCCTTGCAGGGGTGAGTATAACAATACTCAATAGGGACCCAGAGACCCCCGAAGGTCTCCCAGAATCCACGAAGGATAAACCACAATGGAAAGATACAAACATGAAGTATCAACTAACTCTACTTAGGTATATGCCTATACATATACCTAAGTCATCATTCTCAGTTTGGCTCCAACTCCCGAGCCCAAGCACAACCCTGTCCACACATGAAATAAGTCAATCACACTGATGGTATTGATTGAAAGTAAAGACTCAAATCACATAGGTATGCATCTTTCATAAAGTGATAAACATGATCAGATGCAATCACTGATTCATCTAAGCTGGAGGACCCACGTAGGATACTAGTACAGCTAAGCTGTCAGACCCACGTAGGATACTAGAACAGAAGTCAAACTGTCAGACCCACGTAGGATACAAGAACAGTAATCATCACCATCGAACCCATGAAGAATTACAGTATGGTAGTCATCATCGCTGAACCCATGGATGATTCCAGTACGGTAGTCGTCATCACCGAACCCAATGAGGATTCCAATACGGTAGTCGTTGTAGTCGCAGCCAGCTCTAGGGTTCCCGTACACAACACGCTCGATTCCGGGAGTGTGCTCCTTGAGCAAAGGGGACGATACATCAACTGTCACGAAGTCCAGAGTTGATGTATCCCGAAGTTCCGTCACATTAAAAGGAACCCAACGCGACAGACGGCGCATCAATTGGACGCCCGGTCTGAGAGTTATTAGCATTTTTTCTCTAGGGGCCCGGTTGGAAATACGCTCATTCCAAACCCGGTCATTTTCCAAAGTTATCCAAAACTAACTTAAAGTACCGCAAAAGGACCTCCACATCACCAGGGTCCCAGTGCCACAGACGGCGCGTCGATCAGAAACACGGTCTTCGAATTATTCACCTTTAAGTGAATACGGGCCCAACCCGTTAAGCCCAGTGGGCTGTCTGGTTGGGTCAACCTAGTTTTGGCAGGTCCGACCTGGAAGGGGGGGGGGGGGGGGTCGGACCGACCTAATGAAATGCACAACCCGACCTGGTAGGGTGCGGCCCAACCGGCTACGGCTCGGCCCAAAGGGGGCCGAGCGGTCTGAGGAGGGGGGCGCGACCCCCCAGCTACTCGAACCGGTGGCGCCAAATGGCGCTGACCTCCCTAACCGGAAGATTGAATCCGAACGGCCTTCCTAGTGCAAGCAGCCCTCTTGGGCGGGCCGCAGTCTCTCTAGCGCGGCGCCCTCCTGGCGCCGCAGTTCTTCTCAACCCGGCCGGCCTCCTGCCAGCCGGTTCGCCCACCGAGCGACCCACATAATGCGGGCCGCAGTCTTCCATAGTCCTCCTTCAACCCGGACGGCTTTTAGCTGGCTGGTTCTTCTTTGGCTGAGTGGCCCGTAGTTTCGGGCCGCGGTTCTTCTGCATGCAGTCA